>CM035406.1:12578454-12783454 GCA_020310875.1 Ceratopteris richardii
CGCCAAAAGTGGTATCGCCCAAAACTTTTGGAGCATTTTCAGAGACTAACTTGAGGCATTTGAGAAGCCACTTAGGGAGAGTTTCAGAGACCTAGAGAGCCCCAGGAGGGTGAATGAACTTGAGGTCAGGTAGGGTGCTAAGTAGCCGGAGAAGTGTCATATCTTCTGTTGGAAGTACCACTCAAGTCCGTCATCAATCTGTCTATTCAGACACCTCTAGTGACTCAGAGGAGGAGATACCCATGGCTTCAGAAGACATGCAGGGTCCCACTCCCGGAAGAAACTTCATGACCACTGTTGAAGGAGAATATCACACTTCTTTATAGTATGTTTGTACTAATGCCTAGGAGATCCCTATCTACCTGGATGGATTAAACGGACCTGTGGCTAGGATGAAGACTTCCATGGATGCAACAATTGTGCCCAGACCGGCTGTTAAGTATGAAGGAGGAGCATACATGGACAAGATGGGTCACATCTACTTAGTGACTGAATTTCCCGATTTGATCAATGAGAGGGGAGAGCTAGTGGGACAAGAAAACTCAGGGAGACCAAACCCTGAGGAGTTAGTGACCACCCCTAGAGGCAAGTCCCAAGTGACGGGGGTCTTGAGAGGGGACTTGATACCTCAAGACGACTATTTACTGGAAGTCTATTTGATCCATGGATCTGACTTGTTACTTCAAACTGACTCACCGACCCAAGGAAGAGAAGAAAGTCCTATGACTTTTTATGAGTTGAAGGATTCAGAAGACGAGTCTAGAGTTACATACCTAGACAAAAACCAGAGAAGGTATTGGCTGGTAGATGCCATAGACAGAGCTCAACTGAAATACATGGGATTGCCTGTATAATGCCATAGATAGAGCTCAACTGAAATACATGGGATTGCGTGTATTCCCTCAGAGAGAGCAGGAAACCACCTCACAGAGCCCCTTTGGAACACAACAATAGGCAGAGCACACAATGGCGGGACAAACAAGCCAACAGAGCGTTCCAAATCGAACTCATGTACAATTTGCTACTCTAGGAGTGCAACCACACAATCAAACCCACCCAAGAGTAGGAAATCAATACCGACCACCAGTAAGGCCAAGACCACCAATAGGAGGGCATCCAGGAATACCCCTAATTAGACCAGAAGTTCCCGCTTTCCCTGTAATGCCTAGACAGCCAGAACCAATGAGAAGATTGAGACCTATTCAGGTGGCCAAATGTGTGAGGAATCATTATGACGGGTTGGGAGAACCTTATGATCACATTGCCGAATTTAAACAAGTTCTAAGAGCAGAACAAGTAGATGACTTCTTCGTGCAGTATGAGTATTTCGGACTCACCCTTACAGGAACGGCTCTGACTTGGTTCCAACCATTAGACCCCAATCAATTTGGAAATATGGAGCAATTCTTTCAAGAATTCATTGGGGAATTCACTAAGAGAGGGATTAAACACAATTCTGCGTCTTTAATCCATAGCTTTAAACAGAATCCTAATGAAACTGTGAAAACAGCTGCGCGAAGGTTCAACCAGTATGTTGATAGATGTCCAGCAGCAGAGAGACCCACTCAGCAAAAAATGATTTCATTATTCTTGGATGGATTAACAAAGGGAACCTTAAGGACGCTAGTATACGTAAAGAGGCTACAGACATTGATCGAATGCCTATAGGAATGTATTGACTTAGAAGACAACCTAGCGCATGATCTAAAGAGTATGCCCAGCCCCACTAAATCAGAAGATTCTCGGAGTACAATTACGTCCAACTCTAGTAATGTGGAGGAATTAGCGGAGCTGGTATCAAAGAAATTGGGAGTCCAAGGACAGAGAAATTACCAACACCCATCCTTAAGAGTGCCTATGCTACGAAGATGTAGTCTATGTGGAGGAGACCACCCCACACACATGTGTGTACGAGGAGGAACTGGTGTACCTCAGACATATCCTTACAACAGACAACCCCATCAAGGAGCTGCATTGTATTGCCACATAGAACAGAAATACACCAATCACACCACGGAAAACTGTCCATTCAATAGGCAGGCACGGCCCTTACAACCACCTCAGTATCGACCATATGGATATCCACTGAGAGAGCCAGGTAGAGATATGCCCAGATACAATTCCTACCCAATGCAAGCAAGAGCTCCCAGGCCATATGAACCAGCACAATTTGGAAACCCTCAACCGGTGTTAGGACCACAACCTCCAGTTCCTCAACATGTGGTACCGGTTAAGTACACTCAACCAGAGGAAAACCTAGAAAGAGCCATTTTACCAGCATCACCTATAACCAGTGTGGAGTCTACAAACTTAGGGTACGAGCAATCTCACGAAGAGTACTACCCCTATGACACTAACATGTTTGAGTATGAACAAACCTATGATCCACAATACTACGGATATGAAGGATGCGAATATGCCTATGGTCCAGAAGTGGCAACATTAATGTACACTGCACCTAAAGCACAGCCACCTGTGAGACCACCCATTAGACCGCCGGTGCCGAGAGGACCATGTTATAGATGTGGAGGAGACCATTTTATTAGAGAATGTACTCGGCCTTACAATCCACCACCTCCTAGGACTTGGGAAGGATATTGCAGTGATTGTGGAAAGGAACATCTCTTCCGTGATTGTCCAAAAAATCCCAACAAGGCTCAAGACACTGCACCTCTTAATGTAATTGAAGTGATAGAAGCACGTGGAGGTGATAAAGAATACACCGTACCCTTAAAGGCCATTACACAAGCTCAAACGAAGGAACAAAAAGAAAAATAACCAGAACGGAAACAAGAAAACAATAGAACAATAAACCCCAGAAGCCAAATAGTAGGAGATTCAGAGGAACCACATGAGAATACCCAGAACATGAAAGCACAAAAATGGAAGGAAAGGAGAGAGAAGCTCAAAGAGAAATGGATGAAAAACAAAAGTCAAGACAATAAGAAACAAACAAGAAGCAATAAGGAACATAAAGAACCAGAGAGTCGGGAAGCAGTTCCCATTCCACCGCTTATCCAAGAAGCAGAGAAACCAGGATCAATTCTAGCTGACCCAAAACCGGATGAATTGGACATGTGGTTGAAAGTTTACCAAGCTAGAATTAAGACTGGACCAAATGTGGAACAACACGAAAATCTTTACCCACTAGGAGAATTAGAAAAAAAGAGAGACTTGCGATATGTAGGAAGCTCATAGAGGTAGCACAAGCAACCCTAGAAAAGATTATCCCAGCCCTTCCAGAGACAAGGATAGCAGAGGAGCAATATAAGGAGTGTGTTAAAGCCAAGGATAAAGAACCTAAAGAGAAGGATGAAAAATGTGAGCGAGTGAAAAACCAGGATGAACCTATGTCAACAATACCATATTTAGAGGCTGACTGGCCGAAAGAATTATGGAATAGAATCCGAGAAGAACAATGGAAGAGGAATGGAGTGACTAAGCCTCCCTTTGAGGAATTAGATGTGGAAGTTTACCAACCAAATCCCAACATGGAAGAAGTATATGAGGAATTATTAAGAATAGACCAAAACAGAGAAGAAGCTCAGAGCATTTCAACCTTACCAAATTACATGGGTGAATACGAAAAGGAATCTATGATAATCCGAGCACCCATAGTACAAGGAAGGGAGAAGGAAACTCAGATAAGAATTCACACAATCTGACAGAACTCAAAAAGACAAAAGTACAATGCAAACTGACTGTGGAAGAACTACTCTGGGTTAAACCGCAAATTTGGAAACAATTAGCAAGTCAATTGGAATTAGGGCAGGAGAAGGACGAAAAGGAAAACAAGGGAAAAGAAAACCCATCTAAGATACATATCCCAGTAGATAAGGTGGGAGAATTTAGCGAAGGAGACGAAGGTAATACATGTCTACCTGTCACTTACAATGGGTACATGACCAAGGCTATACTAGACACAGGAGCAGGAGTAGGAATTGCCACCAACGAGATTTGGGAGAAATGGGGAAAGCCTGCCTTATGGCCCACATGCATGAAGCTCCAATTAGCAGACGGTCATGTGGAGAAACCCTTAGGAATATTAGAAAAGATCAAATTAACCACCTGTGGAGTTGAATTTGAACACACACTAGCCATCTGTAAATTTAAGAAGGCTAACAATTATGAAATGATATTAGGACGACCTTTCATGAGACAAATGCGAGTAGTGCAAGACTGGGGACGAGATTCATTATATCTACAACATCAAGGAAATACCACCAAGATAAACTTGCATACGTTTGCATATTGAGATGTCCCTCCACTACAATCGAATCCTATACACAAGGAGGAAGATGATCTATCTATTCATAGCACTGGATCAAGCGATCAATCATGGATGCACGAAGACGCCCAATTATGGATGTGTAAAGAAGCCAAAAATGAGGATAATAAAAGGCAGTTGTGGCCAATAGGACATTCTAACTACCGACCTGTAGAGGACTCAATGTATATGCTTCAAATCTTTCTTGACGAAACATTTGAACCGCATGGATGGATGGAAATCTTAGCCACCTTGGATGTATGTGTGAATGAGGAAGTTCTAACTATGAACGAATGCATAGACGAAGAAGGCTATGATGTAAATTTGTACATGGTTGTCCTGCAAGAGGTGGAAGCAGGAGAACTCTTAGAAAAGGAGTGGAAAGAGGAATACGAGAGCATAGAGATGGAACCGGATTTTGACTCTGAAGAATGTTACCTAGAAGCTATTCATATCGAAGTATGGATTGACCAAAGTGTTAGCAATAGAAGCAGCCCCCATAGTACAAAAGCAAGAGGAAAGTGTGAGTAAAATCAGACCAAATCCTGATCTTTTTGAGGTTTCGGAGCATTTTAAAAGGTACGAAGTAGAGGAGAGAAAAATAGCGATTTAGATGCCTAAGAGAGAGGCTAGAGAAGGAGAAGCGTACAACAACAAAGAACAAACAAAAAAAATCATAGTAACAGTGGAAGAGGGAGAAGAAAGATGCACATACATAGGTAAAGATGTGTCAGCGAAGGAGGAAGAAGAATTAATACAATTGATCCGAGAATATCGAGATGTATTCGCATGGACATATAAGGATCTCGAGGGTGTGGAACCGTCGATTTGCTCTCATAGAATACCAATGACAGCGGAGGCAAAACCATCAAAACAACGCCCTTATACATACAATGAGGTCTATGCAGCTAAAATAAAAGAAGAAATAGACAAACTACTAGCGGCAGGATTCATTTATGAAATAGAACACACGGAGTGGGTATCGCCACTAGTAGTTGTGCCTAAGAAGAACGGAAAACTGAGAGTTTGCATTAACTTGAAAAAGGTCAATGCAGCCACTATACCTGACAACTACCCATTACCCATCACTGACCATCTATTGGAAAGAGTTGCAAGAAAAGAAGTCTATAGCTTCTTAGATGGATTCTCTGCATACAATCAAGTAGCTATTGCTACTGAGGATCAACATAAGACTGCATTCGCGACTGAATGGGGAGTCTATGCTTTCCGAGTGATGCCTTTTGGACTCACTAATGCACATGCTACTTTCCAACGATTGATGTGTCATGTTCTCAAAGAATTCATGAAGAAGAGCATGGAAGTGTATGTAGATGATCTATGTACATATTCAAACTTCAAGTATATTGAAGTATTTACAAAACTAATGTACATATGTTTAAAGAACTTTTCTTCCTGAACCTTCACTTCACTACATGAAGTTGGACTTCAATCTTTTCTTCATATCTTTATTTCTAGGGTTCATATGATCACCAGTTGTTGATTGTCATGCTCCAACAATACACATACACATACACATACACATGCACATACACATACATACACATACACATACACATACACATACACATATGCATACACATACGCATACACATACACACATACACACATACACATACACATACACATACACATACACATACACATACTCATGCACATACTCATACACATACTCAAACACACACACACACATACACATACACATACACATACACATACACATACGTATACGCATACGCATACGCATACGCATACGTATACGCATACGCATACGCATACGCATACGCATACCCATACGCATAGGCATACACATACACATACACATATACACATAACATATACACATGCACATACGTGTACACATACACATACACATACATACACATACACATACACATACACATACACATACACATACACACACATACACATACACATACACATACAGTGTACACATACACATACAGTGTACACATACACATGTACACATACACATAGACATACACATACCCATACACATACACATACACATACACATACACATATGCATACACACATATACACATACCCAATACATACAAATATACATATACATAAACATATCGATATACAGAAACATATTAATATTCATATACATGTACCTAGACATACATACATACATACATACATACATACGTACATAAATACATACATACATACACACATACATACATACATACATACATACATACATACATACATGGATGTATACAAACATTTCGTTGTATGCATGAAATCTTTAAAAAGTTTCAAAAAGGTTTTGGTATAGGAGGAAAAAGATCAAACTGATATATTCATATGATGGAGGTAGATATGTATGAGCGCATAATATGAATATATTACTCATTGAGTTGCGAGGATTCATGTAAAGAAGCTCCATAATCTCCTTATGTGATGAAAACTTCTACATCCCCGCACCTACAAACTAGAATTCATAAAGCTGAACACACTATTTCTATTGATAGACACGAGGCTGTTTTGGCCATGCTAAGTGTGTTGTAGACAAGGATTATCATATCTGGATAGTTCCAAGCCACAGTCAATGCAAAGTCCATATGGTAGATGTCCATATGCAAGGCCATATGGTTGATGTCCATATGCAAAGTCTCTGAAAGATTCTAGGTGCAATGATAATTGGATTGGAAAATGGTTAAGAGTTGTGTATCGCACATGAAATCTCATTTCTATGGATCTACTTATTTCTGCATGCTTTTAGGAGAATGCACGTGTGGTTCAGACTATCAGAAAAGACAACCACACAACAGCGGAGCTTCTGATCAAGAGAAACTAGCTGACGACAATCACACTCAAACATGCATTGGTCAATCAATGAGAATCCAAAAGCTTGGCACTAAGAGCATCTCACATGATGCTGGTGATCATACACCAGTGAGAGTGATGTCCGATGTTGGTAGTTCAGCAATGTCAGGATTGGCTGCTAATAAAAACAGTTTTTATGACAATATGAGTCGAACAGTGAACAAAAACGGTCGCCATTACAGAGCTGGTGGACTGAGCAGAAGCTTCAATGGTGTAACAGCACAAGGGCTTCTAGAGGATGTGAGAAGCTCTTTGACCCATAAGGACACGATTCGTCTCTCGCGCATTGAATGCAATAGGAGTGTTGGCTGCAGCTTCCCAGCTGGAAGGGTAATGTCACTTAACTCTGAGGCCACACCGACGGATAAGAGAGTCGCACATATGCAGGAGACCAGGATGATGGATGTGCAGCAAGCGCAATCGCATGATGTGGTTAAAAAGGAAAATAACAAATACAAGAAAGATACTCTCAGTGTTGAACGTGCCAAATACAGCGCTGCAGCATCGACTTTGGATGTCACGAGATCGAATGAACACTATTTGCAGAGAACTCGTATCGATCAGGATGGCGATGACTTCTATAGCACCTACATCATGGATGCTTCCACTCAAACAGGAGACAGCACCAGGTGCTCAACAGAAGATCAGCAGGACGGCGCAAATTCTGAAAGCCCCAATGAAACATCCAAATTTAGTCCCCCCAATTCTGCCTGTCTCAATAGCACCGATGGAGTAAGCTCCGAAAGGCTCAGCAACATCCATGATCATGCGCATTCTCATAACAGAAGAACTCACTACCAAGCCTCAAAAACATTCTTCAATGTCTCTGCTTCTGACAAACCAAGGGTAACACCTCCGCCAGCAGAAGATGCAAATATCTTGACTGGTCATCCCAATGAGTGTCTGACAGATAATACATCCTTTAACAATCGCTTGACCAGCCCTGGTACGCTATCTTCATGTTCAGGGGTGTCAGCAAGGTCAAGTACACGGTTCGCTCGTGAAGAAGGTGATATCATACCAATACCTCCAACATCAAGTGAGTCTGGAAATAAAAATGATTCAAGAGTACATAATTCTGGACGCAACTGTAAATCGTTGCCCTACGCCAACAGTACTCGAACAAGACCAGCAGGGATCTCTTTATCAGGCGCGCATGCACTATTGAAGCAGATCCTTCGATGCGGCAAAGCGGATGCGACCCGGGGGAAGAGGCTGCCAAGTATCACTGTAAATAGCAACGATACCGTCGTACCGGGCGTGCAAGGAATCGCATCCTGTAGGAGGTTAAGAGATACCGTGGGTGATGACGAAGGCTATGATGAATCAAGTAGCGTGCGATCAATGCCTTGCAAGCGGGGTGGATTATTGAAAAAGCTTACCAGCATCGCGAAGTCTGAGTCTGATGACAGGCGTGAGGCAAGGGCCAGAGCATCAATCGAGTCATCCATCAGAGACTCAAGGGAACTAATAATGAGCCCCGATTCCATGTACTCTTCTAGCGGCGATCGCCAGCATCTGAAGGATACCGTGATCAAAGCTCACTCTCTTGGCACCTCTTCCGCCGCTGCCGGTTTCCGTTCTTCATCCTCTCAGCTTCCTCGTTCCGCAGGAATGAGGGCGACAAACGGCGCTTCTAGCTTCTCTACCCAGAATGCAATAGATCATTCATCCTGCAGGAAAGCCGACCTCAATGAGGGCGACAAACGGCGCTTCTAGCTTCTCTACCCAGAATGCAATAAATCATTCATCCTGCAGGAAAGCCGACCTCATTGCAATAACCGTAAATTGATGTATTAGTAATTACAAAGGACCCAAACCTATTTGCTACAACATGCATTCTTGATGCCTGCCTTCATTCAATGATTTTCTAACAAAATGAGCTCGCTGAAGCTCAGTACCAATGTCCTCGAGCAATATATTGTCATCATGAACCAATTCCCTAATGAATTGCAACTTCAGGGCAATATGTTTAGTCATTTCAGAGTGTTTTAGTTTCCTTGTTATTGTGATTGCTGACAGATTATCACAGTGTAGTCTTTTTTTTATTCTTTTTTTAATGGAGGTTCAGCCGAGGCCTACTCCTCCAGACTTTAACTTTGAAATTACAACTGTACAAGGAAGGGCATAGTACCCATAGGACCCCCCTTATCTCACAAGAATAGGATTTTACATAGCTGGGTTAGACTGTGGTCACAACTATCGCGAAGTAAGAAAAACGGTGGCACATCAACCACAAGATACAAGTTTCCATGATAACATGTCCCTTACATGTTGCCGGTGGAGGTTGAACCCTCACCTCGCCTCAAGAGGCGAAAGGCCCAACCACCCAACCAAGCGGCGTGGGACATTATCACAGTGTAGTTGTAATGATGTGGGTTTATAAAGTTGAACCTCTTGTTGCAAGTCAGATACATTCTTTATTTAAGACCAGCGTCAATGAAATGTGCTTTTAGTGGATTTTACATAGTAGCGGTTGTTGAAACACTTGCTCTCCAACCATTCTAATAAGCCATGTGTCACATTGTATTCACAAACTAGCGGCTGTTGAAACACTTGCTCTCCAACCATTCAAAAAAAGCCATGTGTCACATTGAGCTCTCAAAGGAGGGGAGCCTCAACATAATTTTGATCCAATCCACTAGGCGTGGTTTAACGGATGTGTCTTGTATTCTTAGGCAGATGGCTAGGGTTCAAGTTCTGCCTAGGCTGGATGCCTGAGAGTTCCCCAAGATGGTGCCTCTACCTTACGAGGTCGGGTGTGTGTCTTTACAATTCATTGTATTCTCAAAATAAGAATAATAATAATAATTTTGATCCAAGCTACACACCCTTCTCCGCTCCTTCCGCTTCTACGCAGATTTTAACAGTGTTAGATGCCACATGGAAATAAAAAAATTGAAAAGAGTAAGACTTATTTTATTTATTTACTCATTATTTAATTGTTTATTGGTGTACATTCTTCAACTTTTTTTGTAGTCACATAAAGCGCCGACATTCAAAAAAACTATGCACGTTCTGTTGTTATATGTGAATACAAGGCTCGAGAAATTCAATGTTTTTCATAAATCCGAATGGAACTTAAGTAAATTTGCATATATGCTCCATGCCCTCTATGTGAAAGGACCCTTAGATTCCTTGTTATTATGATCGCAGAGATTGTCACATTGCAATTGTAATGTAGTGGGTTTCACAATCAGTTGAGCTTTTTCTAGCAATGTCTTAAGCTAAGTACCTTCTTTAAGAGCAAGGGTCATTGAAATGTACTCGGCCCTAGTTGATGAAAGCATTACCGCATCTTGTTTTCTTTTTGAGAGAAACAAAGATAAGAAATATATTGATGAGAACGACAAGCTATACAAGGGGCAGGGCCCCAAAAATAGAAAGGCAAAATGTGCCTAGCTTAGAGCATCACAGATATTCAAGGAGTTACATCAACATCTAATAAGGTCAAATACAAAAAGATAAGATCTTCAGCTGAGAAATACATCAAAATACACTCAGTGAATGGAAACAACCATGATGAAACTAGCATCATAATACAAGGGGAGGAAGACTCTCCTTCAATAATCTGTCTTGGTATTGGTGACAAAATGGAGCTGATATTGGGTATCTTTATCAATTAGATCATTGCTAGCCCCGATACAATAATGATAAACTTTAATTACCTACTTCTTGCAAGAATATAGGAAATGGCATAGAATTTGTGACCTCCATAACTGCCACAAAACAACATCCATGTTGTTGCAGACACGAAGAAGAGGTTCCATATACCCAAAGTTACTAAGACCAATAGTTAGAGATTAGTCATTGAGCAGGTTCCCAAACTTGTGAGCATGAAAATAATTCAAGAAACGATGGGCAAGATCCTCCTCCTTGCCATAGAAGTGATAATTCCTATTGCTAATATCATATTTCTTAGCTTTGCACCCTATCCAAATCCCATTGTGTGAAGCCCATTGAAGAGTGGAGTGCTCTATGTTAATAGGGAAGGCCCATAAGGCCCTAAACATGTATCTCCACTACTAGGGAGTCCATCTGGTTTTCCACCTATCATTTAGTTTGTCAACAATACTGGAGATTGAAGTAGACTGTTTTTGTAATGCCCAAAAATATTTGCAGCAACATGGTGTAAGAGAAAAATCTTGTTGAAGTTACAACTATGAAGCTTAGCTTCCAAAATCTTTTTATCATCCAACACAACATGTTTACAGGCAATAGACAAGACAATTAGATTTCTAACATCAAAGTCTTCAATTAGCTCATTTCAGTGAAAGAAGTTATTCCAGGTAGCAAATCCTTCTTTTTTACACTTATTTTTCTTCATGCTCAACACTCTTTCTCCCAATGATCAATGCAAACATTCCATATGGAATCCTCCAAATTAAAGGAAGAAGCGTTGGTAGAAAAATAAGACTGTAATATATAGTCTTTTTTATTTCCATCCCAACTTTCTACATGTTGCACACGAACTTGCTATTTGTGGGGACAAACATATGAGGATAACAAATGAAATCCTAGAGGTTATTGTTGGTTCAAGTCTTCAAAGTTATGACATAAAAATTATGACTGCTACTTTTAATAAGGCAAGCCCAAAGGTCATTAGAGTAGTGGCCCTCAAGATCCACTTAGCAGACATGTTATTGCCATTCTAGCTAGATAGAAGTACACATCAAGACCATCTTCTTCTTTTCTCATACGACAAATGCCCCAAGAAAACTTGGGAAATCTAGAGAAATGAGAGTCACCACCCCAAAGAAATATTTTAACCAAAGAAATAACCTGCAATAAATGTTTTTAAGATGGCATAGAGCAAGACAAAAAATAAATGATGGAAGGTAAATTATAATGATTCAAAACAAAAACTCTGTGAGACAGACCCTAGTAAAGAGACATCCATTGGCAAATACCAAGCAATCAAAAAATCACACCAAATTGTATAAGTTCACATCCAAGAATTTGAATACAATAGGGGGTATGATTATTGGAAGCCACAAAATAAGTTTTCTTGTGATTAACTTGAGAACCACTAGCATGGTAGAAGAGTTCCAAGTAATTCAAAAAATAAATTGGCACACCAATCATTAGCTTTCATTATCATGTTACTATCATCAACAACAGTTTGTAAAACTAATTGGGAAGAGGCATTTGGGATGTCTAAGCCTTCAATGGTGCCATTATTCATGCAGTCTTTGACAAGTTGCCAACAAGAGCATCAGTAGCAATAGCAAAAAGAAGGGGGACCAAAGGAAAAACCTTGTCTCATGGATCTATGGAGTTTAAAGGGACCAGACAAATGACCATTCATAAAGACTCTACAATAAGCATTAAAGAGATTAATCACATACTTGGTAAATTTTCTACTAGCCCCTATATCATGCAAAGTCTAAGGAATGAAGTTCCAATCCATTCTATCATAAGCTTTATCAAAATCAATTTTAAAGATGAAATAGTCCTCACCCATTTCTTTGGCGTGATTCTCGTCTTCCCACATAGAGATTATAGCATCAAGAATGTATTTTCTTCTAATAAACTCTTTCTGCTTAGGAAGTATAATCTTATTCATAATAGGTTTAAACATTGGTAAAGAAGCAGAGAATCTCTTGCAAATTATCCTTAATATTGATAGCATGCCCATGTGTACCCTTCTTCATGGAATGTAATCTTTAGCTTTCTTTTTCTCATCAAATAAAACATACTTTTTATAGATTTTATATCAACGTTACGAGCCCGAAACTAACTTGAGGTGACAAGGGTACTACAATTCAAGAGGTGATCTTCATGTTTGAATCTCTTTTGGACATCAAGGACCCTCTGACTCATACTCATACTGGATTCATTAGGAAGAGAAGCCTTAATCTTATCAATTTCTTTAATGACCATGATCCTTCTTTTGAATCTAATCTTCATAGCTAACATTTTGTAGTGAGTGACAATACAACATATTAGGGGTATACTCAGGCTTCTACCGACGCAAATATATGGGTGCAATTTTCCCCGATGCTGGTGTAAGGGTCGGCATAGGCGTCGGTAAGGAAGCGTTAGTATATGCATCGGTATAGGTGTTGATAAAAGCATCGGTATAAGCACCGGTAATATCGACACTCAAACGAGCATCTATATCGACGTCAATATGAATGCCTTTACCGGTGCCTATACCGACGACTTTGCTGGGAGTATCATTGCAAATACCGATGACCGTGCTGGGAGTATCGACGCTCATACCGGCGACCATATTTGAAAAAAAATTTTGGGCAGAGTTTATTATCTCTTGCTACAGCAACATTACCATGATGTTATGTAGCAAAAGACAATGCACTCTGCCCAAAAAAAAAACTGAGTACATGTAACATGTACTCTAATGGAAACCAAAACATGATTTCATAAAGAAAGGTATTGTTGTACACAACAGATATGAGCAGAATGAACCATGAATCATGTAAAAAAAAGTTATATATTCCATAAATGAAGGATATACAAGAGTGTGGCAAACCACTACCATATATGAGCCAAATAAAAAATGTGGCAAAGCACTGCCATATAGGAACCAAATATAAAATTCTGGTGCACCACTGCCATATATGAGCCAAATACAAAATTATGGCATACCACTACCATACACATGCCCAGAACGATCAAAACATCTATATCGGCACTCTTGCAACAAAGAACATTCATGAAATAAGAAAAATTGACATGATATTTACAAACAACAACTAAAAACACCAAACCAAGTTTATAAGTTCATCACCTCATCATAGATGCTCCCATGAAACGACCACACCACATCCCTCCAAGTCCTCCAATAGAGCAACCAATCCATGACGATATCCATAAGTATCATAGCAACTAGCCCAATCATTGTCAGGAAAAGCATGCAAATCTGGTAGTAGTGATCCCCCTTGGGATAAAACAATCCAAGTTGCCAGGTACCACTCAAGTAGCGAAAGATGCGCTTAATCACCTGCCAATGCTTGACACCTGGGCAATGCATAAATTTGCTCATCTATGCGAGAACAAACTGAGTATCTGGCCAACTAATGCATAAGTAAATCAAGCATCCAATAGCCTGCTGATAGAGAACAGCATCAAATGCATCTCCAGCATCATGAAGCCTCAATCATCAACCTGTATCCATAGGAGTGGCAATAGGCTTACAGTCTTCAAGGCCAAAATGATGCAATAATGTGTCAATATATTTCGTTTGACACAAATCCATTCCACCATCAACTTGCATAAACTAAATGCATACACTGAATTGGAAGAAAAATATGAAGATAGAGTATCCCAAGTCTCTTGGAAAGTTTTGCAATTCCTAATGTGAGGAAGAAGGAAGTCAAAGATAGAGTTAAGTAGATATGACCTGACTAAAGCATCTTTGGCACACCATGAGTTGAGTCTTTCTTGCTCCTCTCTTGTAGGTTGAACTTTACTTCGAAATGTGGGCATCTCCTCATCTCATGACATGCATCCATAGAGACTTCTTCCTTGTAGATAGGTCTTCATCCTCAAAGATCATGCTTGATAATTATTCATGTCCAATTTGTCAATAAAAGAAGGTAAACCATCTCCCATTTTATCTCAACTTGATCTGATACCATTGTTGGAAGAGATGGATGGATACCTCAAGGAAGTGAGGTGGTACTGCTAAAACGTGCTTTGTACCAGCTTTGATGCACTTCAGAGTTATAAAGAAGGCCCTTTTAGCTTGCAAATAACACCAAGAAAGTACCTATGTACTTTGGAGTTGATGCTTGAAACAATTAATCCAAAACAGACTAGTTCAAGAGTAGCTAGTGTTGAAAACCTTGTTATTTTAGTCCATACACGTGCTGGCTTTTTTACTCAAAGTTCACATTACAGTAACAATTGACTGACTTCCTTTTGGAGGAATTAAATTAGCTTAGATAGATAATGATTGCAAGTGTAATCATTTAAAATGATAAACTATGCTCTGAGAAATCATTTTAGCAAATCAAATCTTACCCACGACTTTTTAGGGACTAACTAGTAGATGACCAATGAGCACTTTGAAGACGATTTCTCCCAGATGCCTGAACCAAATGCCTTGAAGTGTTGAGAGCACAAGATAGACTTTAAAATAGTTCCAACAAGCCAAAGATAATGCAAAATGGTTGAGTATTCACTGAGATATGACTAGAAGAAGTTGACTATTCTGAGTAGTCATAGTAGAGAAGTGAACAGAGATGTCCAATGAGATATGTGTAGTATAAAACATGATTGTACAAAGTCATTGGCATTGTAATGATGCTCAATTATGGTGAATTGAGTGAGCTATAGTGTCAGCCACTCAAGTTCTACAAATGATGAAGGAGAGAGATCTAAATGAGGCACCCACACACCGCGAGATTTTACAAAGCCTTTATATAAGTGTTTCTCCAAACTTTGAATTTTGAATTCAACTTGGCTCCAACTAAAAATGACTCCATTGATTTAGGAGTTATTCTCTCAATTGAACTCATAATAATATTCTTCCTAATTCCACGAGATATAGGCTTTTACAAGATTCTTCAAGGATTTAATCTTTCACAAACGTAAATGATCAAGAAGTTACAAGCTATGGCTCACATGAATCATCAAGTGCTTTTACACAATGTCTTCCATGCTAAGCCAAATGTGTAGGCTTGTATATTTGCACCAATATGAAAGTCTATACGCACGATTTTGTTCGTATATGCATAGGATTAATGCAGTGACATGAGGATGAGATCATGCATATATTCATCTTTTTTAACGTACGCATATACTAGCTAATATTGTCAGTTATTTCGAGTCATTGAATTTTTAATGAACGTTTTTGAAGGGTTTAACATTACAGTGCATATCAAATTTCAATGACCATACTTCATGAAACATCCAATATTTCATTATGGACGTCCATGCCCATCGCCTATGCACATGAGTAAGGTATGTAGGAAGTTCTATACGTCAACCATGTTCTCGCATGTTAGGGAATTATCTTTGTGTCTCCTGTTTCGAAATAACTAACCTTACCACTTTGTTGGCATAAAAGCTTGCGTTATGTGTCACCGTTAACAACATAAACGGAGCAGCATTGTAAGATCTCCATCCTCTAATTCGACAATCTAAGAAAGATCGGCATTAATCGAAGTCCCCATTGATAAACTCGTGGACCCTATCCATCTGTATCGTGCATGCAGATCGCCTCACCTAACTGCTTAGTTTTTTTACAAGTAACAAGTAGAAATAACGTGCATAAATGTCTCAAGCGCATCGCATGCATGCTCTTTGGTATGCTACTTGATCACTCTCGCCTACTGTGCCTAACATATCTGCTGAATTTGAGAATTGTGCATGCTTTTAGGAGAATGCATGTGTGGTTCAGCCTATCAGAAAAGAGAACCACACGACAAAAGCTTGGCACTAAGAGCATCTCACATGATGCTGGTGATTATATGATGATGTGGCACACGTCATTAGAAAATGTAAAAACAAAAAACTGCAATCGTAATTGTATCCCATCGCCGTGAGCGCGTATGCTGCTGCCTCGAAGAATTTTCTCTCTGTATCTCACTCCCTCAGTCGCTCGTCTGTGTCGTGGTGTATTGCTCACACCATAGTCGCGCGCTCATCAAGCTGGTATCAGAGCTAGCTCACTACTGCAGCCTGGCCCTCCTGACATCCACAGAACTAATGGATCCTTGGCCTTGTCACCCCGAGATCAAAAAAACATGTAGAACATCCTGGTCGCGTGAGTTCCATCTAGCTGGAAGTAGCCTGCATTTTGGCCGATATCATCTTTGATACATCTGATCCAAGATCACTTTGTACGTGAAGATTTAAGGGCTTCTGAAATATCGAAAACCACAGATTCTCATTGTGATGAAAGTGCTCTGAATGATGGTCAGACAATGACGGCAACAGGTTGAGAGCCCGAATAAAGCGCTCTGCCTTACCGATGAATGAGAAGTGACCCTCGTTATGAGGCAATATCCGAAAGCAAAACAATAGCAGAGTTGATTGACGAGGCAGCTATGGATAGCATCCGTCGTCTTCTTGAATTTCTTGTAAGGCTTCAAAGGAGTAAATCAAGAAAATTATGCAGCACAACTCTAGTGCATGAAAGAGTATTTGGAAGGTCTTCTTTTGTCAGGTACACATTTGGATTTTGTGTTTTTCATTTCGATTGCATATGGCAGGCGACGATATGTATACTCTTACGGTCCTTAATTGGACAACTCACGCGCCTTGTGAGGTTTTATATTACCCTGCTGAAAACCTTGAATTTAAACAAAAATTGAGGGACGTGGTAAGGTTTTTAACTGGGGTTTTCTGATTCTTGGAGATACTCTGGTGATATAGGTGGAAGACCAAAGAGAAGACAATCCAAAGACCTCGTGTATCGATCACAGGATGAATGTATATTTTTGAGGCCTCGCGTCATAGTATATTTGCTTATGTTACGCACTGTTATTGATGCTTTTACCCAGAGTTTGGGTTTTTGGAGTGGATTGATTATAGTTGACTTGGCTCATATATACTTTGGACAAAGGAGACTCTGCTGAAATTTTTTCGGAGAGATAAAAATTGAGCATATAAGTGCATAGAGACGCACGGAGTGCTTAGAACAAGAGGGAAACCATTGAAATTACTTGTGAACATTCAGTTTTTGGTGCATATATCTAGAAAAACAGTCCAGATGATGTCGAATTTTTTTTAGGCCTCGCCATAAGATTTCCACTGCATAGAGAAGTTCTTAAATTACAAAAATGGATGATAACATTGCGCAAATAGTTGGTGATAAGCTGAATTAAGACAATTACCATATATGGTGATCGTATAGGATGAAAAATTTCTTGATGGGAAAAGGTCTTTGGAGATTAATAAATGGAGAGGATGAGTGTCCTGAGTTGCCAGAGAATCCGAATGCAAAAGAGCAAAAGGAATATAAACAAGGATAGAAAAATCTAGAAAGGTTCTCCATTGGATTTCGATATGTATATCAAAGAGTCTGATTCCACATATTATGAAGGCTAGCACACCGAAGGAAGCTTGGGATATAATCCATAAGATATATGGTACATCTACGGAAGCTACAAAAATTCACTTAAAGCAAAAGTTGCATTGTATATGGCATGGAAATAGGTCCATAACAGATTATGTGGCTGAAATTAGGAAGATCACTGATGATTTAGCTTCCATAATTTGCACGGTCGATGATGATGATATGGTTTAAGTTATGCTAAATGGTCTAGGACCGCAGTACAAGAGTTTAGATACTTCTATTTCAGTGAGAGGCACTATGCCAGATTTTGACAAGCTAGTAGCTCTTTGCATGCTAGAAGAAGTAAAACTTGGTTTGAATGCACCTGAAAGTGGCAATTCAAGAGATCATGCATTCTTTCAGCATAGAGGAAGAGGTTCTAATCATGGATGATCATCTTCTAGAAATGCAAATGCAGTGGATATGCCAAGAGGTAGAGGAAGATCATACTCGATCTAGAGGTAGAGGAAGATCACAGGCACCTGGGAACTGTTACCATTGTGGCACGTATGACCATTTTGAGAAATATTGTTATTATAAGCACAATAGTCAAAGAGGAAGAGGTAGAAGCCATTATGCGGTACATGGAAATTTTACTGCTGAAAGTTTATATAGAGACTATGGCAAAGATAATATATTTGTGATGGAGCATGTGTTGAATAGTATATAAAAACCTAGAAACGATATGAAATGGTATATAGACTCTGGTTGCACAAATCACAAGACAAGTATAGGAAACTGGTTTGAATCAAAAGAGGCTTTGAAGACTAAGGAGTATGTGGCAACTGGTGATGATACCTTACACGTGATTAATGATGTTGGGAATGTATCGTTAATACAAAGAAATGGTATTTGAAACACATTAAGTGATATCTTACATGTGCCTAGCATTATAAAGAACCTAGTTTTGATTGGTCAGCTAGCGTCGGATCAAGACATGGAAGTTATTTTCAATAAACATGGCTATTTTATACATGATTTCAAGTATAGAAAAAGAGAAAAATTACTTGGTCATGAAAAGAAGATGGGTAGGTTTTTCATGTTTGACATGGGTACACCCCTTTATGAGAACATGTATGCCAAGAATAGTGAATATTCAGATATTATGGCATAAAGGAATTGGTCATATCAATTTGAGAAAATTGAAGTCCATGGAAAAGCAAATGTTAGTGCGTGGATTACCAAGATTTGGTCATTTAAATTTCGAAAGAATTTATGAAGCATGCATATTTGGAAAATATCAACATATGAAGTTTCCAAGAAGAGAAATGCAGAGGAGGAGACCACTAAAGCTAATCCATAGTGATGTGGTTGGACTTGCTAGAACAAAATCAGTTGGTGGCTCACTATATTTTTTTATATTCGTTGATGATTATAGCCGATATACATGGATTTACTTCCTGAAGCATAAGAGTGAAGTTTTTGAGTGTTTTGTAAGATTCAAAAATATTGTTGAAAAGCAGTTGGAAATGTATATAAAATGCCTACGATCAGATTCAGGGGGAGAATATATCTCAAGAGAATATTATCAATACCTTAGTGATCATAGAGTCAGAAGATAATTATCTTGTAGATACACACTACAACAAAATGGTGTTGCAGAATGCAAAAATCGTGTGATTGAGGAAGTTGCTGGAGCCATGTTGAATAAACAGAACATGCCGTAAGCGCAAAAGAGTTTTTCGCATCTGCAAGGATAGCGCTATCGCAAAAAGGTGAGGCCCCGGCTTGTGCAAGGAGATCAGCGTCATTTGCGGGGGCAATTACCATCAAAGGAGAAAATTCGTCATATTCCAAGTTTGCAAGGAACGCAAGGATAATGGCTGCTTCATCATCACGAACACATTGGTCAGTAGCGCACGTAGCACTGTCTGTTTCATCATCGTAATGTTCTTCACATTGTTCATCTCCCCATTGTTGTCGTGAGGTCTGTGCTTTGGCGAGGGGATCAGGCCCGCTTGCAGGGGCAATCACGGAGAGATTGAGAGAGGAGTGTGTGGCCATAGCGTGGAGAACATCGCCTGGACTCGTGATACCATGTGAGAAATCACTACACCTGCATTACAGAGGTCTGTGCAACGGTACAGGTCGCGTACTGGAGAAGACGACGCCACACGTTAAGACATAACTGTTCGATTATATTAATTCAGCATACATGCGATTACATATATAGATCAAAGGCGTCCATTCGTATCTGTTGTAGTCCGTACATATGAGGTCGGACATTACGCCTTACATAATGTTCCAACAATCCCAATGAGTGTCTGACACATAATACATCCTTTAACAATCGCTTGACCAACCACTGTACCTCCAACATCAAGTGAGTCTGGAAATAAAAATAATTCAAGAGTACATAATTCTCGACGCAACTGTAAATCGTTGCCCTACGCCAACATTACTCGAGCAAGACCAGCAGGGATCTCTTTATCAGGCGCGTGTGCACTATTGAAGCAGATCCTTCGATGCGGCAAAGCGGATGCGACCCGCGGGAAGAAGCTGCCAAGTATCACTGTAAATAGCAACGATACCGTCGTACCGGGAGTGCAAGGAATCGCATCCTGTAGGAGGTTAAGAGATACCGTGGGTGATGACGAAGGCTATGATGAATCAAGTAGAGTGCGATCAATGCCCTGTAAGCGGGGTGGATTATTGAAAAAGCTCACCAGCATCGCAAAGTCTGATAACAGGCGTGAGGCGAGCGCCAGAGCATCAATCGAGTCATCCATCAGAGACGCAAGGGAAATCATAAGCAGCCCCGATTCCATGTACTCTTCTAGCGGCGATCTCCAGCATCTGAAGGATACCGTGATCAAAGTTCACCCTCTTGCCACCTCTTCCGCCGCTGCCGCTTTCCGTTCTTCATCATCTCAGCTTCCTCGTTCCGCAGGAATGAGGGCGACAAACGGCGCTTCTAGCTTCACCCAGAATGCGATAGATCATTCATCCTGCAGGAAAGCCGACCTCATGCAATAACCTGTAGGCCCTGTGCTGCCGGCAGCTACGAATCCTCTGTTTCAAGAAGATAATCATCCCCCCCTCCTTTTTGTTTTAAGTACAACAGGCACACGTACAATACATCACAGTATGCAATTCGTTACTGGTCTTGTTGTTGTAGTGGTTGATTCTTTGGTATCTTGAGGCAGAGCTCCAGAGTTTAATCATCCTCGGGATGGACATGTAATGATTTTGGCCATATCATCCTCGGGATGGACATGTAATGATTTTGGCCATTCTAAACCAGTTGAAATCATTCATAATGTTGTATAACCTTTGCTTTGTGGGATACTGAAGGTCTTTTGGGTACTATGCCCATTCACTTGTACAGTTATTCTCTCAAAAATTTAAGCTCGAGGGAGTAGCTGCTTGTTCAACTTCCATTTTTTTTTTTTTTTTAAATCTAAAGATGTTCTTATTCATACACATGGTTGGTTTGTTATATGCAATGGGTAGAGCGTTGATCTCTTATACCGGTCTTCACATGATTGTTCCTAGAAAACCATGCGAATAACATTATCGATTTATTATCCTCAACACACCCCCGTAAATTGCTGTATTAGTAACTACAAAGTACCCAACCCTATTTGCTACAACATACATTCTTGATGTCTGCCTTCATTCAATGATTTTCTAACAAAATGAGCCCAGTGAAGCTTAGTAGGAATATCCTTGAGCAATATAGTGTGATCCTCAACCAATTCCCTAATGAATTGCAACTTCAACTTCAGGGCAATATGTTTAGTCATTTCAGAGTTTCCTTGTTAGTGTGATTGCAGACAAGTGCAGTTGTAATGCTATGGGACGTTTAACAAGTTGAGCCTCTTGCTTTTTTTTTTTTGAGAGTACAATGAATTGAAAAGACACACACACCAGACCTCGAAAGATAGAGGCACCCATTTTGGGAAAATTCATGGACACCCATCTTTGGGAACTCATCTAGGAAAAAAAATAAGAGCCCCTTCTTAGTATAGAAGTATATAAATGTGGGCGAATATTCATGATACCTTTCATTTTAAATATAGAAATATTTGGCGAATATTCTTGATATCTTTCTATGGAACCATAGCAGTTTAGAATCTTTAGAAATGAGGTCCCTTCAACCTCAAAATGATCGAGGGATCCAAACTCTAAAAACTATGAGAATATGGAGCCATCTTTGGCTCTTACTTAATCCCATAATTAAGGGATTAGAAGATCTCATTGACAGCATGTCTCTCATTCATCGTCCCATATCACAAAAAGCTATAGAGAACTCCACTTGAGGAGGGGAGGAATCTATTCTTTTTATTGCTCTTCATGCTTGTGCATGAGAGAGAGAGGGAGATGGCGCGGTGTGCTCAAAAATCCCTCATATGTGGGATTTATCGCTTTCAGATTCTGTAGGGTCTCTTCGTGTGTGCCCACAAGAGGGAGAGGAGCTCATGATTGAAAGAGCTCCGCAAGCGTGGAAGAAATGAGAGGAGAGTTCTCATTTTATTGGTCATTTTGGGAATGCATCAAATGTGGGATTAGTTCCGAGGGGGGAGAATCACCACCCAATAAACATGCCCCTATTTGGCGAAATTATACTATACATATGAGAAGTATCTTATACTAGTGGTGAATATATCCACACTGAAGGCATCTAATCTATAATTTTTTGGGCTAATATAAGATCCTACAAAATCATTAGATTAGCCATCTTTTTTCAAAATTGCAAAAAAATCACCATTGCGGTATAAATCGCCCTTAATGTTTTCCCTGAAACTCATGGATATTTCCAACCAAGATTCGTACTCAGGACTTCCTCCTAGACATTCAAAGCATCAGACACTAGGCTATGCAAGCTTGGAAATGTGCTTCAAGTGGGTTTCACATAGTAGCATTGTTGAAACACTTGCTCTCCAACCATTCAGAATAAGCCATGTGTCACATTGTATTCACAAAACAGCTTTTGTTAAAACACTTGCTCTCCAACCATTCAGAATAAGCCATGTGTCACATTGTATTCACAAAGGAGCGCAGCCTCGCAATAATTTTGATACAAACTAGCACCCTCCTCCGCTCCTACACAGATTTTAACAGTGTTAAATGCCACGTGGAAGTAAAAATTTGACAAAAGTAAGATTTATTTTATTTATTTGCTCATTATTTAATAATTGGTTATTGGTGTACATTCTTCAAGTTTTTTTTGTATTCACATAAAGCGCCGACACTAAAAAAAAGGATTATGCACGTTCCGTTGTTATATGTGAATAAAGGCTCAAGGAATTCAATGTTTTTCATAAATTCCGAATGGAACTTACGTAAATTTTCATATATGTTCCATCCCCTTATGTGAAAGGACCCGAGTTCCATCAACAACGAGTAAGGTCAAGTACAAAAAGATAAGATCTTCAGCTGAGAAATACATCAAAATACTCAGCGAATGGAAAAAGCCATGATTAAACTACCATCATAATACAAGGGGAGGAAGACTCTCCATCAATTATTTGTCTTGGTATTGTACAAAATGGAGTTGATATTGGATATTTTTATCAACAAGGTCATTGCCAGCCCCGATACAATAATGAGAAACTTTGATTAGCTCCTTCTTGCACGAATATAGGAAATGCCATAGAATATGTGACCTTCATAACTGCCACAAATTAGCATCTATTTTTTTTGCAGACATGAAGAAGAGGTTCCATATACCCAAACTTAGTTAGACCAATAGTTTGAGAGTAGTCATTGAGCAAGCTCCAAAACTTGTGAGCATCGAAATAATTCAAGAAATGATGGGCAAGATCCTCCTCCTTGCCATAGAAGTAATAGTTCCTGTTGCTAATGTTATGTTTCTTAGGTTTGCACACTATCCAAATCCCGTTGTGAAGCCCATTGGAGAGCGGAGTGCTCTATGCTAATAGGGAAGGCATATAAGGCCCTAAACATTTATCTCCACTACTAGGGAGTCCATCTGGATTTCCACCTCCCATTAAATTTTTCAACAATACTAGAGGTTGAAGTAGATTGTTTTTGTAATGCCCAAAAATGTCTGCAACAACATGGTGTAGGAGAAAAATCTTGTTGAATGTACAGCCATCAAGCTTAGCTTCCAAGATCTTTTTATAATCCAGCAAAACATGTTTACAGGCAATAGACAAGCCAATTAGATTTCTAATATCAAAGTCTTCAATTAGCTCACCTCAGTAAAAGAAGTTATTCTAGGTAACAAATCCTTCTTTTCTACACTTATTCTTCTTGATGCTCAATACTCTTTTTCCCAATTATGAATCCAACCATTCCATATGGACTCCTACAAAAAGGAAGAAGCAGTAGTAGAGAAATCAGAGTGTAATATATAGTTTTTTTTATTTGCATCCAAACTTTATACATGTTGCACACCAACCTGCTATTTGGGGGGGGACAAACATATGAGGATAACAAATGAAATCCTAGAGGTTGTTGCTGGTTCAAGTCTTGAAAGTTTTTTAACATAAAAATTATGACAACTACTTTTAATAAGGCAAGCCCAAAGGTCATTAGAGTAATGGCCCTCAAGATCCACTTAGTAGACATCTTATTGGCCATTCTAGCCAGATACAAGTACACATCAAGACCACCTTTTTCTTTTATCATACAACAAATACTCCAAGCAACCTTGGGAAATCTAGAGAAATGAGAGTCACCACCTGAAAGAAATCTTTTAGCCAAAGAAATAACATGCAATAAATGCTTTTTAGATGGCATAGAGCAAGAAAAAAAATAAATGATAGAAGGTAAAGTATAATGATTCAAAACAAAAACTCTGTGAGACAAGCTCTAGTAAAGAGACATCCATTTGAAAATACCAAGCAATCAAAAAATCACACCATCTTGTATAATTTCACATCCAAGAATTTCAATAGAATAGGGGGCATTATTATTGGAAGCCTCAAAAGAAGTTTTCTTGTGATTAACTTGAGAGCCACTAGCAAGGTAGAAGAGTTCCAAGTAATTCAAAAAAAAAAAAGCACACCAATCATTATCTCTTGTTATCATGTTAGTATCATCACCAACAATTTGGAAAACTAATTGGGAAGAGGCATTGATGATGTCTAAGCCTTCAATGGCGCATTATTCATGCAGTCTTTGACAAGCTGCCAACAAGAGTATCACTACCAATAGCAAAAAGGAGGGGAACCAGATGAAAACCTTGTCTTATGGATCCATGGATTTTAAAGGGACTAAACAAACGACCATTCATAAAGACTCTATAATAAGTATTAGCAAAGAGAATAATCACATACTTGGTAAGTTTTCTACCATCCCCTATATCATGCAAAGAATAAAGAATGAAGTTCCAATCCATTCTATCATAAGCTTTATCAAAATCAATTTTAAAGAAGAAATAGTCCTCACCCATTTCTTTGGCATAATTCTTGCCTTCTCACATAGAGGTAATAGCATCAAGAATGTATTTTCTTCTAATAAACTCTTTCTGCTTAGGAAGGATAATAAGCCCCTTGATGTTAAGACAATCACCCCCTTGATGTTAAGAGAGTTAGCCCCTTGAAGTTAAGAGAGACAATCTTAACTAAATCCACAAAAAGTAGACAGAGCATACAAAACATATCTTTAATGTCTTCACAGTAGCAAACGCTTTCAAAGCCAAATTTTCCTTTAGGAATCCATGTAAAACTACAAAAAGAGAGGTATTATTTTCCAAATGGCATGAGAAAAAATGGGGGGAAGGATTCATCATGAAGAAACCACAAGTGGAAACAAACAAAAACATCATTACATGTTATAGTTCTTGGTAGGGTTGACCATTGACACGAATTTCTTTAAAGGGTCCTTTCTGTTAGACTTATTATTATCAAATCTGGAAGAGCATCCTTCATCACATATTGGCATCCTCTTGGGAAATAGTACACGGTTTTACCATTTTGTACAACTCAATCTATGATTATATAGAGTTGATATTGTTTTGATTGTTCTTCCATACTCAAGCAAGGAGGTAACGTGTTTGTTGCAGAATGAAACAAACCAGAACAAACTCTCGTGACTGAATGCATTGTATGTACAGGTCCTAACATCAGCACTCTTACAAGGAACTTGCACTAATTAACATATTGATTAGACTGACACAAGAGGAAGTGAACTTAATGTAGAATATTATATTACTGCCAAATGAGTTGCAAAGCGGAGCCGAACCACCAAGTGATGCTTACAAATCCACAAGAATCTTCCTTGACATAGAGCATAATGGAGAAGTACATTTTTTTAAGCTTCAAATTGATGTGATGTCACATATAAATATATTTTCCCCAATGCCAACGGCTCTTCACCTGCACAAATCTTGTAGTTAGAGACACCAAGGGACGAGGAATCACCCCAAGGTCCTCGTAAAGAAGAGAAGGAGGCCATATAGATAGCTCCCATGCCTGTTCATCAAATGATCATCTCTGATGCGGATATTCTATAAGATCACCAACTCGCCAATCTATGACCTCTCATGGTTCCCTAGTGATGAATTGGTACCTGAGGCACAGATCACCGTAAGCGAAACTGCCACTGCTCCCAAGCATGTAAATCACGGTCTAGCAGCTCCATTTTTTTCCAATCTTGATGCCCAATCCTTTAGTTTTCACACTTTCCTCTGAGCATTCTCCACTTCTTGAGATGCCAAGCTACTAGCTTTTGAACCTCCGAGCCAACACTCATTAATCACAACCGGTGCATGTTATCTTCCACTTCAACACCACCGATAGTCTTCCTACTCCCTCCACAAAATCACCAACTAATCTATTGTTTCTATTCTTTGCCTTCTCTGGTGCACTATTGTACAATCTCTTCTCGTAATGCATCTACATTCACCACACTAGCTTCGAATCGCATGGGCTATGGTTATGTGTTTCCACTGTGTGTCCCTCATCCCAAGGCTTGCATGAACTAGTCACTTTCAACTATTGTTTTTCCCTAGCTGCTCTTGACTAACTCTATGCATATGTGCACTTTTGTCTCTCTTGATAACTTGATAGTTTAGGTATTGAAAGTGTGAACTATGCAAGATTTAGGTGGACAAAGGGGTCAAAAGAGCCTAATGTGGACAAAATTCATGACTTAGATCACTTAGGGTAGTCTCAAGGTTGGACAAGGTTGGGAAAGGCAATCCTAAGTGGTGGAAAAGTCAGGAGAGGCATCCAAAATCTATAAAAGAAGGTGAAGAGTCATCAAATGCATGGAGGCATATACTCAAGGAGGCTAAAGGTGATAGTCATCCAAGGCTGGAAGAACTAATACGCAGTAGTCCAAGCTAGGAAAAATGCAGAGGAGGGCATTATATGCATAGAGGAGGAGAAGGAGGAGCTATCAAGCCCACAACCCCTCTAGTCTCTTGTAGGGATAGACATAGTTTTCTTATAATAGTTGTAACTCCTTACGTATATATCCAATTCAAGAGATCTAAAGTGCATTATGTAGCTTATATATGCCTCTTACTTTTCCTAAGAGGGCTTCCTAAAATCAGGCTTATGTGCATAGAAATTGGTGTATATATATAACCCTAATTTTTGCATATCCTACATCTCTACATGGTCTGTTCTGTATAGAGTTGTTGATTGACCTAAACAAATCCATTTGAGGTTTTCTACAGCTTGTTGGAAATAACGAAGGTGAATCAAAGTTACTGTATAGGGTAGTAGAAAAGGTCTATAAAGGGACCTAGGTATTGGGTTCATTTCACTTCAAATATGCAAATAAGAGGGATTAAATTCCATCAGTTGGAATCAAAGCAAGAAACATCCTTTTAAGACCCTAGGAGAAGGACACAAAAGCTTGTACATCAAGGCTAAGAGTCATTATAACCCTAATTTCCCATTCATTATGGTAGATCTAGGTCAAAAGGTGGAGTTGCTTGACAAAGACAACTATCAGCCATGGAGGTTCAGAGTCATGAAATACTTCATGAGCAAACTTTTATGGCCTATTGTGTGTGGAGATGAAGATAAGATGAATGTGGATCCCCAAGATCCAAAGATCGCCAATCAAGAATTGAAGATGATGGGTTGGGGGGAAATGAATAGGAGAGCTATCTTCTACATATCACAGGTAATCTCTAACACTATGATTGGTCATATGTAAAAGTTTGATAATGCTAGAGATGTTTGGGAGGCCTTAGAGAAGATATATGCCACTTCCACAAGAAGCAGAAAGATGCAGCTTAAGAATGAACTGCATTCCTTGAAGAAGGGCAATCCTCAATCTATTGTTGACTACACCTTGAGGGTGAAGGAGTTGAGGGAGCAATTGGCATCCATTGGCTGCAAAGTAGATGAGGAAGGCCTTGCACAGATTACTCTCAATGGGCTGAGAGGGGAAGACACATGGAAACCCCTTATTACTACCATCTTGTATAGAGATCCTCTACCAACTCTTGAGGAGTTGATCCCACACCTAGTGGTAGAAGAGGTTGCCATAGGAGACATGTCCAAGAAGGATGTTCACTCACAAGTCCTATATGCTAGCAAAGGCAAAGGCAAGAGTGACAAGAAGGGGAAAGGAGGAAAAAGCAAGTGGAAGCAGTCCAAGGAAGAAGATTCAGATTTAGAAGGAGATAGGAAGGCATCATCTTCAAGGAAGGGTAAGAATCACAAACAGAAGAACAACCCTCATCAAGGTAAAACTTGTTTTATATGTGGTAAGCATAATCATATTTCTTCAAATTGGTGCTTCAAGGATGACAAAGGCAAGAATAAGAAGGAGCAAGGGAGCTATGCTAACAACTCCAAGAAGGATGATGAGAAGGAGACCCTCCTAACCATGACATGGCTACACTAGTGATCCCAAGGACCCAAAAGTGGTACATAGACTCTAGATGCTCTAATCACATGTCATGTATGGAGGAATCTTTTGTTCATATGCAGGTCCCAAGCTCAAAAGGTTGTGTGGAGATAGGAGATAACACTGAGTATCCCATTATAAATGTGGGATATGTGAAGTTAGGTCAAGATAAATCTGCCAAGAGTCTTAAAGATGTGCTCCATGTTCCATCTATTTCTAAGAACCTTATCTCTATAGAAAAGATGGTAAAGAGAGGCATGTAGGTTATATTTGACGTAGAAGGGTACATGGTGAAGCAAGGAAGCAAGGCCATTGCCAAGGGAAGGAGAGAAGGTAGATTGTTCACATTGGATGTTGCTCCTACACACAACAAGGTATGTTATGTGGTGATTGGTAATAAAAGGAGTGCACAGATTGATCTTTGGCACAAGACGATAGGACATATCAGTATTCACAAGTTGAAAAGCATGTGCAAAGCAGGTTTAGTGCAGGGACTACCAAATCTTGAAGGCAAAGTTCTACATGTGTTCTGTGATGTTTGTAGCTTGTCAGCTAGGTAAGCAAGTAAGGAAGCCATTTCCAAAGAGTGAGTATAGATCCTCTAAGCTCTTGGAGCTTATACACTTAGATGTATGGGGCTCTAGCAGAGAGGCTTCATTGAGAGGAGCTAGGTACTTTGTAACCTTCATTGGTGACCACTCAAGAAAGGTATGTCTATATATTATCAAGGAAAAATTAGAAGTGTTTTCATGATTTCAAAAGTTTACGACCCTTCTTTAGAAAGAATGTGATGCACCCATCAAGACACTGAGGTGAGATGGAGGGGGAGAGTATTTCTCCAAGGAATTTCACAAAGTACTTGCAGGACAATGGCATAAAGAGGCACTTTACCTATGTACACCCCTCAACAAAATGGTGTTGCAGAGGGGAAGAATAGGCATTTGGTTGAGATAGGTAGATGTCTCATAAATGAAGGTATGTTACCATTTTCTTATTGGGTTGAGGCTATGAATACAGCTTGTTACTTGATAAACAGGGTTCCAATATGTGGTGTGCACGATGTGACATCACATGAAGTCTATTATGGCAAGAAACCAACCGTGGAGCACCTCAATGTATTTGGATGTGTATGCTTTGTCCATGTTCCTAGTGAAGTGAGAACAAAGTTAGAGCCCAAGAGTGAGAAATGTGTGCTCATTGGCTACTCAAATGAGCAAAAGGGCTACAAGTGCTACAGACCTCTCTCAAAGAAGTTATATGTGTCAAGAGATGTTGTGTTTGATGAGTCAAGGTCATGGTATGGAGACAACGGAAAGGCAAAGTTGGATGAAGAGGATAAAGAGGAGGATGGAGACTTTGATGTGTAGACTCAACCTCAAGAGTCAATCACAATCAGTGGACCAAAGGGTTCTACATCTAAGGTACACTCATATGATCACTCTTACGCTTATGATTATGAAAGATCATCCCCTACTTCAAAGTATAGAAGCAAGAGACAGACTATGACACTAGGGAAGCTCAAGAGGAGTCAGACGAGGAAGAGCTTGAGGAGGTCAGTACTCCCAATGTAAATTTCTGTAGACTCAAGAAGCAATATCCCAAAGTTCAAGACAGGAGGTCTATAAGGAAGAAGGTAGCCCCACAAGTTATACATATGCTTCTTCCATGGCAAAGCACTATGCATACATGATGAATGTGTCAACAACATGATTGCTCCTACATCATCTACATTTGTATCCGCATGAGTACATCTCCATTTTGTATCCAAGAGGCACTCCATTTCTATTTTATTTCCAGTTTATATTGTATTTCCTTTGTATTTGGGTACCTTGCCATTTGCTTCTACCATTGTATTCATTCTCCTTTCAAGGGAATTATCCCACATGAGATGTACTTTGGAGATCCCCTCCCAAATCTATATAAGGAGGGCCTCTCCTGAAGGGCTTTGGTATGTAGAATAAGAGGAGGAAGGAGGACATGGAGGGAGAGAGAGGAGAGAAAAGACACGCATAGATGCGTGGGAGCATCGAAACCCACATAATGATCTCTCTTGAGGCAATGCTCTATATATGATGTATATAAATGAATATGGGGGTAAGGTCACATGACCCTTACATCCCCAACAATCTCCCAGTTAAGGGTCAATGTGACCATCAATTTCATCTTCACCTGCAACACTACTGCTCTCTATTCTACAATTTCGACTACCAAGCACTCAGAATTTGGAACTGACTTCTTTCAAACTTGTAAATATATTTTTCAGCTATGCACACCGAGTTGAATCATTTGAATCGGACTTGTAGAACTCAACTTATGACCCAAAAATTGACTTGCTATCCAAGTGATTGTAGATTCATTTTCTACAATAGTTTGCATTTTTTGAATTTTTGGTAGTCTAAAACTCCGAACTAGCTTCTAGGACCTTCTGTAAAGTTGTAGCCCTTTGTGTCAGCTATGCACAGAACTTTAAAACGCATCAATCCAACCTTCCTATCTCGAGTTATAGCCAAAATACTCAATTGCTATTGAGAGATGCTGACCTGCACTTTCACCTCTTTTGACCTAAGCTTCCATTGGAGCTTCTTGCACACAAGCCTTCAGCATGCTCTGATACCAATGACGGGCTTCGGTGTGCAAAATAAGAGGAGGAAGGAGAAGATGGAGGGAGAGAGACAAGAGGAAAGATGCGCAGAGATGCATCGAAGCCTCAAAACCCACATAATGATCTCTCTTGAGGCAATGCTCTATATATGATGTATATATATGAATATGGGGGTAAGGTCACATGACCCTTACATCCCCAACATCTCCCCCCATTTGTACTTGGTTATAAGCTTGAGGAGCCTACTTCATGCTCTTGGTAAGCTCATTTCTAATCCACGTGAGTTTACCCATTTCATGGTCTACTCATTTTGGGTCTCATACTCTTTCTTTTGTGAGTACACTCTTTCTTTTGTGAGTACACTCTTCTTTTCATTTTGCTTCCACGCGTGTACTCTCAATATGGCATCAGAGCTCTAGGTCGAGGTCTTGGTGGTGTTTTTGGAGGTGGTGATGGTGCTTGTGGCATATTCTTTTGACGATGAAGTTTTCATCTTCATCTTCATGCTTTGACAGCATTTAGAATATTGTTTACCCTCCTACCCATCCTTTCTACCACTCTTTCTCACTCTCCCATCCTCTTCGTGGCAACATCTAATGGTTCATACCTTATTGTCATCTTTGTGTGGAGACTCTTTATATTGTTTATCATGCAACATGGCATTTTGTTGAGCTAGGAGCATTCATCTCAGATTTTGGAAGTGTTTATCAATACCTTTTGTAAGTATCTCCATTTGATTACTATTGCCATGTACAAGGTTGTGATTTCTATTCATTCAGATCATTTCTATTTCTAATCCATATCTTTTCTGCACACCATATGATTAGAAAATCCTCCTTGATGCAATATCTTGACATGGAATATGTGATCGACGCAACCATCTTTGTGTGGAAAGCCCATGATATTGTGTAGAACTCACTCTACACATCCTCGGAGCAACTAGAGCCAGACCTCTGCACACGTTTTGTTTAAGTACACAATAGTGATGCAAGAATAGCTTTTTTGCAAACCATTTCAATAGCTTGCAGTTGCTTGTATCACAGAAATGCTCTCCGTTGTGGATCGCCGTTCGAAGATAAACGTCGGTATCTTGGTGCCCCTAGAAATCCGCCTCATTGTAGCTGCCAACATTCTCTTTGTAGGTGCTTTCGATGATGGTTCTATGAATCTTGATCATTTCTTCGGACCCACCCTTGTTGTTCTTTATTTTTCTGATCACTAAGTGTAGTAGGTTGGTCCCCTCTTGGGTGGTCTTTCACTGGTGTTGTGCACTTCCAACAAGATCTCTCAGCAAGGCTTTGCCAGCTTCTCTGATCGAAACAAAGAGAGAGAGAGAGAGAGTAGAGCGGGCATCATTCTGCTACCCTCCTCAGTGCCAAATGCGGAATTGATTTGAGACTTTCTCATTTACAACATACAGATAAAGAGAGTGCGTCATGATTCTTCTGCTTGATTCTTCTGCCACACCCTCATCTTCTGAGTTTTTGCACCCAGAGAGAAAGTTAGAGAGAGAGAGAGGCTAAGAGCTCTCTCTGACAACACGTTAACTGCACAATTCTAATCCTCTACACATCTACATCTCGAGTTCACCTAAAGAAAGTCGCTGGATCTCAAGCATTCTATTGTGCATCAGGAGTGTGCCTCTGAAGTGCACACAATTGCAGAGCTTGAGTCGGAGTGCGCAATTGAAGGTGCAACTAGCTAAGAATCGGTGGTGAGAGAAAAACTTGTGCATATTAGAGAGTTCAAAATTCTATACTACCATTAGTTGGAAAGGATAACAACCCATGTCATATGTCAGTTTCGAGAAATATCCAACTATGATGATAGAGAGAGATAAAGAGTTAGTCTAAGCCCACCCACAAGCTTCTTCGAGTCTCAAGCCTACTCTAAGTGTCAATTGGTGTGCAACGGGCTACTCTAAGCCCTCCTCTTGCATCAACTTATCTCGGTTTTTTGTGCAAGTGTAGGGCTATTCCAGCCCCTCCCCCTCCCCAAGGATTTCCAATATGGTGCCAAGATTTTCAATTTCTTTCCAAAGTTTGCGAATATTTCAAGTAATTTCTTAGCACAAAAATATCTTTGAAAGTGTTTTTAAACACTTGACTTAATCTTGAAAAGCACAAACTCACTTCTTTACGAGTTCAAGTTCACTCAAACTTTGTAATGTCAAAGAGTGAAGCTAGCACCTCATCTATGTCCAATTTTTTACCTTCCTTCACACCCATATTCATTCCCAAGGATGAAAGATTAAATGGGCAAAACTATAATCTTTGGAAAGATGTAATAAGATCATATATGTATACCAACCTCCTTCATGATGTGGTAGACGGGTCAGAACCTAAACCCAATAAGGCCAACAAGCTAGAATCTTGGCATATTTGGAATGTTAAAAATAAAAGGGCATTAGGCCAACTTCTACTTGCCTATGATGGAGTGACCAAAGGACACATCATGGCATGTAAAACATCCAAAGAAGCCTGGGACACTTTAGCGGCCTTACATGAAGATAAAATACCTGTGAGGATCTATGTTTTGGAAGCAAAATTCCATAATCTAATTATTCAGCCGCAAGATACGATCAAAAAAGTCATAACTGAGTTTGAAGACTACCAATGCAAGTTAGCACTTTGTGATCGGCAAATTTCCAGTAAGGATATGGTCATCAGGCTACTTAAGAAACTACCTAGGTCGTATGAGACCTTTGTAAAAACCTTGTACAATCGAGGGCAAGTTCTAACTTGGAAAGAAGTCGGTCATCTTCTGCTCCTTCACGACTCGCGAGCTAAGTCGACCTCCTCCCAAGAGACTGCAATGAAGGCTAAAGGACCTTTTAACAAAGGAAAAAAATACTAGTCATCATATGAGCAATGGACCCAAGCTAGGATCGACTACTTCCTCCAAGAAGTTTACTTGTAACTTTTGTGGAAAAAGTCATTTAGAGAAATTCTACTATAAGAAGAAACAGACCTCGAAGGCTTCTACTTCTAGGCACTCATCCAAACCTTCGCAATACAATTCACATTGCTCTAGTGAAGAACTCTTTATCTCTACTGAGGCAAATGCTCTAGTTAAAAGTCTACCTATTGAAGGGAAACGCAAAGTACAGATCACCAATGATCAAGGGAAATGCAAATCACTTTCAAATGTGTTATTTGTTCCCAATTTATGCATGAACTTGCTGTCATTAAAAGCAATTACCGATCATAATAAACAGGTGTTCTTTGATAACACCTCTATCAAAGCCATTGATCCTCATACGAAAGAAATAATTACCCAAGGCGTTGAAGAGAAGGGCTTATATAAATTATCTTGTTTTCTGTCCAAGGAATCACTATCTAGTTTGTGGCACTAAAGGTATGGTCACACCTCCTATTTATCAAGAATTTCATCATCACAGATAGTACGAGCATTGCCCAAGCTTGGGCAACTCAATGATGTCTGTTAGGCTTGCACTCAAGGCAAGCAACATAGGGCTCCTGTTCCAAAGGAAGCGTCAACAAGAGTTAGGAACCCTTTAGCCCTTATCCACATGGACCTTTGTGGACCCATGAACACCCTATCTCTTAGTGGATCACTCTACTTCTTTCTTTTAGTAGATGACCACTCCTGATACATTTGGGTGTATTTATTGAAATCAAAGGCAGACACTTTTACTGAATTTCGTGAATGGATCACCCAAGTGGAGAATGAAGGTTTCAAGTCTGTTAAGACCATCCGATCAGATGGAGGTGGTGAATTCATAAATCACAACTTTGATAGCTTCCTCAAACAAAAAGGGATAAAAAGAAAAGTTACTCAACCTCACATTGCATCCCAAAATGGAGTAGCTGAGAGAAAGAATCAAAGTGTGATGGAAATGGCATGAACTATGCTTCATAACAAAGACTTACCCTACAAGTTTTGGGCAGAAGCAGTACATATTGTTGTTCACATACTTAATCAAAGCTTCACCAATGCATTGCACAACAAGACAACATTTGAAGCATACTATGGAAGAAAGATTAATGTGCATTACTTTTGAGTATTTGGCAATGAAGCATTTGTCCACGTGCCAAAAGAAGATCGCAACAAGTTGCAATCCAAGTCTAAGAAGCACATCTTCATAGGGTATAGTGAGCAATCAAAAGCATATCGCTTATATGATCTTGAAAATCACTCCACCACAATATATAAGGATTTAATATTCGATGAAGCTTCCACATACTACAACAAGGATCCAACAACAAACCTTACTCCACCCATCTACACTATAGAGGAGGACTCACTCTTTTCCAAACCCAACTCAGAAGCAAGTACTTCAAATCAACCGAGAATATCTCAAAGACTTATTGACAAGAACCAGTGAGAACAAAGTCATTATGTCAATTATGCCTTGATGCATCCGATTCAACAAGTCCCAAAACCTTCTTACTACAAAGAAGCTCAAGGACAACCTAAGTGGGAAGAAGCTATGCAAGTGGAAATGGAAGCAATAGAGAAGAACAAGACTTGGAATCTTGTTCCTAAACCCACAAATCATCAAGTTATAGGATTCAAGTGGCTCTACAAAGTCAAATACAATTCAGATGGAACATTAGATAAGTACAAAGCAAGGTTGGTAGCTAGGGGATACAAGCAACAACATGGCATTGAATATGAAGAAACCTTTACTCCTAGTGCAAGCTTCACAACCATAAGAATCATCTTAGCCCTAAGTGCTCACTTTAAGTGGCCCATTTACCAGCTGGACATCAAAAGTGCATTCATCAATGGCGATCTTCAAGAAGAAGTATATGTTGAACAACCTAAAGGATTCAAGATCCAAGGAAAGGAAGACCAAGTATACAAATCTCACAAAGCACTTTATGGACTCAAGCAATCTCCTAGGGCCTAGTATGAAAAGATTCACAAGTTCTTTGAAGATAAAGGATTTCACATAAGCAATGTTGATGCTAACCTCTACATCTATCAAAAGGAGTCCATAGTTGCCATCATCATCCACTATGTAGATGACTTTGATATTGATAGGTTCAGATGAAGAATGCACCCAATTCATCATCACTCAGCTTCACCTTGAGTACTCCATGATAGATCTTGGACTACTTCACTACTTCTTTGGTATGGAAGTTTTGCAAACAAAAGAAGACATATTCCTATCACAGAAGAAGTACTGCTCTAATCTTCTTTCGAGATATAACATGGATCAATGTCGCTCAGTATCTACACCACTTGATCCAAACATCAAGCTCACATAGGAGGATTCATCATCCCTTGTGGATGTGCATACTTATGGATAACTTATTGGCTCATTACTCTATATTGCCAATACTAGACCAGATATTTCCTATGTAGTTGGTATACTCAATTAGTTTGCACATCAGCCTCATCCGACTCATTGGGATGATACTCAGAGACTACTTTGCTACCTTGCCCTCACCCAAAATCATGGTCTTTGGTATAGAGGGCGCATCAAACTCACCGGATATTCAAATTCAGATTGGGCTTGTGATCCTGATTCTCAACATTCTACTTTTGGATACATATTCTTTCTTGACTCAAGACCTATCTCATGGGCAAGTAAGAAGCAGCCTATAGTTGCTCTATCATCCACCGAGGGCGAGTACCGAGCATCCAACTTTGCAGCATGTGATGCCATCTGGCTTCGATGTTTATTATCTAAACATTTGTGTTTTGCAAGTTACTCTGACACGCATCCGCACGGATAGCCAGTCAGCCTTGGCCACCACTAAGAATCCAATGCTCCACGCTCGGATGAAGCACATCGAGATCCAGTATTGCTTCATCCACGAGAAGCTTGTGTCTCACGAGATTGCTCTAGAGCAGTGTACCTCTCAAGAGAACTTGGCAAACATGTTCATGAAGGCTCTACCTCCAATTCTGTCCAATGCTTGATGGACCTCTACAACATTCAGCCACTCCAAAATGGAGCTACAGAGGGGGTGTTGATGACGTGATTTCTCCTACATCATCTACATTTGTATCTGCATGAGTGCATCTCCATTTTGTACCCAGGAGTTGAGCAAGGAGTGTTGCTAATAGAAGGTTACTTTTTGGCGATCTTTTCATGCTAGGTACAAAAGAAATTTCATGGATGAGAAAAAAGCAGCCTACAGTTGCATTGAGTTCAAGAGAGGCTGAATATAGAGCTTTAGCCCTCACTAAATGTGAAGCAATGTGGCTTAAGAAGCTCTTGAAAGATTTTGTTATACAACTTGGACCAATTCCAGTTTATGGAGATAAGATGTCATGCCTACATCTTGCTAACAATCCCATGTATCATGCAAGGAGCAAGCACATTGAGGTGCATTACCAGTATGTAAGGGAAAAGGTTGCAAGTGGGGACATTAATGTTCATTTTGTAGGTAAAAAGGAACAAGTTGCAGATATCTTCACCAAAATCTTGGATCTGACCAAGTTATTAAAGTTTTCAAAGGCTATGAGCTTGCTTGATATGGACACTACCACCTTAAGCTTGAGGGGGAGTGTTGAAAGTGTGAACTATTCAAGCTTTAGGTTGACAAAGGGGTCAAAAGACCTTAATGTGGACAAAAGTCACGACTTAGATCACTTAGGGTAGTTTCAAGGTCGGGCAAGGCAGTGGAAAGTCTGAAGAGGTATCTAGAAGTTATAAAAGAATGTGAAGAGTCATCAAATGCATGGAAGTCTTGTAGGTCATTGAAGACTAAGAGAGATATACTCAAGGAGGCTGAAGCAGAGACTCATCCAAGGCTCAAGGAGCTGAAATGCAGCAGTCCAAGCTAGGAAAACTATAGAGGAGACTGTTATATGGACAGAGGAGGAGAAGGAGGAGCTATCAAACCCACACCCCCTCTAGTCTCCTATAGGTATAGACATAGTCTTCTTATAATAGTTGTAAATCCTTATGTATGTATCCAATTCAAGAGATTTAAAATGCATTCTATAGCTTCTATATATATATATATATATATATATATATATATATATATATATATATATATATATATATATATATATATATATATATATATATATATATATATATATATATATATATATATATATATATATATATATATATATATATATATATATATATTACTTTCCCTAAGAGGGCTTCTTGAACTCAATTTTATGTGGAGAGAAATTGGTGTATCTATAACCCTAATTTTTGCATATCCTACATCTCTACATAGTTTGTTTTATATAGAAGTGTTGGCTGACCTAAACAGATTTTGAGGTATTCTATGGCTTATTGGAAAGCGTATGAATCACACTATGTGGATAAAAGCTTAGATGAATTTGACTTTCACTATAGGGTAGCAAAAAAGGTGTGTAAAGGGACCTAGCTATTGGGTTCATTTCACTTCTAGTGTGCAAACCTGAGGGATTATTTCCATCAATATGGATCTCTAAATTCCTATTCCCCTTCTCTATATGTGTGCATGTGCCTCTTTTGGCTATAGAAGATCTCTTTATATACTGCCAATCTCCTTCGTCAGCCACAACACTTCTTATATTCTCCTTTGTTATGCCACCTTGATGTACCATGATTGTCATGACTGGTAGTTTGAAATGTCTACTTTGCATAGCGAAATCATATGGAAATCTTGGATTTGCACTCCAAGAAAGGCTTTGTAAATGGGAACATAAGGTAAGTAGTGTGAAGGTTGACGGGAGTTAACACTAGTTTTGTACTAGGATACTTGAGTGTCCTAGGAGACTTAAGTGTCCTACATTTACACCAAATTGCTTGATTTATCGTGAAGACACCCTTGAGGCTTTGATGGCATATTCACTCGAATTCGATAGCCCACATCATGTACTTCTAGAGAAAAATATACTCTTTAACATTCTACAATTTCATGTGGGTTACTAAATGAAGAAGAAAATGGGAATTTCTAACAACTCAACTTTTAGCATAACTAAAAACATAACTCAATTCAAACATTTTGACGAATTGGGTATGTTTTAGAAAATATCAAGCTAGTGATGGAGTTTGGGAATCTAAAGCAAGTGTTTTGGGATCTATGGAGAAGTTTGAACACTTCCAAAAGTGATAAACATGGACTCAAAACTTGTCTTCTCTATATCACTACCCTTTATTGCAACTTTTTAAGAATGGTTCACTATAATTTGTGTGTATGTGAGATTGCAGAGAATTGGCAAGTTATCAATGGACAAACTTCATGCTAATTGAATGCATATTTTTACTCAAAGTTAGAAGGCCTCCATTTTGAACTAGTAGCCATTGAATTTGGTGTTGACTTTCATGTTGAATTGGCAAAGCACATATTTCCATATTTATGAAAAGAACATAGTTCCAAAGGTAGAATAACAAATTATGGTGAAAAAATTATAAAATATTTAAGTGTTGTTCTAAGTATTAAAAATTCCAAAATATGTTTTCATGCCATTTTTCATTCTTAATCGCATCAAATAATATATGATTGAAAATGGTGATTGTGATAAGAATGAAACAAATCGGCATACATATTTGATTTGACAAAAAGAAGATGGCATCCATGATGGAAATGATGATTTTTTTTAAATGATCCTTATTATTTTATGATATCAAATATTAGAAATTTTAGTATTATTTTGATTATGTGTGGATGTGTGCAAGGGATTGTGTGTTTATGCATATAACATCTACCAAAAATTATTTTTACTAAATATGTAAAAACTATATTTTCTTTTGACTCTATGTGTACGTGACTCTTGTTTCTTGGTAGGAACTAGTTTGTTTTCTTGGATATCAACCTAAATGTTTATAATTTGGCATTAATTCAACTAGGTGTTAATGTTTATATGTGCATATATTAGTTGGTGTCTACACATACATCTACTTTGTTTGGTGTACATAGAATTGATAAACTTGGTTGATTTTCACATATTGGTAGTTCCCTTATGTGTTCACCTTGTTTGATGTTTGATTGTCTTGGTCCATGTGAAGAAATTGGATCTCTTCCATAAATTTACATTCTTTGTTATGTGTCCGAAAACTATTCATGATTGTATTTGTAGAATTTGGTTGATGCCCACACGATAGATGATTCTTGGTTGTGTCCAAAGATGTCAAAATTTTGATGGATGTCCATAAATTATTTAGCCTTGTATGCATAAGTCTTGGTTTGTTATGTCACACATTTTCTACTTGTTGGTACAAAGTGCAAGCCTACACATTTGGCTAGAAGTTCATGAACAAATGAAGCTCCATGGAAACCATTGCTATGAATACTTTACCTTTTACCATTTATAAAAGCTTCTTTGACTTGAAAAGAAGATTGGTAGCTACCTACAAACTCGTGGAGTTTGTTATATGGAAAAGTCACGAACTTTATGTTGGACAGAATAACTCCTAGATTGGTGGATTACTTTTAGAGAGAGCCAAAAGTTGAATTCAAATTCAAATTTGAATGTAGCACTTATAAAAGTAACATGTAAAAGTCGTGGGTAGAACTGACTCCATTTTTTAGTTCTCCATTGCCAAAGTAAGTCCAAAGAGAAAGGGAAGAACAAAAAGGTTGAAGATGAAGGAACTACCTCCCAAGCCAACTATACAGGGAGAGGCAGAACCTCAAGAGGAAGGGGTAGAGGAGGTAAGCAAGGTAGGGGAGACCTTATAACTCCTCACCATGTAATATTTGTGGATTTTCAAATCATACTACAGATGAGTGTTACGGGAACTTCGAGAATCAGAATGGTAGAGGATATCAAAGAGGTGGATATACACAATCAAGAGGAACATTTAATCACCATCAAGGATACAATAACAACTACAACACATGTCTTTGGAGCTAACATATGTCTCCTTAGTACATGAAAGCAATGGCTGAATAGCATCTTCCACAAATACAACATCACGGCTAACCAGAATGCGTTTAGAATGTGGATGATATAGGCGATAGCCTTTACTTTTAGAACTGTATCCAACAAAAATACATTTAACTGCTTTATCATCCGATTTTCTGCGATGTTGTTCAGGCACTAATGCATATGCCAAACAACCAAAAACACGCAGATGAGCAATAGATGGCTTGTGGTCATGCCAAGCCTCATATGGAGTGATAGATTGCAGTGCTTTAGTGGGACACCTGTTCAGTACATATGATGCACACATGACAGCCTCAAGCCAGAAACTATGAGGTAAAGCCTGACTCTTAACCATACACCTCGCCATCTCCATGAGAGACCTGTTCTTCCGTTCAGCAACTCCATTCTGTTGAGGTGTATACGGCACTGTACACTGGTGTTTTATCCCACGTTCAACCAGAAATGCATTAAAATCTGAAGACATATATTCCCCCCCTCGATCAAAACGGAGGGTGCCCATTTTACATCCTGATAGATTTTCAGCCAAAACCAAAAACTGTTTGAAGCACATGAACACTTCGGACTTTGCTTTGAGTGAATATACCCATGCATGCCTGGAAAAATCATCAATGAAAGTCACAAAGTAAAGGTAATTTCCAAAAGAGGGTGTCTGCATAGGACCACAGACATCACTATGTACAGGCTGCAATTTCTACGTAGCCCGAACTGAACCATCTTTTGGAAAGGAAGAACGCTGCATTTTGCCCAAAATACAGCCTTCACAAACATGTTTTCCAAGTGTCTCAAGTTTGGGCAAAGAGGACACCATTTCAGATTTCTGCAGGCGTAGCAAACTAGCAAAATTCAGATGACCAAAGCGTGCATGCCAAAGCTTTGCATCTGATATAGCTTGAGAATCTTGAACTGCACATGCCGAATCATTCACAGATCTTTCATAGTCTATGAGCTTATAGAGCCCACGACATAAAATGCCAGAAGCAATAATCACATCGCCATTTGAGAGATCATGAACTGTACACCTGTCATCAACAAATTTCACAACCAAGCCAATCTTGGCTAATGCAGAAACTGATAATAGATTCTTTTTGATCCCTGGCACAAATAAAGCATCTGACAAAGTGAAAGAACTACCATAAGCAGTAGTCAAAATGATCTTACCAACTCCCATAACATGATAAGAGGAGTTGTTGGCGCATGTAACAGTATTCCCTGTAGGGGCAGGCTCGAGTGAAGAGAAGAAACTACGCTGCGAGGTAATATGTTTGGTCGCCCCACTGTCAAAGTACCAAACATCTGAGTCTACTGCAGACATGCACTGATCATGAGAAGATGGGTCAAAATTGCAGATAGTAGTAAACGCCCATTCTTCTTCCTGCACAAGATTTGCAGACTCTGTTTTTGGTGTAGAGGCCTCTGCAACAACCATTCCAGCCTCTTTCTTCTTTTCCTCTTTAGCAGCCAGTTTTGGACAGTTCTTTATGATATGATCATTGCCTTTACAATACTTACAAAAACATTTCTGCTTTTCTGATTTTTTCTCATCTTTGTCTTGGTTCTTTGAATGTGCAGCATTTGCTGATTTCTGCTTCCTAGTAGAAGAGCTCCATTTTCCTTTGCCCTTCTGACTAGCCAGGAAAGCTTGATCTAACTCGCATAATGGACCTGTTTTGCCTGGACTGATCTTCCTGCAACAGAACAGAGACTAACTCCTCAAATAATAAGGCATTCGGATTGCCTTTCATCATCAACCGAAGAGTAGAAGCAAAACTCTGATATGAGTCAGGAAGACCATTCAGAACGGTCTGCACAAGTGAGCTATCTGGTATAACCTCATCAGCAGAAATCAATTGTTCCTTCAAATCTTTGATCTTTGTTAGGAAATTGTCCATAGAATCGCCTTCATTCATGTGCTCACCCTCCAACTGTTTTCGGAGATAAGCAACACGAGCCTCATTCCTAGCTTGGTACAATGTGGTAAGTGTATCCCAAGCATCCCTAGCTGTTCTACAAGAGCGTATGTGAGGAATAATGGCACGTTTGACAGACAAAGCTATCAATGCATGTGCCTGGGCATCTCTGCCATCCCAATGAATCTGCTCTGCAGTAGGTGCAACAGAAACAGCAGCACGAACAGGAATCTGCACAATATCATCTTCGACACCATCTTCATCAGCTCCAGCACCTCCAACACCTGTATTTGTAGTACCTATAGTCGCAGGTGTAACAGGACGTCTTTCAACACCCTGCACAATGTTCCACAGACCTTTTGCAACCAATACATGTCGCATCATATAAGCCCATAATGGGTAGTTGGTACCATCCAACTTATCCTCAACAGCCAACATACAGAATACATCATTGCTTTCAGCCATGGCCGGTGACTAAAATACCTTGATGCAGAAAATTGACTGTATCTCAAAAAGTTGAACGAAACTGCCCAGACGAGTTCTGCTAGACCTGTAGCAGACTTCGAGATGCTTAATCTGGTGAACAAAAACTGGTATATACCTTTGGCACAAAAGGACGAAATAGCCTGCACAAGCACTGCGATAGTGCGTTCGGAGGCCGAAATGAGCTCAGATCGTGATTTCGGCACCACACAGCGAAGCTATTTGATCTTGGAAACACCCTGAGTATGCTCACCAAATTTCGTGCGAATCTGAGACTGCAAACGGAGGAGTGTCGACGGTGCCCTAGATGAAGCAACGACCTGCTCTGATACCAATTGTTGGAGTTAGACGTCTGCGGAAGCACGTGAACAGCACAAGGAAGAAGAAGAAGCTTGGAGCACAACACACAAGACTGAATGTATTACTAGAGAATGTACAAAGATAAGTAGCCCATTAGGGCAATAGGCATATATACAAGCCGGGGGAAAAAAAACTCCTAAAGAGGGAAAAAAGTGCCCCGACGGTCCTAGAGTGTTCACACACATCACTACCTAAATATATCAACAGTAGCTACCTACAAACCCGTGGAGTTTGTTAGATGGAAAAGTCACGAAGTTTATGTTGGAGAGAATAACTCCTAGATTGGTGGATTACTTTTAGAGAGAGCCAAAAGTTGAATTTAAATTCAAATTTGAATGTAGCACTTATAAAAGTAACATGTAAAAGTCGCGGGTAGAAGTGACTTCATTTCTGAGTTCTGCATTGCCATATTGTAAGCGAGTGAGGTCTACATTGTAACCTACACTACTCACCATCATTAGGCTATGATTGTCAAGCCTATGATCTTGTACAACATTGTTCATTAATACAATAGATCTACATTTTTCATTCTCTCTGTCATAGTCATTCATAACAATCAACTTGTACTGCTCATATCTTAGTCATTTCTTCACCATTTTCAATGTTCTATAGCTTGTTGGAATCAGCTCCAAGAATTCTACATGCTCATAAATTTTGAAGGAAATAAATTCCACCAATTTGGAGAAAAACGCATTGAAGCACTCACTGGTCAAACTTTGTAGAGGTCCAAAAAATCAAGGGTAATGATTCAATTGCTAAATTGATTGCTCTGTGTATAGTGCATCCTTTTAAGTGATTCTACTTGGAATCATTATCTTACTAAGCTAATTAGATACCTCTAAAAGGATTTTTTCTAATTCCTATTGTACTCATAGCACTAAGCATAACAAGCAGCAGGTGTGTGATCAAAAATAGAAGGTTTTCATTGATCCTTCAACTTGGAAGTAGTCTGTTTTGATTCAATCTTTTCTTACATCAATTCCAAAGTATGTAGGCACTTGTATAGTGTCATTGGAAAGCTAAGAGGGCCCAAAATGCAACTCTGAAGCTACAAGGGGCTGGTACGAAGCAGGATTTGGCAGTACCTACTCATTTCTTGGAGTGTCCATCCATCTATCCCAACACTACTTGGTAACTTGAACGTGTACACCTTGGATGATGTCCATAAATTCTTTTGAGTCATATATGTAGGCTTTAGTTTTTTCTTTGGTGAATAGAGTCATAGTAGTTGATTTTACATGTGTATACCTTCATTTTTGTCTTCATACATTGTTTGATTTTTGACATATTTGTACACCTCTATCAATTCCCATAAGTTTGTTTGAACCATGTTTAGAACTAGTTGCTATTTTTGGTGTACAAAGTTAAAATAATTGATTTTATTTGGTTTGAAATAATTTTTCTAAGTGTGTTTGAGGTTCATACTATTTGCTCTATGTTTCAAGGAATGTGTATAATTTTTTGTTTCATATAATGGATTTTTTTCTTTTGATAAAAATACATCTAATTACGAGTTTTCATCCTATTCACTACCATAGCATCTTGAGAGGATATTAGCACGAACTATAAACATGATTTACTATATCTTCAAATTTTTCATTAACCTTTGAATTATAGTTAATATGTGTGTTAAAGGATTTTTTCAAATTCTCTTTGTAGAAGGTGTGTGATTTTTTGGAAAATTGTTAAAAAGGGACTCTTAAGTATCCTGTTTTGGTACCAAACTAGTTTTAATGTGATGGACAATGTCAGGTGTGGGGATAATTGTAATTAAACTATCTACTCATAGGCTTAGAACAGACACTTGGGTGGGCATCGAACTGGACGTCCTCCTACAAAATGGAAAGCCATAATCATTGTAGTGGATGTTACCATGGCTTTGGTCTAGCTAGCCATCACACGAAACACCGGATCGAAGGATGACATAATCAGATCAAAAACCTAAGACATCCAATCAAATTTATAGTGCCCACTTCCAAAGTTTTCTCCACCCCAAAGCGGACAAAACAACTTAAAGGATAAAAAAAGAGTAAGGTGAAGAGGGGATCTAACTAGACCCAAGGATGAGAAGAAGGAGATTGATGGGGTTATTTTGCATGTCTACTCCTTATTTGAAATCGAGCTATGTACAAAGAGTGTTGCTTCCTTCTACATGTGATACAACTTAATCCTTGATGCATTTAGTAGAGGTAAAGGCTCACCTTTTAGCATTGCAATGCGAGTTGCTTCTTGACTCAAGAGTGTTATCTTCTCATAGCCCCACTGGAGTAAGGATCCAAAATTCTTCCTTGTGATTATAAGTGTCTGTAAGACGCAAAGCATCTTACACATGCAACTTCCAAATGGTTCTTGCTCCACCCATTCTTCCTTGAGCTTCATAGGGTCTCGTGACTCTGATTGTGGGTTTCATCGTATAGAGTTGGCCTTTTTTGGTTTTCTTAACTTAACTTTTCTTTCCTTAGTTAGTTATCTCAACTTCCCATCTTCTTGGTTGTCTCTCTAGTCTCGGCCTTGCCTTTGATCTGGAGGATTCTTTTTTGTCCATGACTATTGTGTCATATCTACCTTCCAAAAAATATTGACTTCATGCCCCACTTGCATCAGAATCCTTCCTGGTGGCTGTCAATCCTGCAAGGACACATAATATCTTCTTGCATCTACGTTCTCACTATCACCTTGGAGTTCCTTAGTGTAGATGACAATATAACAAGAAGGAGTTTCTCCATATACCCTTCCTAACACATTAGCTTCTTCAAAGAGGTTGTTCAGCTATGGGGAGTTGGTTCGCTCATCATGTGGTTCTGGTATCACTTTAAAAGAACCCATTCTAGCATAGTCTAGGCCAACTTCCATCTCTAACTCCTTCATCTTATCTTGATCATGGAGCCACATATAGTTCCACCCCTAGTTGTGGAGCCATGGTCATCCTAGTAGTAAGGGGAAGCCTCGAGACATAAGAGGGAGTCATAGTACAAAAAAAAAAAGCTAAGGTGAATTCTGATCCCTCCACCGTTAGTTCTACCCTCTCGAGTATTCCAACAAGCTTTACCTTGCTTTGGTTTTGCCAGGTAACTATGAATTGCACTTTCCTAGATTGTCAAAGTCCCAACATCTTCATTGTTGATTCGGGCATCAATTTGATCCTTGATCCGCCACTTATGATTACTCTTGTGATCTCCTGGTTGACTATCTTGACTACTACTCGTGGGTTGTAATAGTTAGTTAATGTGGTCTATGTTATGAGGCAATTATCTAGGTTACTATCCACTGGTGCTCCTAGTGAAGGGACAATGTTTTGCATTTCACTCCACAACCATGCATCCATGCGTAGCAGATCATACATGTTTACCTGGTAGTATGTATTCCTTAGAATTTGATTCATTGAGAGAGGGTTTATCAGTACACTCATGGTAAGTTATGGTGTTGCACCTATTAAATCTTGTTGACCTGTCCAGGAAGCATCTTCTCTCTTTCTTTTGTTCATCTTCCTAATCCTTAAATGATTTTGTGATTTTCCTAGAAACTGGAATGTGTGGTCTTTGCACTTCCGATTGGGCATTCCTTGGTGGCTCCTTAGTAAGAGGCGTGTCCATTCTATGAGGTGTTTTCTCCATTTTAATAGGTCGTTGATTCTTCTCAGGTTCCTTCATGTCTTCTCTCTTCTGCCAGCACATTGGAGGTGCTCTCTTAGGGCTAGATATTTCGCTTGTATTACTTCTCTATTATGGTCTAACACACTTGCTTCCCACTTCCTCATCACTTAACTCTGTCAGTTTTTGTGCTCTAGTACATATTGTCAGTGGGGAAATCTCTCTTAGTTGCACTACATTAGTTGTTGGGAACCATAGAAAACTTTTCCAAGTTGGAAATAGCTCTATTGAAATATGAAAAGCATTATTTACCAAATTATGGTTCATGGTAATGTGATTCGGACAATCTCTCATGTAGTGATCTCTCGACTCTAGGCAATTTGATCAAGGGGGTTCATTTTCTAGTAATAGTCAATGAGCTTCCATGTGCCCATATTCTCCACATCTATAACAGACTATGGATTGTCCATGTCTATTCTTGAATGTGGAGGTCTGATCATTCATATTGTTCTGCATATAGTGTGTTCATAGGCTGAAATGAACTCAAATCAAAATTTTGGCACCACATAGCAAAGCTATTTTGAACTCTCAATTGCTCTGAGTATGCTCAATAATTTGATTAACGGGGGTATTGACCATGCCCTAGATGAAATCACAACCTATTCTGAGACCAATTATTGGAGTTCGAAGTCTTCAAAAGCACACAAACAACACAAGAAAGAAGAAGAATATTGAAAAACAACACAATGCAAAATGTATTACAAAGCGAATGTACAAAGACAAATGACCCATTAAAGTTATAAGCATACATACAAGGTGGGGAAAGAATCTCCTAAAGAGGGGAAAAAGTGCCCAGATGGTCTTGTGTCACACACATAACTACCAAAATATATCAACACCTTAGCCATAATGCCAAATGTTGACTAAGGACTTGTGTACCTAAGTTCCAACCTAGGGACTTGTGGAGAAAGAGACTATACCTCGATCCCCCTCAAGTGCATATAGTGGGGATTTACGCTTTATTTATCAATCCGAGGAGTATCAAAACCTAGCCGAGTGTATGAAGACATGCATTCAAATGATGATCAATGCAAATGAGCTTCCCAAAGAGTGTAGATAAGTCTGAATCTAATCCAAACAAGCATCAACTGTCAGTTATGGTGTTGCGATACTTGGAACAACAGCCAACAGTAAATTGAGCTTTTCTCTCAGCTCCGAACTCCGAATACAGCAAGTAGCATATGCGTTTCGAAGCTCTCGTGAAGACGCATCCAATGGTGGTATTTGCACTCAATTTTGACGCTTCTAATTCAAGTTATGAGCAAAATACTGAGTCATGGGAATGACCTTCCCACACTTCAGCACTTCCTACACTTCACACACACTCTAACAACAGCAAACAAGCACGTTCATGGATAGGCAACACTTCCTAACACTCTTTTTTAGCATCATACATGCACACAAGCTCACACAGAAGAAGATACAGAGAGGAGGAGACACAAATTCGAAATTCTGTGCTCTTGATTCTCACAATGGCAAAAAGTCTCTACAAAGAGTCACAAATTGACTTATATACATGTGCCCTAAAAATGGTCCTTTCACACAAGAGACCGGCTCTTTATTCACTAAAAGGTTAATTTCCTACTAATTTACATGGGTAAGCTACTAATCTCCATGGGTATGCATCTAGAGGACTCCTCTAGTGCATTTACAACGGAAAATATGTTACAAAATGGATATGATACAAAAATAGAGTGTCCAAATCGAAAAAATTTTGGGGTCCTTCTTTTTCTCTGCCATGTGCTCTTCTTAGCTTTGCAACGCTCTCCCCCTCTTTGTCTCTGTCGTCCCTTGATAGGCTTTACTCCTTGTCTGTCGCTTATTTTTCGCATGCATCTCTTGGTCAGTTTTGCCTACTTGTCAGACTGACATTACGTTTTAATGGCCCTGTTCTTGATTCTTCTTTTACATCCTCTGGGCCTGATGCATTCGTTTTGCCTGTTCGTTTCTTTTCATCGCTCGCAACCCGTGGAGATGGACTACTTGATATTTGTAGTCTAGTTCGCCAATAACCTCTTTAATTCTGGGTTGCTGTGTTAAGTCGGGCTGCCACGCACGCCACCAGTGGAAGGTATGGAGGTGTAGTTCTTCAGCCTTCGATCTGGACCTTCCAGAGACCCAGATGTTGAAGGACCTCCTTAAGGATCAGGATCTGCTGGATATCTTCTTGCACTTCTTCATGGATACTTCCTGGCCCCAGTCCGTCCTTCCCTCCTATGTGATGTTCTTGATGTGTGCCCCTGCGTGGCTCTGTGCAGAGATGGGTGTTGTGTGCCCCTGCGGGGCTTCCTGCAGAGATATATCTTCAATTATGATCTTTTTAGTGAAGCTTCTTTCTTTGTCTTCTTCTTTTCTTCTTTTTGCTTGACTCTCCCTCAACACTGCCCCCTCCTGAACTCTGTCGTCTCCGACAGGATTTGGAAGTCGGCGGAAGTACGTCCTGTAAACTTTTTGCTCTGTTTCATTAAGCAGATTAGTTTCACGTATCATAAGTTGCTTCCACTGTTCTGCTTTCACACCGTCATGTGGTGGTTGTCTGTGATCAACAAAGAAGTTTAATTCATATGCCACCAGTCGGGCATTTAAGTTTGATGACATCTTTAAGAAAAATTCTTAATCAATTTCAAAAAAATCTTGTGAAGAAAGCTTCCTCGAATGTTTGCATATATGTACTTGGTAAAAACATGAGCCTAGAATAATATGCCATTATTGTGGGTCGGCTGGGCATAACTGACAGATAAAAAATGAGGATATATGTTCCTTGATTAATACCAATGAAGTTTAAAAACATATAAGCTGCGTGCTTAAACACCTTCAAAACTATAAGTATCATGCTTAGGATTTTGTTTGTCATCTTTATTGTTAGATCGGGTACTGTTGCATAACAATGCAGCCAAAATTCTATGGTTTTTATCATATAATCCTCCATCGGTAGATAATTATGAGGTGGACTCGGAAGTAACAGATAGTTCAGCCACTGTTTATTGATCACACATTTTTTTGCATGTCCAAAAATTCTCTTGTTTCTCTGCGACAGGGTGTTGGACAAAATGAAGGGTTTACCTATAATAAATACGGTGCTGCTTGCCAGTGCACCCGCAAGGTAGGATTTTTCTCCAAAAATTTTCTTCTCTATACAGGCTGTGCAGCTTCAAATTCTTCTTGAGTATAATTGAAGTGCAGCTACTCGTCTGGATTTTTCTGTGTGATCTTCTTTATGTATTGCCTTGTTTTATCTTTCAATAGTCCATACGGAATGTTGAAAGGCTTCATTATTGTATCCAAGTCTTCGCCCTTGATTTTTGCTTCTTTCATTACTTTAATTACTTCATTCTCAAAATTTTTTGTCAATCGGGACACCAATAGTGCCCATTCCTTCTGACCTATTTCTGCAGTATATGGCATGGGATGATCATCACAAGGTTCTGCCATTTGCTCTTTTATTGGAGAATTATAAATTGTGGGGAGATAGAGGACGTACCTCTACCTCATCAGTAGGATTCTCTTGTCTTGGCTCTACTGGTGTCCCAATGGATACTTTTTTTTTCTCCTTTAGTGTCTAATTGGGCAAGGCTTTCAGTCTTCTCTTTAACTTCTTGAAGAGCTGCCCGGAGTGCTTCTTTTGTAGCAAGTAACTCATTACCAATCTCTGCTACCTGATCCATATTTTCACTATAACTTACTGCAAGTTTCCCATTGGCAGTGTTCAACTGTTTCTTGAGCTCATTGGTTTCGTTAACGTACCTGTGTTCCCAGTCTTCTGTTCGGGCTTGCTCTTGTTTCAGTAGATCTACATATTTCTCAATCTCCTCCCTCAATTCCTTTTGGTCAGTAGCTGAAGTCTCTTGTTTTTCTATAGGTTGTTCATACAGTAACGCCTTCATCAGTTCTTTATTTCTGCTGCGTAAGTTATCGTTTTCCTCCATATATACTTTTAGCTGTGTTTCAAGCAGATTGCTTCCGAGCTTTCATCCTTTCTTTGTCTTCTTCACTAGCTTCATGCAATCTTTGTAAATCTGTCAGTTGTGTTTGGAGCTGATGATGTTGTTTCATCAATGTACTACATTGTTCTTTGACTGTGATTATCTCTCTTTCCTTGGCTAAAACCTCTTGGTGGGCCTGGATGAGCTGCGTGGACAATTGCTCACTCATTACTTGAAATTGATTCTTTTCCCTCATGGCCTTGTCGTAATCTGCATTCGTTTCCATCATTTATTGTTGGGTGTCCATGGCCGTTTGTATCATTTGCTTGACAACAGGTTTCAATTGAGTAACATCAACATTTAACCATGTGGTAGGGATGCTAGGTTCTTTGCCCGTGGTAACATCTTTCCCCTTCGCCACATGTAATGTAGTATCATGGGGCTGCCGAATATGGAGTTGTATCCGTGGCTCAGCCTCCGTGTGGTCAATCTTGCATTGTGGCGTATCGTCAGGTATATCAATTACAATTTGTTCCTTATTTTGAGGGAAACTTTTGTCTTTATCTATGCATGTATGTATCTCTTCCTTTACAGGTGGCACTGCATCTTTAGTCGTAATTGGAGCTTCCTTGATGTTGATTTTGGATGTATCGTTCAATTGAATAACATGTACTGGTTCAGTGGATGCTTCTAGGCTCTTTGCCTGTGACTGTTGATTGTCCGGTGTAACTTTGACCTGATTGATCTCTGTCCATTCTTCATTGTGTGTCTTTGTTCTTATGTCAGTGTCCAATGTGTCTTTCTCAGGGTTGGATTCTTCATTAGAGCTTGAATCTTCTAATCCCAGTTCTTTATATCTGGCAGTTTGTTCTGGGGTATGTTCTTTATCCTTTTGTTTCTTTATCTAGCTTTCCTGTCTGTATTGATGGCCTTGAACATTTAAGTTCACTTGCCCTCGCATTTACATGTGCGTCTCTTCTAGAGCTGCAGAAAGGTCCCTTTTTGTAATCGTTTGTTGTGTCAGAGGAATCTTGGGTAATGTATGAGTCCTCTTTGATTGTGGTGTCTCTTGAGCTTCTTCCTCTCTAATGCGTTTAGTCCCTCTCATGGGTTTCTTTGAACTGGTTCCCACTTCGTCAATAGAGATGACTGTTTTCTTTTTCTTTGGAACCGTTGTTGACTTTGCATATTTTGCGATCTCCGTTGAAGTTGGCATCAAGCGTAACAACTCCTTCATTTCAAGTGCCTCATAAATTAGCAAGGTCAATGCCGAACTTCCATTCAAGAACTTTTTCTAACCCCACTTTTTCTTTGCTTCGAATAGGCGGTCTTGAATATATGGAGTCATGTTTACTTGATTTCCCACTTGCCTCATTGCATGTGAAAGCAATTGCACTACAATTTTCTGAGGTGTTGTATATCGATGCATACTAGGAAAGCAAAAATGTTGGTGCACTAAGCGAACCAAGTCTTCAATATCTGTTCTGTTGATTTCCAAAAACGTTCTCTTTTTGGGATCGTGACATTCATCCTTGACATTGGTGAGGCAATCTTGATTCCATCCAAAAGCTCTGTTGATTAACTCATGCATGAATCTAATTGTTTTCCACGTGCCAACTTTGTCAAGCACTCTTGCTCCCGGGACTGATGGCTTCTCTGATGTAGATTGTAGTGTATTCATCACTTGTGTACATCTCTGAAAATCAGGCAGGTATATTGGAAGTCTGAGGAATGCATTAATTCCTGCTCGTGTCCAGACATCCGTCATACACGGTAATCCTTGTACTATAGTCTGGAAATCTTGTGACATGATAGGAAAATAGTGATCCCTATCCATGATCTTAATAGTAGCCATAAAAAGAAGTTAGGACACTGGTTTATCATCCAGAAACCAATGACCTCTTGCCTTCGTGATTGACTCCAAGGGAAGAACAAGGATCTCTTCCTCTTGCGTAGCCTCGGAATTAGAGGATGCCATCTGCACTCCATACATACCGGTAATCATTGGCAGGCTGTATCAAGAATCATGCTTCACTTATCCTTCATAAGTTTGGCAACTCTCCGAGTGAATTGTGTTGTCCCTTCCCTATGTGTGTGTGAGAAGGGTAATATCTGGAATTTTTTTCATACTTTTTTTATTTTTATGTTTTTGTCTGAAAGAAAACAAAAAAGCTAGTTCATAGCCAAATCAGTTATTGAACCCTTAGCTATTTTTTTTGTATATTTTACAAGTGCGCTCCTATTTCCCGAGAGGGAAATGTGCTTCACTATCCTGAAGTAGAAGAAGAATGTGCCGAATGCTTGGCCTTGTAATGTGGCCCTATTATGCATACTTCGGATTCTTGTGACTCCAAATGTGTGCAACCCGAATTACTTGGTTGATGCATACATATTGTTTTGCCTATCGGCATCCAAATCTGCTTTACTCCATTGGGATATCCTGTACTCCCAACATTCCTAGAGAATGTAGTGCTTCTCATGTTGTACTTTTGCTTTGTCTGCCATTTGAATCTTTGAATGATTTTTGTTGCGTGGCGAGGTTTCTGCTGTGTCCTGTAGTGGTTTATCTTCTGTTGTTTTGCCTTTAGATCTGTTGTCAGGATCTTGCTCACGCTCAAACAGAAGTTACGAACGCAGAAAAACACACACAAGAGTAAACGCAACAAGAGACGAGAAAGTACACAGATTGGGTGCAATCTCCCCCCATGCACTCTGTTTCGACAGTCCACAGAGTGCATGTATTTATAGGAACTTTGATTACGTCGAAAAGAGTGGTTACAAGAGGGCGGCTTCAAAAAGCAAGCGTGAAACTAAAAGTTGATAACTTTTACAGAAAGCCATTGCTTTCAATAACAGAAACTACGGTCTACAATGACCCTTATGCTAACCATTACTTTTCTAACAATAGAACCTTCTACGCAGGTTTATTTACAAGCTAAATAATAATTATTCGGATTATTGATGTCCGCCCTTTCACGCCTTGCATGCTCCTCACAAACCTTCAGCTGTTATATCAGAAACATCAAAAACATATTAATACATTAATAATATAACACTTTAGCAATGCATTGTTCAATAATATACAACATGCCTCCCAGTTGACAAGCAACTGACCTCAGTTGATAAAATAATTCAACACTCTAACAATTATAATGCAGTGTTCAACATATTCCATGTTACAATCCAACAATGCATTGGCTATTCTATAGTTCAATCCAACAATGCATTGGCTATTTTATATTTCAATCCAACAATGCATTGGCTATTTTATATTTCAATCCAACAATGCATTGGCTATTTTATATTTCAATCCAACAATGCATTGGCTATTTTATATTTCAATCCAACAATGCATTGGCTATTTTATATTTCAATCCAACAATGCATTGTTCAACATATTCCATAAGGTATAACATGCCCCGCTGAACAAGCAACTGACCTCAGGTGATAAAAGAATAAACATGGATGGCCAGTCACATGTTTCATCACTGAATAAAAATAGGCATGTGCCATGTAAAAAAAAATACATGCATGGAAATGTTCATGGAGCTGTTACATTAATGTGTTTGTGTATGATATGCAGAAATTAAGTGGTCATAATGAGGTGTTAATTGTGTTTTATGTATCCATTGACATTCTTCAATAGAGTGATTTTTGTACTTAACCAAATATCGATGATATTGAGTACCTGTGCGTGTAGTAGTGACATCATAATCAATGATTTTCTCAGGAACTAAGATTTCAGATTGTTCTTCAATTAAAGGAGGGTCATCAAGAAGTGGAGCAAGTGGTAAGGTTCCTTTAAATGGTTTAAGTAAACTAATATGAAAAGAATTATGAATGGTCCAATGGGATGGAATATCTAATCGAAATGAATTATCATTAATTTTTTCTATAATGCGAAACGGTCCATAATAGCGTGGTGCAAGTTTAATTTTAGGATGCTGCAAAATATTTTTGAGACATCTTTTAATTATTCGCAACCATACAAAATCATTTTCCTTGAATTCTTTGGCTAATCGTTTAGTATTTATAATACGTGTATATCGCTCTTGACTTTTCCTAATGTGCTCGTGAACATCATGAAGTATAGAAACGTGATCTTGAGCAATAGAATCAGCCATCGGAATGTTGGTTTGGGTGAGGGACAGGGGAGTGGGAAGCTTTTTACCAAAAACTATTTCAAAAGGTGCACGACCAGTAGTGGTGTGTGAAGTGTTATTGTAAGCAAATTGAAGCAATGGCAACTTTTCATCCCAGTTATTAGGATTATCTAATGAATAACAACGCAATAAATCAAGAATAGTACTATTTGTAGCCTCACTCTGTCCATTACTTTCAGGATGAAATGCAGAGCTAAAATCTATTTTAGAACCAAAATGTTGAAATAAGGCAACCCAAAAATGATTACAAAACCGAACATCACGATCAGATAACATTACTTTAGGAAATCCATGATGTGGAAAAATGCATTTAATGAATAATTTTGCAGCTTGAGGTGCAGTCAAAGTTTTTCTACATGGAATGAAATATGCATATTTACTAAACCTATCAACTATTGTCCAAATCATATTATTATGTGATGAAGTGATAGGAAGACCTGTGATAAAATCCATAGAGATTTGTTCCCATGGTTCATTGGAATAGGAAGTGGCATTAATAATCCAAATGGTTTACCATGATGACGTTTGACACGCTGACATACAATGCATTGAGAAACATAATGTGCAATGTCTTTTTCCATGTGTGGCCAAAAGAAGAAATCTTTGCAAGCAGAAATGGTGCTTTGTATGCCTCTATGACCCATGTAAGATGGTTCATGCATTTCTGACAAAACCTTTAAAAACTTGGGTTATGCACAATCTATGTTGAAAATAGAGAAAACCATTATGAAATGTATAATGTTCATCAGATAAAGATGCAGCATTGTTGAAGTCATGCCATGCACGTGAAAAATACAAATCAGATGCATAAGTGGAAACCATTTCTTGAAAAGAATGAATTTGGATGGCAAAAATATTATTCAAAACAACAGAATGCAAAGGAAAACGGCTAAGAGCATCCGCTACAACATTAGCTTTACCAGGCTGATATTGTATCATGGGTTGGAAATTTTGAATGAATGATGCCCATTTAAGATGCCTATCAGAGATTAAGGGCTGATTTAATAAATTTTTTATAGCCTGTTGATCGGTTTTTATTAAGACCTGAGAGCCCATAAGATAGTGTTTCCAAATTCGCAAAGCATGCACAACTGCTAACAATTCTTTATCATACGTACTATAATTATGCTATGAGGCTTTAAGCTTTCTACTCTCAAATGCAATGGGATGGTCATTTTGCATCAGAACAGCACCTATTCCTGAACTACTAGCATCAGTAACAACATGAAAGGGTTGTGAAAAATCAGGTAATTGTAAAACAAGTGCATGTGAAAGTGCATGTTTAAGTTTGTTAAAGGACTGTTGTTGGGTAATTCCCCATGCAAATTTTTTTTTCTTTTTCAACAACAAGGTAAGAGGCAATGCTAAATAAGAAAAATTTCGAACAAACTTCCTATAGAAACTAGCCAACCCAAGAAAAGAACGAACATCATTGACTGATTGTGGTGTAGGCCATTCTATGATAACTCTAATCTTTTTCGGATCCACATGCACACCTTCACTTGAAATAATATGTCCTAAATATTCTAGCTTACGCTGAAAGAAATAACTCTTTTCAGGATTAGCATAAAATGTGTTCTCTCGTAACAAATGAAAAACTGTTTCAAGATGCTTTTCATGTTCACTATCATTCTTACTGTAAATAAGTATGTCATCAAAGAATACAAGAACAAAAGCTTGGTAATCAAGAAAAATATTGTTAATCATTCGCGCAAATGTAGCAGGGGCATTAGTAAGTCCAAAGGGCATTACCATAAATTCATAATGGCCATTTTGAGTTCTAAATGCAGTCTTAAAAATATCACTTTGTGTCATACGAATCTGATGGTAACCCGATTTAAGATCAATTTTACTAAAGACACGAGCTCCTCGTAACTTATCTAAGAGATCATCTATTCGAGGAATAGGGTATCTATTCTTGATCGTGATCTTGTTAAGGGCTCTATAATCAATGCACATTCGATAAGTTTTATTCTTCTTCTCTACTAAGAGAACTGGTGCTCCAAATGGGGAAGAAGTAGGCCTTATAAGTCCTTTTTGTAGTAGGTCTTTTACTTGATTTTCTATTTCCTTTTGATGTAGTGGGCCATGTCTATAAGGTGCTTGATGAGGAGAACTACCAGGGACTAAGTCTATGCTATGGTCAAAGGATCCTCGAACTGGTGGTAGTTCAGAGGGATATTCAGACATAAAACAATCCTTATAAGTACTCATGAAAGGTTTATATGCATCTGGAAGTGTATGAGTATAATCATTGATGACATTGACAAAAACAATGCATGAGTTGAATCCTTTCCTAAATGCACGTTTTACTTGAGTGTGACTAATCAATGGAAATGGCTGGAAATCATGTCGTGCAAACAAAGTAATGATTTGACCTTTGAAAGCAAACTTAAAGGTATGAGTATGGTAGTCAATACGTGGGTTATAATGGTGACGAAAAGGCATACCTAGTATAACATCAGAAGATTGCAAAGGTGCAATTAAAAATGTTCGTGAATCAACATAAGGGCCTATGCTAATCGTAACGTCTTGCACTTCTCGTGTTACATTATAACGACTACCTTGAAATGCAGCTTTCACTTTATACAAAGAAGGAAACGTTTGTAATTTAAGTTCTTGTACTAATAAATGTGAAATGAAGTCATGTGAACTACCATCGTCATGTAGAATTTTAACTAGTTTGTTATTTATTGTACCCCGCATGCAAAGAAGAGAGTGTAGAGAGATATCATTACCCAAGGTACTTAAATCCTTCTCCAGTGATTCCTCTGTCCAAACAGGAGGAATTTCTTCATTATAGACCTCCATGTTATGCAATCGAGCTGTAGCCGGTTTCATATGAAGAGGTTGCAATCTGCACCTTATTTTTGTATGTCCAGGTTTACCACAATTCCAGCAAGTGATTCGTGGTCGCTTCTATTGGGCATTCACTGCTGAAGTTTGAAGGGTAGGTGGTTTGGTTGGTTGGAGAGATGAAGCAACGGGTGGAGTTGAGTAATTGGATTGTGGAGGACGAGGAAAACTAGGGTAAGATGGGGCATTAAAATTACGCTTCATAGGAAATGAAGGTTTCACAGGAAATGGTCGTGGACGTGGTTGTTGTAGACGGAGTGACTTGGTTATGGACTGGAATTCTTTTTCTGCATCATAAGCAAAAGATATAGCCTCGTTGAGGGTTGTAGGTCGTAGGGTGTGAAGCTTAGCTTGGATTCCCACCTCCAAACCATCTTCGTATTTCTGCTGCAAGATATCTTCTGATACATCTTCAAGCATTCGTACAAGTAGTAAATTTTGCCAGAACCGCTCTGTGTAGGTAGTAACCGTATCACCCTCCTTCCATGTAAGGGTCGTCCATGCTCATCGAACATGCAAATGGTATTGAAGAGGAAGAAATGAATCCTTCACGTTTTCTTGAAAAGCCTTCCAAGTTGTTGGACGTTCCGTACTGTGCCACAGGACATTCCACCAGAGTTGTGCTTTACCTACTAGATAGTTAGTGGCAAATTTAACTTTTTCACTTTCAGCATACATTTCATCGGTATAAAAATCATCAAATTGTGACAACCAAGAAAGTACTAAAGGCCCATCCTTTCGGCCATCAAATCGTAGAAACTGGTAGTTTCTATTACCAATCTTTGAATGAGTAACATCAGATTGGGCAGACACAATAGCTTTTACTACTCTCGTAAGGTTGTCTTCCTCAGCTTGCATCTTTTGGAGGATTTCATCACGTTGTCGGATTTCGTTCTGAGCTCCTTGAAGCTCATGCCGCAAGAGCTCTAGTTGTTGTTCAAGTGTTGCCGCAGGTAGAGGTGAATTACTGTAATCCTCCATGGTGCTCTTGGACCCTTGCTCTCAACCTTGGTGTATTGAACCTTCTTGTTTGCAACCTTGGTGTCTCGATCCCGTGTTCTCAACCTTGCTTGGTATCTTGAACACTCAATCAAGTTCCACCCAAGGATTTTAAAAGAATTCACACTTCCAAGCTAGCTCATTGGAAAGTTCGTTCCGAGAGCTTTCCAACGGTATATTACACGCCTCAATCCGACCTACGGATTGAAAGATACACTTGATTCTTTCTTGGGTCCAATCTTGAATCGACGCGCGCGCCTTCCACAAGTAATAAAGAAAGAGAAATTGAGTACAACTCCAAAAGATGGTGGAGTGGTCAAAGTACTTCCCTTGAAAGTAGGAGGTTGTGGGTTCAAATCCTCCTACCTTAGGGACTCTAAACCTCTCTATTACCACTCAAAAATTAAAATTGCCTCGCGCGTAGTCAACGGCTGCCAAGGGAGCCTTGGGTGCCAATGTTGCCAATGTATTGCCTAAGTTCTTTGCCTTAGTCGACGCCTTGGAGTAAACGTAGGTGAAAACGTAGGTTCTGGTTCTGGAACAGGAACAAAAACCGAAACCGAAGACGAAACAGAAACAGAAACCGAAACCGAAACCGAAGACGAAGACGGAGACGGAGATGGAGATGGAATCGGAATTCAGAATCGCGAACAGAGAACAGAACCCTTTGTATTGACGCGTGCAGAGCTCTGATACCACTGTTGTCAGGATCTTGCTCACGCTCAAACAGAAGTTACGAACGCAGAAAAACACACACAAGAATAAACACAACAAGAGACGAGAAAGTACGCAGATTGGGTGCAATCTCCCCCCATGCACTCTGTTTCGAGAGTCCACAGAGTGCATGTATTTATAGGAATTTTGATTATGTCGAAAAGAGTGGTTACAAGAGGGCGGCTTCGAAAAGCAAGCGTGAAACTAAAAGTTGATGACTTTTACAGAAAGCCATTGCTTTCAATAACAGAAACTACGGTCTACAATGACCCTTATGCTAACCATTACTTTTCTAACAATAGAACCTTCTACGCAGGTTTACTTACAAGCTAAATAATAATTATTCGGATTATTGATGTCCGCCCTTTCACGCCTTGCATGCTCCTCACGAACCTTGAGCTGCTATATCAGAAACATCAAAAACATATTAATACATTAATAATATAACACTTTAGCAATGCATTGTTCAATAATATACAACATGCCTCCCAGTTGACAAGCAACTGACCTCAGTTGATAAAATAATTCAACACTCTAACAATTATAATGCAGTGTTCAACATATTCCATGTTACAATCCAACAATGCATTGGCTATTCTATAGTTCAATCCAACAATGCATTGGCTATTTTATATTTCAATCCAACAATGCATTGGCTATTTTATATTTCAATCCAACAATGCATTGGCTATTTTATATTTCAATCCAACAATGCATTGGCTATTTTATATTTCAATCCAACAATGCATTGTTCAACATATTCCATAAGGTATAACAAGATCATACTGATTCTCCTTGAGCCTTGGCTTGTCCTTTTTGATGATTGTCACTTGGGCACATGACTTGGGAATCCATATTTGCATTCGGGCCGACTGGGTGACTATCACCTTTTTCGGGATCCACACTCTAGCAATTCTTTGTGGACCTAGGTGTCCCACATGACTTGCATTCTTATTCTGTTGCTCCTTTTGATGTTGTGAGTAGTTCTTTTGTTGAAGATATGCAGTCACTTTATCATTTTTGATCCAAGCCTGTCTAGTGTAAGGAATAGGGTATATTCTAATGTGTGCAGGTTCGTGATAATCTTGCTGACTAGTCTCTCTTGTGCTCGGTTCCTCACTGAGGCTTTTATTGGATAGAACACTAATCATGTGATTTATTGGATTAGAAAATTGTGTGAAAGCGAGATTTGGTGCATTCTCACATGTACTCGATGATGGAGTTTCCATAGTGTGAGTGAACATACATTCATCATCGTGCTCGTTTGAGTGAGCTCTCGGGTCTATACATTTGGCTTTGACCAGTCGTTTTTCTAACATGCTGAATACCTCACGATGTCCTATCTTGGTCGAGATGTATCCTAGGGCCAATTGAATAGTCACTTCATATTCGTATATCCAATCTTGGCCTAACACGAGCTCTTCTAATAAGTCATGATCATGACATACTACAAGTTTTTGTTCCATCGTGTTGTTTCCAAGATGTAGAAATAAGGTAATCTTGCCTATACATTTAGTAATTTTTCCTCCTATTCCAATCAGCTTTGCCTTAGATGGGCGTAATTCCTCCTTGAGTTTCTGGGTCAATGAATACTTAATACAACTTACAGCTGCTCTTGTGTCAATGAGAGCATCCACTAAGTGGTACTCTCCTGTTCCAGCACCCAAGTTCAAGTATGGTTGCTTTATTTGTTGTTCTAGGTTGTAAGTGGCTCTAAAATTAGCCATTGGGATGAGTTCCTCTCCTTGTCGATATCTCTCGTCTCTCTCTCTCATCCACTCCTTTCGTTTCCTGATTCGTTCTAGCGCTTCTTGTCTAGCTTCTTCTCGTATCCTTTCTTCCTCTTTGCGCCTATTTTTACCCATTATTAGTTGTGACATTAACTCTTCTATCAATGGCTCTAAGTATTTTTTTACTCAACAACCACTGATATAGTTTGGCAATACTTCACCATCTAAGGTTGCTAAGCTGATGGCTCCACTGGTAGATATACGATTGATGATCAACAGGCCATATCCTCTTTTTTGCAGTTTCTTAGCATGTTGCTTCAAAGTATAAACCAAAACTAAATCTCCTTCCTTCAAGTTTTTATCTTTAATATGAGCACCAAAATATGCCTTCTGACGCCTTTTAGCAGCATAAATCCTAGCTACCGCTTGTAACCTAGTTTTGTGTAACTTTTCTATTTGATCCAATTGAGATGATAATTCATGTCCAGTCCACTCGTAAGTTGTTGCTACTCTGAGAGTGGTATTAAGAAATCAATTGGCAAGATAGCATTATGTCCGTACACTAAGTTAAAAGGAGTAGTTCCTATGGCTGTTTTGTAGGCTACTCGGAATGCCCATAAAGTGTGATGTAATTGCTTATCCCAATCAGATCTTCCATTGTTAACAATTTTAGTGAGGATTGTGCACAAGATTTTGTTTGAACTTTCGGCCTGTCCATTGGCTTGTGGGTGATATGGTGCTGATTTTGAATTACTAAGAATTCATTTAGTAGAGCTTCTATCAGTTCATTCACAAAGTGTGTTCCTCTATCACTCACAATTTCTATCGACAGTCCAAATCTAGTAAATATATTCTCGAAGAGAAACTTGGTCGTAGTCCTCGCATCGTTTTTCTTGGTTGCTTTGGCTTCAACCCATTTGGTCAAATAGTCAGTGGCCACGATTATATACTCAACATGAGATCCCTTAGCTGGTGGGCTAATAGGTCCTATGAAGTCTATTCTCCATTTAGTAAAGGCTCTGGCACTCATCATGGGTTTCAGCGGCATTTCATCTCTTCTAATTGGATATTTTGTTCGTTGGCAGGTGTCACATCGTTGTACATATGTGGCTGCATCTTGATGGAGAGTTGGTCACCACATTCCTGCAAAGAGAATCATTTTTGCAGTTTTATCTGCAAAAAAATATCCTCGTGCAGCTCCTGTATGTGCCATCTCTAAAACAGCAAGATACTCATCTTCATGAATGCACATTCGTAATTGATTGTCTCTTCCTCGCTTGAAAAGTTGTTTTCTTATAAGAGCATATTCCTTGCTTTGTTCTATGAGCGCACGTTTCCTTGCCAGAGTGGCTCCTTCTGGGTACTCTTGGGTCTTCAAGAATTTCACCAAGGGCATGCTCCATCTTGGTGCTACTGTGGAGTAGCATAGAATAGAGTTCTCTTCTGGATTTTGTTCTTGACATGTTGGGCAGGTTGATACGTAGTTATGTGTATCCCTCTGCATGGTTGACCAATATATGCCTAATCTCTTTAGTGTTTGCCATGTTTCGTTCACATTTAAATGAGTTTTCCATTGATTTACATGTGCTTTTTGAGCCACACTTCTTGTTCCTCTTCTTCCACACATCTCATGAGCAATCCACTTGAGTCTTGATGATATAAACTTCCAACAATTACATGGAGGTTTTTAGTTTTCCATAGGTCTTGGTTTCTGTTTGGTGTGATTCCATGTTTAGGTCCATATATGAGTATAGGGATCAACTTTCCTGCCCATTGGGGACATACTTCGAGATTAAACAGGTAAGTGTCTGGCAGATCATCAGGTACTCCTGTGGGGGGTTCTCCATGAGTCATTCTCGATAATCAAATTCCATCAACAATAGAAACCATCGTACTAGTCGTCCCGTATTACAAGGCTTATTGACTAAGTACAGTAGAGCTTGGTGATCGATGAAGAATTTGAATTTGTTTGCCAAAAGGTAGTGTCGAAACTTCTTCACTGCATACACCATTCCTAAACCCTCTCTCTCAGTCGTGGTATAATTGCGCTCTGCTTGATTCAATTGTCTACTGGCATAGGCTATAGGGTGGTCTAACTTCCCTATATCCGCGGGTTGAGCTAAGATGCAACCAATGGCAAACTTGGAAGCATCCACGTGAATGTGAAATGGTTTGTTCCAATTAGGTACTCGAAAGATTGGGGCTGAACTTAGTCGACTCTTTAATTCGTTAAAGGCCTTCTCACATTCTTCTGTCCAATTAAACTGAGACAATAACGCATAAAGAGGTCGAGCAATTATGGCATACATGTGTATAAATCTTCAGTAGTATCTGCAATGTCCCATAAATGCTTGCACTTCTTTAGCAGTCTTTGGTCTCCGCAAATCTAGAATCACTTTGATTTTATCTTCATCGGTTGAAATTCCATTTTTAGAGACAATGTGTCCTAATATCTTTCCTTGTCGAACCATGAAGATGCACTTTTCTGGATCGAGGCATATTCTATATTGTCGACATTTGACGAAGATCTTTCCTAGTTCAGGGATATGTTCTGATCATATGGCTGAATAAGTGCATAAATCATCCACGTATACTTCCATACTCTGTCTCAACAACTCCTTGAATACATGACACATCAATCTTTGGAATGTGGTTGGGGCATTGGTTAGACCGAAAGTCATAACCCTAAAGGCGTATACTCCCCATTCAGTTGCAAAGGCAATTTTATGTTGGTCCTCAGGAGCAATGGCTACCTGATTATATCTTGAAAAGCGGTCTAAAAAACTATAAACTTCTTTTCCTGCCACTCTTTCCAAAAGATGATCAGTGATGGGTAATGGGTAACTATCTTTTATGTGGCCACATTTACTTTTTTCAAATTAATGCATACCCTTAACTTGCCATTCTTTTTCGATACAACCACCAATGGTGACACCCATTCCGTGTGTTCGATCTCATAAATGAACCCAACATCTAAAATTTATCTATCTCTTCCTTGATTTTTGCTGAGTACACATCATTATAAGTGTATGGCCTTTGTTTGGAAGGTTTGGCTTCTGATGTCATAGGGATTCTATGGGCACAAATAGAAGGATCCACTCCTTTCAAATCCTTATATGTCCAAGCAAAGACATCCCTGTATTCTCTTATGAGTCGTATTAACTCTTGTTCTTCCTCCATTGAGACATCTTGTCCTATAAAAGTGCATCGTTCTTCTCCTTCCTCTAAGGTTACTACTATTTTCTTGGTTTGTTCTTTGTTGTCATATGCTATCCCTAGCTGTGCTTCTCATTTTGGCATTTGGATAGCAATTTTCCTCTCTTCTACTTCATATTTTTTGAAGTGGTCGGGCACTTCAAATTGATCTTGAGGCTTGTTTTCTCCGTCATCTTTTTCTCTATCTAATCCAAGCTCTTGTTCCTGTGTCCTTTCTTGATTTAATTCATTTGTTATGACACTTACTCCTTGATTTCCGCTTTCTGTTTCCATTTGTTCATGTTCCATTTCAATGCTCTTGTAATCCTCCTTCCATTCTTTTTCAATTAGTTCTCCTTCTTCAGCCTCTTGAAGAACTACCACGTATAGGTTTACGTCATATCCTTCCTCGTCAATGCATTCATTCATGGTTATTACTTCTTCATTTACACACACATCAAGCGTGGCTAAAATTTCCATCCAACCATGAGGTTCGAATTCTTCATCCAGAAATACTTGAGGCATGTAAGATGGATCCTGTACAGACCTAGCTACTCCTTGCCTTTGCTGCCATCCTTTCTTCCTTTCCTCTTCCTTTTTCACGGTCTGGCATATCCATAGATGAGTGTCTTCATTCATCCATGATTGGTCACTTGAAGCTATACTGTGAATCGACTGATCGTCCTCCTTCTTATGAATCAACTTCCATTGCAAGGGGGGAACATCTTGATACGTGTATGTGTGGATATTTATTCTGGTTGTGGTTCCTTCATGTTGTAAGTATACAACGTCTTTTCCCCAATCTTGCACTACCTTCATTTGTCTTATGAAGGGTCTTCCAAGTATCATTTCATAATTGCTAGCTCTTTCAAATTGACAGATCGCTAAGGTGTGCTCGAATTCAACTCCACAGGTGGTAAAAGTTACTCTTTCCAATAATCCCAAGGGTCGTTCAGTGTGTCCATCTTCCATTTGTATCTTCATGCGTGTTGGTCATAACGCTAGTTTTCCCCATTTCTCCCATATTTCTTTGGTCGCTATCCCTACTCCAACTCTAGAATCTAAGATAGCTTTAGTAGTGTAACCCCTATAATTAATTGGAAGGCAAGTGTTTCCTTCGTCTCCCGCACTGAAATCTCCAACCTTATCAACTGGGATTTTGACTGTGGTCACTTCATTAGACATCTCCTTCTCTTCTAACTTGGTCTCCAATTGACTGGTTAACTTTTCCTTTAAATGCGGCTTATCTTCAAAAGTTCTTCCAATGTCAAGGTACAAGGGATTTTTACCTTTCTAAGATGTTGTATGATATCCGATGTTTGGATTGATGGGTTCTGCTCTTTTTTTCTTATTGAGGGAATGCAATATAATTCCGAATTATGTTCGTATTCTCCTGTGTAATTTGACAAAACCTTCACACTGTCATTCTCCTTGTTGCTCTTGTCAAATTGTAATAATCCTTCTGAATTCAGTTCCGGTATTGAGTCTTCCAACTCACCTTCTGCTTTTAGCTCCTCAAAGGGTGGTTCAATTCCTTCCACTTTCTTCCATCTGTCTTCTTGGACTCTTGCCCACAAGTCTTTAGGCCATTCTCCATCTACTTCGGGGACAACAGATCCTTCTCTTTTATCCTTGCAGTAATTTCCATTATGTGTCTCACCTTCTTTTTCTTTCTTGGGATCATTAGGGATGACACACTCTTGGAATTCTTTTTCAGGAATTCGTAAATTGGGTAGTCAAAGAATAGGTTTTTCCAAGGTCTGTTGAGCTACTTCAATTAATTTTTTGCATATCTCCAATTTTCTTTCTCTAAGTCACCTCTGGGATATTCCTTTTCATGTTGTTGAATGGTTGGTCCTGCTCTTATTCGTGCCTGGTAAGCCTGAATCCACATGGCGAACTCTTCTGGCATGGGATCTGCTAACATTGATCCTGCCTCATTTTTTTATATTTTCCTTTCTGATTTTCTTCTTCAAGTTTCTGTTTTTCTTTTTGATCTTGCTCATTCTTTTCATTCTCCTTCTTTTGTTGTAGTTTCTTTTCCTTTATCATGTCTCTACGATTCTTCCATCTTTGTGTTCGTTTTCTTGTAACACTTTTCCCAAGCTCTTCCGAGTCCAACTACTTGGGGTGTAGGTATATCCATTTCTCTGTCGCCTTCATTATTTTCTCTAGTTTTTTCTGGGGTCTCTCTAGCCCTCGCCCTTGTTATTGCTTTCAATGGAACAATGTACTCCTTATCACTCCCTGACGACTCTATCACTTCTATCACGTTGATTTGCACATTCGAGTTAACTTTGTTGGGGTTCTTGGGGCAATCTCCAAAAAGGTGTTCTTTACCACAATCACTATAGTATCCTTCCCAGACTCGCTGTGGTGGTAGTGGGTTTGGGAATGTACATTCTCTGACATAATGATCACCTCCGCATCTATAACATGGTCCTCTAGGTGCAGGTGGTTTGTTCATAGGTCGGGAGGGTATGGGTGCTCTTGGGAGTTGTGTACATCAATGAACATAATCCTGCTCAAATCCATAAGAACTATCTGGTACTTCCATGCCAGATGTATATGGTTCGTACATTTGTCCATATTCTATTATAGAGCTCTCATAAGTAGAGTAATTTCCTTGACTATGGTCATAAGATGGGTCATATGGTTCATTACCAACCACTGGCATGGCGGGAACTATTGCTCTCTCAGGGTTCTCTTCCTGTTGAGCTATTTTCACTGGGACAACATTTTGAGGGTGGGGTGGTTGTTGACCTAACACCGGTTGTGGTTGAGTGTACCCTTGGTAAGCATACGGTCATGGTACTGGTCCCTGCTACTGGTATGTGGGATATCTAAACACTTCCCCTCCTTGATGTCTCTGAGGGTATCCATAAGGTCTCATGAGAGGTTGTACTGGTCTTGACTGTCTATTGTAAGGACAATTTTCTGTGCTGTAATTTGTGTATTTTTGTTCTATGCTGCAATATTGTAGAGGGCCCGGGGCAAGTGGTCTATTGTAAGCATACGAAGGTGGTGGGACTACTACCCTAGTGCACAAATGAGATGGGTGGTAACCTCCACAATGCACACACCTCCTAAGCATGGGTACTCTCATTGGGTTGTTGGGGTAGTTCCTTGGCCCTTGAATATTCAATTTCTTTGCTACTAAGTCAGCTATTTCCTCTACATTGTTCTTAGAGTTTGACATGCTACTAGCGGAATCTTCGCTTTTCACACTACCTTGGGGTATTTTCAAGTCTTCTGCTAGATTGTCCTCTAGGTCAATACATTCTTTCATACATTCTTGCAAAGTTTGAACCCTTTTCACATATACTAGAGATCTTAATGATCCATTCACTAATCCTTCCAAAAACAATGACACCATTTTGTTTTGGGTGGGTCTCTCTTCAACAGGGCATCTATCCACATATTGCTTAAATCTTCTTGCTGCCAATCTCACTGACTCCATAGGAGCTTGCTTAAAACTATGGATCAATGAGGAAGAATTGTTTTTAATCCCAGATTTAGTGAATTCTTCAATCAATTCTTGATAGACTTGTTCCATGTTTTGAAAATTATTAGGATCGAAGGGTTGGAACCAAGCTAAAGCTGTGTCTGTCAAAGTTAGACCAAAGGATTCATATTGGATCAAGAAATCTTCTACTTGTTCGGCTCTGATTACTTGCTTGAATTCAGCGATATGATTGTAAGGTTCACTAGAGCCATCATGATGGTTTCTCATGCATTTAGCAACTTGAATAGGTCTTAATCTTCTTCCTGCTTCAGGTGGTCTAGGCATCACAGGGAAAACTGGTCTTCCTATCAGTATACCTGGTCCTCTTACTACAGGTGGTCTATCTGGGACGGGGATTCTATTCCTTGGGTCAACTGGTGGTTGAGGCCGATAGTTATGATTATTGGCCGGCATAGTAAACTGCACATGGGGCCTAACCGGTATATGCATTTGTTGTGTTTGTCTCGACTGCTGATATGAATTATCTTGAAAAGTTCCATGCGGGTTTTGTGAAGTAGTGGCTTGATCCCTAGGGGGGAACACTGGAATGTTCTGATATTTCAGCCCTGCCCTTTCTAACTCCGTTAAGGGCCAGTACCTCCTCTGGTGTTGGTTGCTGTTCCAAGTATCGCGACACCATAACTGACAGTTGAAGCTTGTTTGGATTAGATTCAGACTTATCTACACTCTTTGGGAAGCTTATTTGCATTGATCCTCAATTGAATGCATGTCTTCATACACTTGGCTAGGTTTTGATACTCTTAGGATTGATAAATAAAGCATGAATCCCCACTATATGCACTTGAGGGGGATCGAGGTATAGTCTCTTTCTCCACAAGTCTCTAGGTTGGAACTTAGGTACACACGTTTTTGGTGCCGTTGCCGGGGAAAGTCGAATCAAACCGAGGCATTCGTGTGATGGTAAGTAGCTCGTAGCATTGAAGTGAGTGGAGGAGTTGGTGAATTTCTCTTCTTTGGTAAGTCACACTCATCCGCACTTACTACTTCTCGCTCTTGGAGTGTGTGAAGTGAGTTGATAGTTTAGGGAAGTGAGTGGAGAGAGTAGAGTAGAAGGAAGAAGGGAGTAGTTAGGAAGCTAGAATAGCATTCAACCGTTGTCTTGTTGGTCCTTTTAGTTAGGTAGAACTTTCAAAAGTATAAAAACCAAAAAACTATCTTTTTCAAATTACTTGTCTTTAAAGCAAGTATCGTGAGAGCCAGCAGTCGAGAATCGCGAGCTGAGAATCGGGTTGTTGAGTCATGCAGGGCAAGTAGGAGTGATTGAACAGCTAGAGGATAGTGTCCAAGGTGAGCACCTTAATCTTTCACTCAACTTTGCCAAGTAAATCAAGCATTTCAGTAGGACGATATGTGGCAAGTATCGTGAGGGTCCCTATGGGGTAGAGAAAGATTATCTTTGTGATACAGACTGAGGGGAGAGGGTAGATGCTGCACATAGAGCTTTTCTCTCAGCTCCGAACTGCGAATATAGAAAATAGTATATGCCTTTCAAAGCTCTCGCGAAGACGCATCCAATGGTGGTATTTTCACTCAATTCTGACACTTCTACTTCAAGTTATGAGCATAATACATAGTGGGAATGACCTTCCCACACCTCAGCACTTCCTACACTTCACACACACTCTAACAATAGCAAACAAGCACGTTCATGGATAGGCAACACTTCCTAACACTCTTTTCTAGCATCATACATGCACACAAGTTCACACAGAAGAAGATACAGAGAGGAGGAGACACAAATTCGAAATTCTGTGCTCTTGATTCTCACAACGGTAAAAAGTCTCTACAAAGAGTCACAAATTGACTTATATACATGTGCCCTAAAAATGGTCCTTTCATACAAGAGACTGACACTTTATTTACTAAAAGGTTAATTTCCTACTAATTTACATGGATAAGCTACTAATCTCCATGGGTATGCATCTAGAAGACTCCTCTAGTGCATTTACAACGGAAAATATGTTACAAAATAGTTATGATACAAAAATAGAGTGTCCAAATTGGAAAAATTTTGGGGTCTTTCTTTTTCTCTGCCTTGTGCTCTTCTTAACTATGCAACAGGACTCCATGTACCATACACATGAAAAGCACATACGATATCATTTTACAAGGCATGTAGTTGATGATAGCTTAATCTCTTTTACTATCACAAAAAAACTCTATATCTTATTAAATACGCTTAGACACAAAATCGAAATTGTTTACAAATGTCGTGATATACATGGATGAGCCTACCTCATGCTATGCTTAGTTGACATGGTCACAAAGATATACGCCTTAAGAAATCCTCTTTTCATATCCCATAGATCCAAATTATAGCTCTCTCTCTTTTGATACACAGGCATATATATATATCTATATATATATATATATATATATATATATATATATATATATATATATATATATATATATATATATATGTATGTGTGTGTGTGTGGCCGCGTATGTATACACATATATTCATGTTTTAAGACGTTGAATCACTTATTGTAATGTGTTTTACAAAGTGACCACCGACAATCACTTTTGCTAGAACTCATTCCCTTTACATTTTCATATACTTCCCTTTACATTTTGGATGATGCGTTTTTTATATTTTCCCTTTACATTTTGGATGGTGTTTGATCATGCTATCTACTCCATATTGTCTCCGCAATTCTATTCGTTAGGCTGTATGTCTCTCTCTACATAATAAATAAATGTATGTATTTATATGAGTGTATGAATGAATGCATGTATGTAAATGTGGATATGTATGTATATGTTTATGTGTTATTTCATGTGAGAGCATAAACATGCACATAAATGCTGATGTGAATTTCAATGGAGCAAGTGAAAAACATATATTGGCACGTGTCATGGTGTGGAGTTGCTCAACAACGTTGTGTGACATGCAGATGACCAAAGTCGGTTGATTGTCGGTGGAAAATGAAGCTTTTTGTGGATGGAGTTTCTAGGGTTAGCTTTGGGTTGTGTACTATTACCAAGGCCCATCTAGACTATTACCAATGGGCCTTAGCATTGACTTGCCTTTATACCATTCTTTAGTTGAGCCTTTGGGCTATCTAAACCTTAAAACTCATATTGCCTTATGCTTATATGCCCAACTCGAATGAGAATAAAATAAGTCTCTCTTAAAAAAAGAGGTAAACATTGTTTGAAGGAAGCACATAGAAGCATAAACTAGCTTGACAATCACAAATACATAAAAGTTGTTTCTAAGTTCTAACGTGTATCACAATTGGCAATTTGGTTTTGATATGTATCAAAGTCATGCGCAAAAGCTAAAAGAGAAGTCGGTACAAATTATTCAAGTGTGCATATATATATATATATATATATATATATATATATATATATGTGTGTGTGTGTATATGAGAGTTTTTCGTCCTCTCCTTGTAATCCGTTCCATTGAAGAATGGGCTGACAAAGAGGCAACTTTGCTTTTGAAAACGTTGATTTTGTATATAGAATGTTGATTTTGTATTTGAAAAGAGTAAAATGTACAAAAGGAGAAGTAGAGGAGAATTTGACAAATGCGTATCTAGAAGTCATGAGAAAAGGACAAAGGGTCAAAACGTTCCCTTGAACTTCTTGAAGCACATACAAAAGAGGAGTCTCTCATGTGCACATGAGAATTAGGATTTTGAAAGCAAAACAAGAGAGAAATGCAACGGTTGAAAGTACATGAATATAAGGGAGTGCCTTTCGTACACTCTCTTCTTCACCTTTCCTTAACATAGAAGGATATAACCAAGGTACTTTAGTGAGGGATTGCTAAAGTAGTTTGAAGAGACCCATCAAGAGGAGAAGGGGGACTCATTGAAGTGGTTGAAGGGAAATATGAGATGGAATGGAGAACATGAAGGTTTAGTCTTATGATCTACATCCCTCTAGCTTGAATCAATTGAAAGTGTGTCTATGCAATGAAAAAGTATAATATGCATGGAACACACAAATGTTGGAACACCTAGCAGCTAATAGGAATGTATAGAGCCCAAAGGCCCTCTCAAGATAAGAATCGGGAAGGGATGGTCCTAAGACCAAACTAGGAGACTAGTTTGAACTGATGAACTACCTCCATAATTTGCATGTATATGACCCCTTCTATTGTCGATAATCCACCAAAAATGCTCAAGGGCCAATGAAAAACATCCTTGAAGGACACCCTTTCATCTCACCACAAGGATGATGACATGTCCAATCAGTGTTGTAAGTGGGGTTTGAACCCTCGCCCTACCCAAGAGGCCCAAAGACCCACCCAATCGTGCTGCACAATTGGACCCCAAAAATGTCTTTCTCATTGGGAAGATAGCAAAAGGACTCGAATGTAGAACATAAGCAAAATGAAGGAGTTAAATACTCCCTATTTCAAAATGTATGGTTTGAATAATCCCATCGAAAGCTCTCATGTGTTGATAGACTCGAACTATGCAATGAATGGATTTAGTGTACCCTCTCAAGCCTCCTTATCTCACATAAAATACCTTCACAAGCCTCCATATCTCATAAGAGGATGAGCTATGGTGTAGCAGATAAAAAAACTCAACTTATTGGCTATGAAATAAGGCTCTTATAGTTTTTTTTTTAAAAAATAGAAGTTCAACAAGCGCCTACTCCCCCGAGCTTTAACTTTGAAAAAACAACTATACAAGTGAATGGGCATAGTACCCACGGGACCCCTTGTATCCCACAAAACAAGGGTTAAACAAGATTACAATTGGTTTCAACTGGTTTAGATGGCTAAGGTCATTATATGTTCAGCCCGGGGATAGAACTCTGGACCTCTACCTCAAGAGACCAAAGACTCAACCACTAGAACAAAGGAACGTGAACAAAACTCTTAAAGTTTGGAAGATGTCAGGCAAAGTTTAATTAAGGCTTATTAATTAAGAAATTGCTTTCTACGGCGTGACTCCGCTCTTACGTTCGCAGATTTTCTAATGAGCCGTATAATAAAAGCGGCTCTATTATTCGTATGACGATCCACTTAATCGAAGATTAAACCGAAGTCCCTGCCCACTGCAGGGGAGAGAGACCCTCTGGTCCTCGATTCCATCCCGTTTGCCTTGTAGGAGCGACTGGGTGGGTGTTTGCTTCCCATCAGCTGGGATTTCTAGCTATTTCCGTCTCGAGGAATTCCTCTGCGTTGACATGATCTAGAAGCCGGTTTCAATTTTAGAAACCATGGCAGCAGGCTCGACGCAGGATAGCTTACGCAAGGTTTTGGGCGCCATCAAGGATTCGACCAAGGTCGGCCTTGCGCAGATCAACAGTGAATACAAGGTACCTTTAATTCTTCCCACTATGATGGCAGCCATTCTCGGAATCAGCATTCTTAGTGTGCTCGATCATTCTGGATTAGTATCACCCCGTCTCTGGTACATCGATTCGGGCTTTCAGCATATTTTTAATCCGGCGTCTTGGATTCTATCATCGCGATCGAATTGCTAGATTTGGGCTGTGCATGCTTTAGCCTTGAAATCGGTTCAGATTTCCCCTAGAATACTGCTTTTGGTCGCAATTTTGGATTCATCTAGATTCTACTGACAGTCGTAATTCTTATGTGAAGTTATGATGGTTTAATGTGCAAAATTATCCATCTTTCCCGAATAATTCGTGGTCACGCATTAACATAGATCTTTTGTCAGCTTTATAGTGTCAATCTGTTCATCTGCTAACCCTGCTTAATTATTAGTAGTTTTTCATTTTTAAACTTCCTGGATTGCAGGATCTAGATATAGCCATAGTGAAGGCCACGAATCACGTGGAAAGTCCACCCAAAGAAAAACATATACGAAGTAAGCATGTCGTGTTATTTTCCTGTGATTTATAGAGGTACATTTCGATAGTTCATTTAATGCGGAAGATGATTCTTACTTTTTCTATATGCAATGTGGGCCGTAATTTCACCTGCTTAAATATCTCTCGTTCTTGGAAGTCAGTCATTAATCAAATGAACGTCTTACAATCATTCAGTTAATGCACTTTTTGTCCTCAGCTATATTTGCAGCTACATCTGCATCAAGACCTCGAGCGGATGTTGCGTATTGTATTCATGCCCTTGCCAGAAGAGTCTCAAAAACTCATAACTGGACGGTGAGATCTTTGCGAATCCTAAACTTTGTTTGGTTGGATTATCTGATTGAGTTCATCTCACTTCTATCTCTGATCATAAAGGTTGCTCTCAAGTCGTTGTTGGTCATCCATCGGTCATTGAGAGAGGGAGACCCAACTTTCAGAGAGGAACTCATAAATTATTCCCGGTCGCGGAGACTTGCATTCAACTTGTCTAATTTCAAAGATGACTCGAGTCCAAGTGGTCAGTTTTTTGATGCCTATGCCTGTCATTTTTCTCTACGGTTTTCTTATTGATTAGAGATTTAAATGTTCTGAATGGCTATCTCTATTTTATTTTTGTTAATCAGTGATTGTTATATATAAGCTTGGGATGGGTTGAAGAGAAGTTGTTGGTCTGAAAAATTTCGAAGCTTGGAGTGTGATGGAGTGGGAGTGAAGCTAGATTTTTTTTTTTTCTTGATATGTCTTTGACTTTGGAGTGGTTAAAGGAGTCAAGAAATGGCATTGCTGGTGAAGCTCTAGCAATTATGGAAGTCTTAAGGTTGTATGGAGTTTATGATTGAGGACATTCTCCTCCTCTATTATTGAGTAGATGATTGGTCATTGAATTTTAATTCTTAATGTTTTTGCAAACTTCAATCTTTATAGCTGATAAACTTGAAACACTTCAGAGATATGGATAAACCACCATCTCCTAAGAGCATATCTACTCATAATGAGTTATCATCCATTTACAGAGGGAATTGATCGATTCTATATCATGGTCCTTCACCAACAATTTACAGATTGAAAAAACTTTCTCGTACCCCCACAAATCCTAATGCAAGGAGTTGCAACGATTTAGCCCCTTTTCAATGCTTTGGTTGTCTTGAGGTTTTCATTCCTCTTCAAGAGAATCCATGGATACGCTACAAACAATAAAAATTCTACTCTTCTATAAATCTAGAACTAGAAGGCTTCTAATTATTCCACAATTTTGATTGATGTGGATGACTTTTTATGCTTCTTTGTGGTAATTTTATCTCTTCATTTTTGAGCTAGATTTTAGTGCCTCTTTTAACTCGATCACTCATTCCTAGTTTCTTGGTCAATATTTTCCATGAATAATCTATGAGCCTTTAAAGCTAAGTTTAGTTTGGTGACATCAATATTTAATATGTCATCCTAATATGCTTCACATGCTAGACATTTAAAACGTTGAAAGAGGTGTAGTGATGTAGCTTTTGAGTCTTGAGGCCAAAATTAGTGCCTCTTTTAACTAGATCACTCATTCCTAGTTTCTTGGTCAATATTTTCCATGAATCATCTATGAGCTTTTAAAGCTAAGTGTAGCTTGATGACATCAATCTTAAACATGTCATCTAATATGCTTCACATGCTAGACATTTAGAAGGTTGAAAGAGGCTTAATGGTGTTGCTTTTGAGTAATGAAGCCAAAATGAGGTCATGGATTCATTGTACGGAGCTTGGGCCTTGGAAGCTGGTTATAGAGTTTCAATTCTTGTGGTCACCATGCTATCCTTCTTTCAATTTGTATGCTTGAAAGCATAGTTGTTTGCTTGCGTGTTAGAATTGTTTATGTGACGTTTTTGATGCATTATTAACGTGAATATTCCAATTGTGTATGATACCATGTAGTATGCTACTCATTACTACTTTTTTTGGGATCATTATTGTTCAACTACTTGAGTTTGGTCTTTGTTCTGAGATAGTCATCATGTGTAGGCTTGATTCCTCACTTTTTTGATATATTATCATTACATAATGCATTGATTTTCAGTTTTTGTCCGATGGTGATTGATGAGTGATTAATCTATTATTTTTTTATGAATTTCATGCTATGACTAATGATACAATCATACATGGTGCCTCTATTATTTTTTTCAGAAACTTTTTTGTAAAAATTTTTGATGGCATCTGACACTGTTATAAATGTTTTACCTTAACCATCAAACATTGGCTAAACGTTAGAAGCTAGAAGTTAAAAACATGAAAGAGACAATTACGCTTGAAAGTTGAAGGCTTAGAAGCTTGGAAGTTGGATCATGAAGAGGTTTGGAAGTATTTATTTGAAGGGATAAAAATCTCAAATATTAGTTTGGGTTTGAACGATTCAAATGATTAACTATTAATGCTCATCTTAGAATTGAAATCTCTCACACTATGCAAGGGAAAATCTATCTTTGAAAGTGATAGAAACCAAGTTTCTAAAGCTTCCTATGAGTTCATACTCATGGTGTGTTTTGGGCTATGCGTGTGAGCATGTGCCATGTATTCATACTTAGTTGTGCACTCTTTATTGGAGATTGGTGATGTCTTAGTATTCAATTGATACTATGCATAGTGGATTTGATGGTTATATAGTCTCATGGTTTACTACCATGGGCTTATATTTGCAGGCTTCCATACTTCATGAAGAAATCAAGAGGTAAGGAAGTTGAGAGGGAAGTGGTACGACTCATAGTAATAACAAAAAAAAAAAAGAGTGGAAATGTACATAGGAATAGAAGTAAAAGAAAAAGGCAAACGTGTGGCATGCTACCAATGTGGTAAGAAAGGTCACAACAAACAAGATTGTAGGTACTACAAAGGAGAGCTTGATAGGAAGAAGAATACTGATGATAAAAAGGAGAAAGAGAACAAGACTAATGCACATTGTAGCTCAAAAGAAAAGGCCAATGTGTTCTCTAGTGTGGTGATTGAGGAGTCGCTTGATATGGAGGACATCTTGTGTGCCACTGTGATAGCCAATGATGCATGTATAGATGCCATTGTGGCCTCTAGTGTGGTTATTGAAGAGTTGTCTAATATGGAGGAAAGCTTGTATGCCATTGACATCCAATGATAGCTCAAAGGAAAAGGCCAATGAAAGAGGCTCATGGAAGCTCATCAAATGCTCCAAGTTGATTGTGAAGGACACAAAAAGGGAACTCTTTATTGCTTGCGTGGGAAAGCCCTTTCGGGAAGCTCTCATACGGAATTATGTCATAAAGGCTTGCTACATGAGCCAAAACGGTCTTGATAAACTATGTACATTGAACAAGCTTGATGTTAAGGGCACAAAGCTTGATTTTTGTAATTAATGTCAATATGGCAAGCAACTGAAAAGTTCTTATTACCTTGGTGCCTCTCGCAAGTGTAATGTGAGCTGAGGTAACTAGATTCTATAGCCCATTTCACCCTCATCTGCATATCCCGTGAAGATGCCTTTCATGAACTTCGCATATTATTTGTTCCTCAACTCAATTGTTATATGCACAAAAGCATCGCAAGCTAAAATGCATATAGGCGGTCATATGAAGCAAGCTTGCCGGAACAAACCTCTTCAAAGATCTACCTTTCAAGGATGCATGTGGGGACCTATTTAAAATATGAACTGCAGTTATTTAGATCTTCTTGTGGATAACATTCATCTCAAACTTTTACATGGTCTTGTTATATCTTCAACCACACCATTGAAGAGGGGTTGTATGGGGTAAATAGCTCCCTCTTAATGCCATGATTCTCATCAAATTTCTTGAATTCAACACTTGTAAACTCCCCCCCATTATCCGTATGCAAGTATTTAAGCTTCCTACATGTTTGGGTGGTCACAAATGCATGAAATTTCTTAAACCAAGCAAAAATTCATTCTTAGGTTTCAATGAATACACCCAGAGCTCTCGAGAAGAGTCATCAACAAAAGTATAAAATACAATGCATCCCCCATAGACTTGGTGGGTATGCTGCACACATCAAAATGAATGAGATCAAGGTGATACACAACCAAGATATTGTATTTAATGAGACAAGGCTGCTCAATAAGGATTGTGCCTCTAAAGATGACTCTTTAGAGTCAATTCTCAGCATGAATTTCCAACCATGGGCCTGGAACTGACCCTCAAGAAACTCCATCAATGGCTGAAAATGATGATGATTTTTGAGGGAGATGATAATGGGAAGCACAATGATGCTCTTGAAAGGAATTAACAGCCACCATACACATGGAAGAGGGCTGGAAATGATCTACATTAGCCCATCAACAATGACGATGTACTCATACCTTGTGATGTGTAGATCATTGCGTGAGGGGATATACTCGTACAAGGAGGCCTGTGAACATACATGACCGTCTGTACATTACATTATGCTATCAGATGAGGGTGACCCTTCCATTTATAAAGAGGCAAGGTTATGTGAGCATAAGAAGAAATGGAGTTAGCTATGTAGGAAGAGATAAAGGCCTTGCATGCGAATGATACTTGGGATTTGGTCGAGTTTCCCAATGGTAGGAAGGCCATTCCTACCAAGTGGGTATACAAAATCAAGGGTGTGAATGGTGAACCCAAGTACGAGGCAAGGTTGGTTGCTAAGGGATATGCATAGAAAGAGGGCATTGATGTCCAAGAAGTACTTGTGTTGTTTGCTCTCACATCTGCCTTAGATGTTTGGAGCTATTCTAAATGGGTGTTAAAACAACCTTTTTGCATGGGGATTCACAATGTTACTCTTCACGAAGGCTCGTCAACAACCGAAGTGGGTAACATCTTGTCTAAGATAGCAAATGGGCTCTTGCACTGCTTCATAGAGATTCCATGACAAATGCTACCATACACAGAATACATTCGCCAAAATGCAGTGGAAAAGAGAGGTGGACATCTTCCTATTCGAAGCTCATTATCGGGGTGCCTCTATTTTGCAAGGAAGGCCAGGTCGGCCGAGAACACAATAGTGAATTTCTGCATGTTTGTGCACTGAAGAAATGGAAGGAGATCGAATGGGCTTCAAAAGTGTTGGAAATGCAACATTTCTGTTGCATGTATAACTCGTGAGTGAGAATAGCTTTCCAGACGAGAATGCCGAGGAACACTGTCTTATGGACGGCCTAAAGGAGGAAATGTAGCAGTGACAGCATGAGAAACCCAGACCCATGTAGTGAGTATACTATATTGCAGTTCCTCCACCAAGCTGCAATTTTAGTTGATGTCAGATGAAGGTGAGACTATGGAGTAACAGGGCAATAGTGAGGAAACACTAGTAGAGTGCTAGTGTGATGGGGGGGGGGTAAACACAAATAAGCAAGATAGATGCAAAAGAAGAGCAAAAGAGTGGGGAACAGTGCTGTTCTAACCTGAGGTAAGAGATGTGAAAATTTAAGGTAAAGCCCCAAACCGTATTGATGTTTTGTAGCACCAATTAAGGATTGTTAAAGGAAGGGGGGTACTTTATTTACATATTCATAAGGGGTTTGGCAGCCCATTTGTGCCCCCCATTATTCATATGAAAAAATAAATAAAGGAGAGATTGGGCTCCTAAAAAGAGCTTTTCACAAGGGTGCACTATAAAGGTAGTAATTCGAAGGGGTTATAACTAATGCATGAAGAGTGAGGAACCTGGGGCTTTCATCCCAGCATATTATACTATCTTTTATGTGCAGCATGAAAAAAATGATATATCATCACAGCTGATGGGCAATAATTGGTCTATAATTTGCAGCATGGGATTATTCAGCTTGGGTTCGAACTTACGCACTTTACCTAGAGGAGCGCTTGGAGTGCTTTCGGTTTCTGAAGTATGACTTGGATTCTGATCGAATGCTGGTGTGATTAACATCTCAAATCTTCATTAATATCTTTCATTTTATTTTGAGGTTTCCAATTCACCCCACCTAGTCTATTGTATACAGAGGATGAAAGATCTTGATACTGTTGATCTGTTAGAGCAAATGCCGGCATTGCAAGAATTACTCTACCGTGCATTGGGTTGTCAGGTGATGTATCTCAAATTCAAATTACTCTATTATTTCAGAATCACATAGCTAAGAGGATTAGGTGTATGCAGCCTGAAGGAGCAGCATATTCGAACTATCTTATTCAATATGCACTCAACCTGGTAGGATTGCTTATGAGAAGCTGATATGATTAGCTATCTAAAGGCATAAGATTAACAAAGGATTTTGTTGTTTAGGTCCTTAAGGAGAGTGTTAGAATTTACCAATCAATCAATGATGGCATGATTAATCTTGTTGATAAGGTACGCTTATGAAATTTTTCGAATCTCTTCTTAGACAGTGTCCTCGGGATTTTCTGTTAATATCTCTACATGGCAGTTTTTTGAAATGCAACGCTTCGATGCCATTAAAGCCCTCGAGATATATAAGCGTGGTGGACAACAGGTGGGAAAAGGATACTTTTGCAAAATCTAAGTGTCAGATGTCCATAAACTGTTATATTTCATTGCTTAGTGAAAAGGGTTTTCTTGACAGACCGAGAGGCTTTCAGAGTTCTATGACTCATGCAAGGGATTGGATTTTTCTCGCAACACCAAGCTCCCTCCTTTAGAACAGGTCTGCATGGATATGAATGATACATAGAAGTGATAATATTCGATACTATTGAAGCAAATGTCTTTTTATGTTATTACCCTTTATGCAGCCTCCACCATCTTTTCTGACATCCATGGAGCAATATGTGAAAGATGCTCCCCGTTCATCATCATTTGCACGGAAGGATTCAATGGTGTGTATGCAGAGTTCTCTTCTATATCCATGCATTGCATTTGCAATATCATGTCAGGTTTCGTCAATGTGACTCCATGCTGATTGCTTCTTTACCTTTTGTTCTAGGATGATGGTGAGCCTAAAAAGATACTTGCACTGGAGTACAAACCAGCTGAAACAGGAGAGCCACGTGTTCCTGCACCACGAATGGAGGAGGACTTGCCTGCTCCTGCTCCTGCTCCTGCTCCTGCACCTGCTCCAGTATCAGCCAGCAAGCCAGATAAAGTGGATTTTCTGGTAATATTCTTCCTCAAGATGTTCACATTTCCCTTGCCTGGAACTGCTTTATCTATTTATAGAGGAGTTTCAACCTGATTTGCTTTTATGTAGGGCTTGGACGCTGATGCAAAAGTTGACTCGTCTGCTTTGGAGGAGAGCAATGCCTTGGCTTTAGCAATAGGTAATGGTTAGGCTTAATGTTTTTCTATGATCGTGCTGGTTAATTTTTGTGTTTACTAAGACTGGCTGCTCTTCAATATCTGTTAATGGATGCATAATCCTAACTGCAGTGCCAGAGTCAAGTGCTGCCCCTGTAGAGAATGGCAGAGCGGTGGACATGGAAACTGGTGTAACAGGTTGGGAGTTGGCACTCGTAGGCAGCACAAGCAGCAATGATAGTGCACTTACCCAGAGCAAATTGGTCAGTGCTGTTTTACTCCTTAGTTTGCTTTTTAATTCCCTTCTTTTCAGCCCCCCAACTCCCCCTTTCCCTTTTGCTTCCCTTCTGTTGACCCTCTCCCCCTCTCCTCCCCTCCTCCCCCCCCCCAAAAAAAAGAACACACACACACACGCGCGCGCTCACACACACGTGCGTACACACACACACGCACGCACGCACGCACGCACGAACGAGTGCACACACACATGCGCGCGCGCGCACACACACACACACACACACACACACACACACACACACACACACACACACACACACACACACACACACACACACAGAGACAGAGAGGGAGAGCCAGCTAGCGCCCACCCAAACTTAATGTGGCAGTCTGGTGATTCCAGTGGATCTTGTGAATGATTTCGAGGGCAATTTCAAAGATAAACTTATGATTTTCTATCAGGGACTGAGGTGATGCTTGACACTGCGTCTGATTGGATGGGCATATGTAGTTGTTCGAGAAATGTGAATGTTTGCCTATTATGAGCCGGGAATCAAGTATGAAGTCATATGAATAAGAAAATTTGGATCTTATCTATGAGACACAATGTGTGATGACCACAATTGTACTTTTGCTCTCAGTAGGGTCATACGACCAACGTGTTGTGGATGTAGCTATGGGACAGTGGCCCTCATGCTTGCAAGCTTGATTGCTAGCATTGCACATGTGTTGGGTTAATGACTTGGAGGCAAGTTTAATGTCCACCACTTCATGTTCTAACATGAGTTTCGCTTGTATCTTGTCTTGTTAGTAGGAATGGTCTTGGTGCAACATGAACATCGGTATCAAAGCCTCTTCTTGTTTTAAAAACAAGGCATGGTTATATCATACGTGCACAAATTGATTAGATCTCAAGCCTGATGGCTTGGATGGTCATTGGTCTTTGCCGGATAGGACCTTTGCCCTATTGAATTGGGTGGTTTGGGACACTTTTGGTGGGAGAGGACAAGGGAGGCACATGCAAGCTGGTAGGTGAAGGTTCTCTCCTTTGCACCTAAGATGTTCTTGTGTCAGTTATTGTTGATAGCCAAGTTGAGGGGGTGTTTATGTTGGGGGTAAAGCCCTAAATGACCCCTTTATAGCGTATCAAGGCAGTCAAGTGCGTTCGGTGCATTCAATTCGGTGCGCGTAAGGTGCGAGGACCGAATGGTATCCGAAGGTAAGGTGCGTAAGGTGCGCCGTTACAAATACATATATATTCATAAGAATCTAAGATATAGTTTATACATTTATATTATGCATGTTAAAACTTACAAATAACAAAGTACAACCATTAGTGAACCATGTGGCAAAACAAATTCGCAGACCAGTTCAAAATTGGGCAAAAGTTGATATTCGAATTTTATGAATGTGTAACGACGAATTTAACGCACCTAAACACACCGAACGCACCGAACCTAAAAATCTATCGGTGCGGCGCACCGAATCTGCCTTGTAGCGTATACATGTGTATAAACCTATTTGTAAAGGCTAAAGTCACTTATTATTTATTTTTGGGCCCAAGTTCAATGTGAACTTGGCCAACCCTAAAAGGGTTCTTTATAACATAACATAATAACACTTTTGGCTCTCTCACTTTTAGAGAAGCCACCTCCAAAGCTGGTCGACTCTCTCTCTCTCTCTCTCTCAGCCCCTTCTTTTCTTCCCAGCGCCTCCATCTCAGCTGCCCCTTCAGCTTCCCCTTCTTTTCTTCCCAGCGCCTCCATCTTTGAGGCACCTACGCATGACCTCTACCCCTCAACACCGCATCTCAACCCTAACAACGGGCATCAGAGCTGATTTAGGGTTTCAGAGCGGCTGCGCAGGTGCTGTACAAGCAAAGAAAACCCCACTTTTCGCGATAATCTTCAATTTCATCGCGAAGAAAGTTGCTCCGGGGCCAAGAGGATCACTTTGGGAATCTCAACAGCCCATAACAAGCTGTTTTCAGGTGTTTTGCAGGTCTAAATAGGTGTTTCACAGGTCATAGCAACAATACACAAGTCTAGCACCTTATGTATTGATTTGTGGCAAAAGAAATTGCTTATGTACAACAATTTGTGACATTTTTATGAGAATTTCAGAAATTTCTGAAGCAAAATTTGGGGCTTTTGCTTCTATTTGATTCTAAAGGCTGCCTTAAAGCCTTATGTATGCACATTGAGGTCAAAGAAAGTCAAATTTGTTGATTTGAAGCACAAATTTGCTTGCTTCAATTTTCTGCAGGTGTTTGAAGCTATTGTGCACTATTTTTAGAGGTGGTACCTTGATTTTGGTGCATTTTGCCAAAATTTTAGCACACTAATCTCTTCATTGTGCAATTATGGTGTCATCTTCCTCGGATGTGAAGAATCTATTTGAGATTCGACGATTTGAGGGAACAGGTTTCAACTCGTGGAAGGAGAGAATGCAAGGTATTCTCTTTCCGAAGGATTGTGACACGACATTGGAGGCGAAAACCAGAGGACATGTCACAAGATGCATGGTTGATCTTGAACAAGAAAGCTGTAACATATATCAAGATGGCTGTCTCTGATGAGATCTTGGTAGATCCCAAAGATTTGACCTTTGCTTCAGAAATATGGGCAAAGCTGAAAGCAACTTATGAAAACACTACGCTTGTTAACCAAGTGCGTTTGATGCAGAAGCTTGTTGGCATGCAGCTAGATGAGTCCAAGAGTGAAGCTGAACACTTATCTCTCTTTACAGGTACTTTGTCACAGTTGCAGGACTCAGGTATGGCTCCTTTTGATGACAAGCTTAAAGCCATTTTCTTGCTTATGACATTGCCTGACTCTTGGGAGACATTGGTAGTCTCATTGTTCAATAAACCCCAACTTGATCTTTGATGGTGTTAAAATTTTTAGGGGTTCTATACTTAATGACGAGATCAGGAGAAAAGCAGGTGGTGAAGGTGGCAACTTAGCCAACATGGCTAGAGGCAGGACAGATAAGAGGAGTAATAATGCACAAAGGAACAAGAGCAGGGACAGGGGTAATAGCTGCAAGGGTAAAAGCAATGATGTGACATGCTATCAGTGTGGCAAGAAAGGCCACAAGAAACCTGATTGCCGCTATTACAAGGCACGGCTTGAAAGAAAGAAGAATGCTGGAGATAAGAAGGAGAAGAAAGAAGACAAGAGTGATGCACAAGACAGCCAAAGGGACAAGGAGAAGGCCAGTGTGGCCTCTAATGTAGTCATAGAAGAGCTGTCAGATGTTGAGGATATTTTGTGCACTACTTTATGAGCTGATGATACTTATGCATTTGATTCCTCTCTAAATGTTCATTCATAGGACATGTCGACCACCAAAAGTGATCTTATTGATGCTTTGCGGACCGTTAATGATGCATTGGCCCAGACATGGATTGTTGACTCTGGTGCTTCTTTTCATGTGACTCCTATCAAGGAGTGTCTTTCTACTTTAACTGCAGGCATGGCCATGTATACCTTGGAAACAATCATGCATGTTCCATTGAGGGTATTGGCACAGTGCATTTCTCTACAAATGGCACTAATGAGCTGGTCTTGCATAATGTGCGTTATGTACGAGGGATCAAGAAAAGCTTGCTTTTTGTGGGTCAAATGGATATGCATGGTTATAGCATTCTCTTTGAGAAAGGATCATGGAAAATGACAAAGGGATCAAGGCTGATTGTGAAAGGCCCAAAGAAGGGAAGTCTCTATTGCTTGCATGGAAAAGCCTTATCAAGGAAGTTTATTGCTTTGGCTGAGTTCACTCCCATATGGAGCTCCAGATTTTTGCACATGTTTCTCTCTCGACTTTCTCTCTCCTCATGAAGTAGCCCAATCCCTTGGCGTTTGGAGCAACCGAGCACACGACCACATAGCTCTCCGTGGCCTCTTTCATCATCTACACTTATTGTACAAACATAGGCAAAAATACAAGATGTTACATCATTCCACCATTTGTTGATCCTGTATAAGTATCCATGTAGAAGAAATAACCCCTTCGTGCTCTTATAAGTCTTCCTCCATGACCACCAAGATGTAGGTGACAACTCTTTATACATGGTTGAATGACTAACTTCAAGGAGCACTTAGAAGGTACTAGTAGTTGAACATCGCTTTCAAGGTACACAAAGAAGAAATGCTCTCCAAAACTTTTGTTGACTGTTTATTCTTGCAAAGCCAGCAAATAATAAATAGACTGTTTATTGCTGCTATAATAGTGCATTTTGCCGAATTCTGATGTGATGCCGCCTAGAGTGTGCAACTCTTCAACAATATATTCAACACCTTCATAAAGACTCATCATATGCATCTCACTGCTGAAAATAAATCTACGCTTGATCTCCATCTGCCATGAAGATCTAACTCTTCTACATGTAGCCAAATTTTCATGTACTCTAGATATCCTACTCTAATAGCAATTGTTGGCTTTTAGGCCCACAATCAATATAGAGACATAGAGAAAATAGAGACCCACAATCAATATAGAGACATAGGGACAATAGAGACAAGATAGAGAATAGACAACCCATGAGAGAGATGTAATGAGCAAAGCTCCAAATATATTCCACACATTCCATAATTGAAGCTATAAGATACTATATAAAATATACAACATGATGACAAGCTGTCCAATAATTCTAATGTCTCCAAAGCTGAAGATGATCTCCTCCAAAGAATAGTCAAGCTCCAAGTTACCGCACACCTTGTTGAAGATGAAGAAAGCACAACTCCACCTCTCCAAGCTGAAGGGAACACCTTTGCCAAGCTTGCTCAAGAAGAGCACTCCATGTGTGATGGTACGAGTGGTAGTAACATGGTTTTTTTTGTACGAAATACTGAATAAAGCAAAAAGCTAACACAAAAAAAAGAGAGAGAGAAGGGGGGGGGGGGGGGGGGGGGGGAAGAGGGAGGGAGGGAAGGGGGGGGAGGGAGGGGGGAGAGAGAGAGAGAGAGAGAGAGAGAGAGAGAGAGAGAGAGAGAGAGAGAGAGAGAGAGAGAGAGAGAGAGAGAGAGAGAGAGAGAGAGAGAGAGAGAGAGAGAGAGAGAGAGAGAGAGAGAGAGAGAGAGAGAGAGAGAGAGAGAGAGAGAGAGAGAGAGAGAGAGAGAGAGAGAGAGAGAGAGAGAGAGAGAGAGAGAGAGAGAGATGTGTTCATGTTCCATAAAGCCTCATTCCAATTGTAACTTTAAATTCATGTCAATGTAACTGTGTTTGTAGTGCTGACAGGAGAAGATTTGTTTGTGAATCTTTATGTTTAGGCTGGCGGGTTTGATCGGATGACATTGGACAGCCTCTATGATGATGCACTGAACAGGCAAGCTTATGCATCATCTCTGAGTAGTATGAATTCTACTGCACCAAACCCATTCGGTGGAGGGGCCGTCTCTATGCCAATGTCTCAGCAAGATCCCTTCCAGGCTTCTACCAAAGTAGCTCCCCCTCCCAGTGTACAATTAGCAGCACTTGCACAGCAGCAACAAGCCATGATGATGCAACAACAAGCAATGATGATGCAGCAACAGATGATGGGAGGCCAGATGACTGCCCCTTATTCTTATGGTATGCAGACTATGCAATATGGCATGCCGCCTGTTCCTAACCAGTATCAAACTCATCCACAGAGTAATCCTTTCGGAAATCCTGGTTTACTGTAGCAAACAGAGGTGGATACTAATTTGTTTGTGAGAGGTTCATTGCTATATGAGCTTTTCCACTTTACAATAAGAGAAATTGGAACCATAATCTCTCTAATGGCAGATTTTGTTTTCACTTATTTTGATGTTTCAGATAAAGAGAGTGGATATGGTACTGAACATTTTGATAGAAGTTTCCAGAGAGGGGAAGTAATCTGCTTAAGCCATCTTTATATTGTTGTACATCACCATTGTGACAATTTTAGAACAATAAAATTTTAGTGTGATTGATTGATTGATTGTTGATTAACGTGCATGTTTGAATATTCTGAGGACCTCAAGCATTGAATCCTACTGCTCAGTTTCATGATTTGATTGCCCTACAAAACAAGAAAAAAAAGGGGATTGTGGCTCCTTTTTCCTGTTTTTGTTTCTCTTCCCTTATGTTTTTTTACTCCTTTTTCACATGAAAGAGAAAACAAGCTCAGTTTTCTCTCCCGTCTCCCTGGCCTTCTTATCCGTTCTTTTCTTTTCCCCTCATTTTTTCCCTGCCCTTCCATTTTTGGCTCAAGCCTGAAATGCGATCATTAAGATATTTGTGAATGTGAACCCTCATGCCCCCCTGCCTGTTAAACCATAAAAGTTTTTGAGTTGCATGCCGAATTTTTCTTCCTTGCCGATGGAGGCTTCTGGCTGGCATGTACACATCATGAAGATCTTCATGTAAAAATGCCTTCTTGACATCTGATTGGACAAGTTTTATGTTCTCTCTCCATTCGAAGCAAGAACACATCACATATTCATTGCCTACTCATGAGTGATGTCATTAAAGTTAATGCCCTACTGCTGCTTAGACCCTTTACTGATTTCGACTGTGGGGTTGTAATTCTCATCTTGTACTCACGCATGGTATTGGAATCTTCCTTTTCACCAAATGAATAAGATTCCAACATTCTCATGCAACAAAGGTGCTTATAATTACATGAATTTTTCCCATCTCACTTGGCCATCGACTACATGCTTGTAGAGGGCTCTTTGGGACTAATATGATCTGTCAACATGACATTATATGCAGGTTTAATATATATGCTTGGTGTATTTGAAATCCATGCAAATTTAAATATAGGATGAGTGTAAATCGCAAGTGGATCAATTATATCCTCTGCATTTTTGCAGGTCTTTGGAGATCTATTTATGGTTGTCTTATTGGATATCCATCTTCATGAATTACAGCTTTTTGATTTTCCCTGTAGGCATTTTTTGTACATTGAAATTCAAATGATTGTCTATAGGCGCTATGAATGATATACATTTATTTGACATGGATATTTATTGAGCGAGTTTGGCATGAGTTCGTCTCTAAACTCCATAAGAGCAAAAAGTCCTTACAACCAAAAACTTCAAGATGCTTGTATGGCGTGGACTCTTTCTAGACCATAACCCTCTAGATAACTTTGTCTAGAAATTTATGAGGTGATTAGTTTAAAGATGGGATTGCCATGGCCATTGACTATAGTCAGAATCCCCAAGGCAACTGATCGTTTCTCACCATGCTTTATGGATTCTCATAAGCTGCACAATTCACTTTCTTTATGTCATTTTACGGATGGGTTACAAAGAGAAATTCACACTATTTTTATGATCATAACTCTTGAAAGACTTTTAATATAAACATCTGTGTTGAAGCAACATTTTCTTGCCACAGTGCCTTGATTTCCTATAATTCAGTCATCAATGAGAATAAGTGCCCTAGGTTGGGCATTGGGCCACATACACTAGTATGATTAAATACTAATGTGTAATTTTCAAGAGCTATTAGTTTGATGCAATTTCTCATATGAACAGTTTACTAGAAAAAAAGCCAAGGACAAATACAATGATATAAGATACCCATTTCTTCACAATATACATGATACAGCTCATGGTGCCACAAAGATGCGTTTGAATTCTTGGTTATAAAAAGCATTATTTATATATATTTTGGCAGTATAATTTCTGCAGCAAAAGAAACGTGCAATGTTTTATTTAGCGTATAACCATGCCCTTTGTGATTGTCTTAGTGTCAATCGAAGGCATAAGCATGTCATGTCATCATCAAATTGTTTAGTACTAATTAGTCCCTTTGTAAGTTCGGGTACATATTTCACATTCTTGAGCTTAAAAGGAGATCCATTTTGAAACTTTAACATGCACTATCCAACAAAATTTTTAAAAGATCATTAAGTTCCAATCAACTTAGTAGTAGTCCTCTAGTATTATTGATTCAATAATCAAATCATTCGTGGTATATCTCCTTCATGTTTTCAAGCATGCATGGTCCAATCGCGTGTAAGAGGGGCTGAAATCTCTTGCATAGAGTTCGATTTCGTATGTTCACCTTTTTTTTTTTTTGGAAAATAGTTTAAAATCATTTAATTTTATGGAATCTTGAGTTAACCCTTTTTTCTCACCAATATCACATATGAAGCTGCCCCGCCTCTCATATGATACATTCTCTCTTCATAACATTGGATAAACTATGGTAAAATGATAACAAAATATTTGTTAATATTTCATCTTGCCCTACTCTTGTTGTTCTATGTTTTTCATTTTCATATCTTGATACTTCATAATTGAATTGGCTCATGATTTGCATCAATTCGTGTTGTATTTGATTCTTAAAGAATGGAAGTTTCGTACCATCTAGCTTCTTGAAGGGCTATAATATTGATTTTGTAGAACATGGCATCTCTTCTACGAAAGATGAATGAAGCATCTTTGTTGTAGGATCTCTAAATAAAGTCTCTCTTAGAGTAAACTTCAACTATCAAATTTTCCAAAACTAACAAGAGATTTGCGATCATTTTCCATTAAGTGTGTATTTTGAGGTGTAGACGCTTACTCTCTTACACTAAGAGTAAGCTTGTACACCTCAAATTACCTACATAATTTCAATCGAAGGTCTCAATAAAAGGAATTTGGAGATGAAGGATTAAGATGATATCGATACCTAAATGGACTATCCTTTCACTTAAAAGAACACATTGGAATGATTAAAAGAACACATTGGAATGATTATATCCATATTTTCACTTACCAAGCTCTATTTGAGTGCTAAAAAATCGCTAAGAAGAGGGGCATGGGTATCGAACACACCATTTTCAAGCACTCCAAATTGAGTTAGTTACCATAACTAGAAGAAACATGCTACAAAATATAGTTACGAAGTCTTAAAGAAGAGTTCTTTCATTATTTTTTTTCCCTTTCCACTTTTGACAATCACATGGGGGTCAATACTTGTAGAAAATCACATAGCATTACATATTCAAGGATCCCTTAGTTAAAAATTACGAGAAATTTTGAATTAAAAATTGAGGTGAAAATTCTATGAAATGGTAACACACAATGAATCATAGGATATGAAAGATGTTGTAGAAAATAGGATATGAGACTTGGAGTAGAAGAAGCTCACTAAACTCATCAATTTTGAAAATCCCTCTATAAAGAAAGGTTTTTAGCATTTATATGAGCCACCCTTTTAGAATTATTATTACAATGCATCAAATCAATGACTCTAAGCTTATTGCTTCATCCACATGGGGGAAGACTTTCCCTTGCAAAATACTTTAGTTACAAATAGATTATTGTAACAAATGAAAAGGAAAAACAAGGGATAATTTTCTTTGAATTCGACGCATATTCTTCTACCTTCTTGAGATCTGGCTTTTTCAATGGTGTCTTTAGTTTCAATAAAGCACTCTCCCCCCTAGTAGAATTTTCATGACCAAGTGTGTTCTAGATATTGTGTTCCTTGTGTTACAGTTATGTGTCCCTCCAGTAGCTTTGATGTGAACTCTTTCCTTATACGTGGGTACTTTTTACTCTCGAATTATCTTAGAGGGTTTTTCCCCTTGTAACTGCATACACATGATACACTCATATTTGGTGGTACTCAGTACCTAGGGATTCACGTCTAGATCTCACTTCACTTATTCTCATATTATTGATCATTGTACATCATCTATCAATAGAGAACTCTTCCAACTATCATGTTTCTTGGTGTGTTGATCTTCTTATTCACACTTGTGTGTACTTCTATTTGTTATTTCTCACTCTCTCACACATCCAACATTGGTATCAGAGCAAGTTTAGCTCCTTCTCAACTTGTTTTTTTTCACGTCCAACATTGCTTACAATTTTAGTAGAGCAAATCAATTTTGAACTATAGAAGTACGCATCAACACTCAAAGAATATTTGCACCATATGTGATGGGCATTTATCCTTATATCCAGTCCATTCATGTAGTCAAAATTTCCATTGGAGTTACAAATTGTGAGCTTCATTTCAACTTGCATTTAAGCTTTGTTGAAGTTCATATCTTGCTACTTTTGATTTCTTTGGTGCAATGGGATGCAACAATGAATTTTTTGGCATGCATCAAGTTGAAGATAAGCTTGATGGCCCACATGATGAAGCATGTTCTTGTTACAAAAAAATATGGAACATAGTAGCAGATGTTGATAAGGAACCTCACAGTTCTTCTACTACACAACCTATTGTCATATATTCAAGTTCTTCTTCAAGTATAACGACTATGCCTTCTCCATCTACACGAGAAAATGGGATGGGAAAGATGCTCAGATTCATGCATTGATTGCCCTTTCTATGAAGCGACATATTGTTCCATACCTCTAGTCATGCACTACCTCAAGACAAGCTTGGGATACTCTTGCTTCTTTGTTTGTAGTTCATAATGAGGTACATGTTGTTACTTGAGAAAGCAAATGAAGATGTATATAAGGATGGAAATGATGCATTGGATGTATATATTACATGCATCAAGGATTTGGAAAGAGCAATCGGCAAACATTGATGAAGTCATTTCAGATGCTTCACTCATTTCTACATTATTGAAAGGATTGCTAGAATATTTCAAAGCTTTGCCACTACATTTGGTTGCAAAAAGAAATCCAAATATGTATACTTTTGATGAGGTTATTGTTGATATATTTCATTAGTGATGTGTGTGAACACACAGCTTTGTAAATTAGTTTGTTCTCCAAAATCATGAAAGATTAACCATAAACCTGTTTCCATAGGAATGGCAATAGGTTTGCAATCTGCAAGGCCAAAACATGTCTAGGGAGCACTAGATTGTGCTTTGAATAGACTGGACATGATTTCGGAATTAAACATCTGATTACAAGATCACTCACCTAGGGAAAATAATAGAAGAATTTGCAACTGATACAAGAAGTCCCACAGCCTGGGACTAATACGTATGGATAACTCGACTAGAGATGATACAGGGGATCCCATAACCCCGCACCAAAGGTATGAAGCAAGATATTTGGAATACAAGAACTCCCTTCAAGGAGATGGAATAGATACAAGGAATAATTGGAAAGGACCTCATACTACGAGATTACAATAGGACAAGATAGGATGTCCAAGTTGCTATACTAGACATAACTAGAACAAAGGACAAGACTAGAACTCATATTGGAACTTGGAAAGTACTTACTGATCACAACTCCTTGAGCTCCCAAGACGGGCATTGACAAGACTGAGTATATATGTGACCAACCTCTCCTTATATAGGTTTTCAAGGGCAGTTCATCAATGGCGGTTACGAATTGATGATGTCAACAATTCAAAGCAAGACCTCCGAGTGTCAGAATCAAGCAAACAAATAGTCAATCTTAGGGTTTTGGCACATTTTGAATGCGATGGAAGCATTAATTTATTCAAATTTAAAAACAATCATAAAAGATAGATTTTTTCAAACCTATTTCCTTGATGTAGCTTCCTTAGCTTTGTTTCAGCAATACATGAACAATATCTCCAAAAGAAGATGTGAACTCTCAAACAAAGGCCTTGAAATCATACAAAATATCCATATCCTTCTCACGGATAGGTGCAAACCATGAAAGAGCAAGGCCACATAATAGATTTCTTATGAGTCCTACATAAGAAGCATCATCTAGGAACTTGCATGATTGCATTTTTACAAATAGTTGCACTTATTGTAGAAATCCTTGAAACTTTGATCTTGTCCTATCAAATTTCTCATGCATGCTTACTTTTGGACTTTTCTTCATATTGGTTGCCATGGGGGTACTTGAAGAAGATTGATTTACAATGATCCGCAGCTCTTGAATTTTCCTTTGAAGTTCTGTGATTACATCTTGAATATTCTACTATTGAATCCTTTCTTGGTTTTCTTGTATCTCCTGTAATTCTTTTTGAATAACTTTAAGTGTAGAAAAAAGTTTTGCATGAGTAATCTCCATAGTGCTTGGTCTTGATGAAGGTAGTCTTGCCAAAATGTCAGGGAAGCACTAGTTATGCCTCTGAATAGACTGGAAAAGATTTCAAAATTAAAGTTTTGATTACAAGATCACTCATCTAGGGAAAACAATACGAGAATCTACAACTAATACAAGAAGTCCGACAATGTGGGACTAATAAGTATGGATAACTCAACTAGAGATGATATAGGCGATCTCACAATCCAGAACTGTAGGTATGAAACAAGATATCTGGAGTACAAGAACTTGCTTGAGGAAGATGGAATAGATACAAGGAATAACTGGAAAGGATCTCATACTATGATATTACAATAGGACAAGATAGGATGTCCAAGATACTACATAGACAAGACTAGAACAAAGGACAATGCTAAAACTCAAATTGGAACTTGGAAAGTACTTGGAGATCAGGTTTCCTTGAGCTCTGAGGATTGGCGTTGGAAAGACTGAGTATGTATGTGGCCAACACATTCTTATATAGGTTTTCAAGTGTGATTCATCAATGGCGGTTATGAATTGATGATGTCATCAATGAGATCATCAATTTGAAACAAGACTTTCAGGTGTTAGAATCAGGCAAACAAACAGTCGATTTTAAGGTTCGAACACATTTTGAATGCGATGGTAGCATTAATTTCTCTGAATTCGGAACCAATCATGAAATGTAGAATTTTTCATAGAATCTAAGGTTGAAGATGGCTTCCTTTCTGTCTATGACAAAACACTACAATAATGTGTCAATATGTTTTGTTTGACACAAAGCTATTCCCCCATCAACTTGCATAAACCAAATGCCCAAATAATGATGCAAATGGCCCAAATTTGACATCTCAAAAGAGGCATGCAAATCAGCCTTAAATTTAGCAATGTGCTTCTCATTAGGCCAGTGAGCAGTATCTCATCAACATACACAATAATGATGCGTACGTCATCTGCATGTTTAATGTATAAGATGCTCTCACTTGGATTGTTCTCAAAGTCATGTGCAATCAAGTGGGCATGTATCTTTTCATACTAAGCATGTGGTGCATGCTTCAAACCATATAATGAATTTTTCAACTTGCACACTTTGTTTTCATGCCCTTTATACACAAAACCATGGGGCTGAAATACATACACTTTTCCATGTAAGTCACCATTCATAAATGTATTTTTAACGTCCAACTCATGTACATTCCAACCATGATGAGCTTCAAGTGTAGAGATGATATTGTTGGTGCAAATACCAAGCCTACACATTTGGCTAGAGTTTATGTACAATTGAAGCTCCATGGAAACCATTGCTAGGAAGTTTTTATCTTTACCATTTGTAAAAGTCATTCTTTGACTTGAAAGAATATTTGTAGCTACCACTAAAATCGTGGGGCTTGTTAGTTGGAAAAATCACGAATCCACTTGAGAGAATATCTCCTAGATTGGAGGACTACTTTTAGTGAGAGCCAATGGAGGATTCAAATTCAAATTCAAATATCCTATCTATAAAAGATGTGTGAAAAACTCGCAGGATAAGTAACTCCATTCCGGAGTTCTCCTTGACCACATTGTAAGAGAGTAAGGCTTTCATAATGGCCTATACTACTCAACATCATTAGACTTTGATTATCATGCCTATGATCTTGTACAATATTGTGTTCTAATACAATAGATCAATACTTTTCATCTATGGTCTCTCTGTCATAGTCACTCATAACTGTCAACTTGTACTGCTCATATCTCAGTCATTTCTTTACCATTTTCAATGTTCTATAGCTTGTTGGAATCAGCTCCTGTTCTCTACGCACTCACAAATATTGAAGATAATCCATGAAGGCAATTTGGAGAAAAGCGTGTCAAAGCACTCATTGGTCAAACTCTACAGAGGTCCTAAAAAATCGCGGGTAATGATTCAATTGCTAAATTGATTGCTCTATATATAGTGCATCATTTTAAGTGATTCCACTTGGAATCATTAGCTCATTAATCTAATTTGATACCTATAAAAAGAATTTTTCTCATTCCTACTGTACTGGAAGCACCGAGCATAACAAGCAGAAGGTATGTGATAAAAAATAGAAGGTTTTCATTAATCCTTCAACTTGGAAGTAGTCTGTTTTGGTTCAATCATTTCTCACATCATTTCCAAAGTACATAGGCACTTGAATAGTGTCATTGGAAAGTAATTGGGCCCAAAATGCAACTCTGAAGCAAGAAGGGGTTGGTACAAAGTAGGATTTGGAAGTACCTACTCATTTCTTGAAGTGTCCATCCATCTTTCCCAACAGTGGTATCAGAGAAAAGCTAAGGTAAAATGGGAGATGGTTTTCCTTCTTTCATTGATAAATTGGATAGGAAAAACTCTCAAGCATGGTCCTTGAGGATGAAGACATACTTGCAAGGAAAGAGCCTTTATGGATACATCTCAAGAGATGAGGAGTTGCCCATATTCAGAAGCAAAGGAAAACCTACAAGAGAAGAGCATGAAAGTCTCAACACATGGTGTGCCAAGGATGCATTGGCAAGGTCTTACTTACTTAACTCAATCTCTGATTTTCTTCTTCCACATATTAGAAACTGTGTCTTCATACTTTTCTTCCAACACAAGGGCTAGGAAGAACCAATTGTGGATTGAGTTTACCACTCAAAGAAAGAAACCCAAGCACGGCATCTCAGAGTATGTGACCAAAGTCAAAGATGTAGCAGATCAATTGGCAAGCATAGGAGAAGAAATTGAAGAGGATCATATTGTAAGACAAGTAATCACTGGTATTTAAGCTGATGACAAATGGGAGAGCTTCACAACTTCCATGGACTTGTACATGGACATGGAGATTCTAGACCTTACCACTCTCATGGGGCAACTCTTTACCCATGAAGCCAAGCTCAACAAGAATAGAGATTCAGCAAGAGGTAATAGCTCTTCTGCCCTATACATTGATAAAGTAAGTCCAAAGAGAAAGGGAAGAACAAGAAGATTGAGGATGAAGGAGCTACCTCCCAAGCCAACTATGCAGGGAGAGGTAGAACCTCAAGAGGAAGGGGTAGAGGAGGTAAGCAAGGTAGGGGGAGACCTTATAACTCCTCATCATGTAATATTTGTTGATTGTCAAATCATACTACAGACGAGTGTTACAGGAACTTCAAGAATCAGAGAGGTAGAGGCTATCAAAGAGGTGGATATACACAATCAAGAGGAAGATTCAATCATCATCAAGGATACAATAACAACTACAACAACAACTACAATAGAAACTACCGAGGAGGCTACAAATCAATGAAAGATTACAACAACTACACAGAGGAGCAAGAGGATTCTCTTTTGATTATGAATATGACTTCAAAAATAGGTATAAATGATGACCACTTATTCTACATTGACTTAGGATGCTCAAACCATGTGGCAAGCAATGTAGCTCTTCTCTCTGACCTTGAGGAACCAAAGGGTAAGCATCAGGTACAAACATGTGATGACACCAAGCACTTAGTGATGAAAGTAGGAAATGTTAAGACCTCTGATGGAAATAGAAATCTGTTGAGCAAGGTTCTATATGTACCTACAATTACCAAGAATTTGATGAGTGTTGGATAGATTGTGGAAAAAGGTTTGCAGGTCAGGTTCAACCAATATGGAGCATTTGTGGAGGATCCCCAACATGGATTCAAAAGAATTGCCAAAGGAGAAAAGACAGGTAGATTATTCACTTTTGAACTTGAGGATACAAAGAATATTGCAGTTTATAGTTACAAAGATAAAACACTATCAGAGCTTGAAATTTGGCACAAGAGATTAGGGCATGTTGGTGAAAAAACCTTAAAACAAATATGTAGAGATCAATGTGTGCTTGGGATACCATATTTATAAATGTGGTGCTTGTCAGTTTGGAAAATCTCATAAGTTATCCTTCTCAAGGAAAGGCTACATGCATGAGGACTACCTAGAGCTTGTCCATACAGATGTATGGGGACCAAGTAAGGATCCCTCAATTTCTGGATCAAGGTATTATGTATCATTGATGATTTCAGTAGGTGGACTGTCTTATATTTTATGAAGCACAAAGATGAAGTATTCAGTTGCTTTAAAAAGTATCTTGCACTTGTTGAGAACCAAACATGAAGAAACCTAAAGAGACTAAGGTCAGATGGAGGAGGTGAGTACTTCTCAAATGAGTTTGATGCATTCTTATAGGACAGAGGAATCAAGAGAGAAATCACAACAAGGTATACCCCTGAGAAAAATGGGGTGGCAGAGAGGAGAAATAGATTAATTGTTGAAACAGCTAGGACAATGTTAAATGAGAAAAAATTACCCAATTACTTGTGGGTAGAGAGTGTATCTACTGCTACTTATCTTGTAAATAGGTTACCATCCAAATCCCTTGATGGGATGACCCCATATGAAGCATGGCATGGTAGAAGACCTTCACTTGATCATTGTAGGATCTTTGGATGTGTTGCTTATGTGCATATCCCTTCTCAAATAAGAGGTAAGCTAGACCCTAAAGCAGAGAAGTGCATCTTCATAGGGTATGACTTGAATCAGAAAGGATACAAGTTCTACAATCCTTCAAACAAAGGATTCATGGTCAATAGAGATGTTGTCTTTGATGAGAATGAATCTTGGTTTGAAAGTGAATGCAGGAAAGTAAAGCTACCTTATGACTTGGAAGAGGAGTTTCCAAGACTCACTAAGGAGGAGCCTAATCAGATTGAAGACATCAACTCAGATGATGAGGACATCATCAACTTAGAAGAATTCAAGGCATGGAACTCCAAAGGCAAAGTCAAAATGAAGAAGTTGAAGGATATACCTGAATCATCCAACCAAAGCAAGCAGGAGATCACAAAAGGAGAGCAAGAAGCTAATCAGATATGGGTATGATAATTTTCTTTGCATCTTTGTTTTCCTTCTTCGATTGTGCATCATTAACAAATTTCTACTTACTAGTAGATGAGCTCCATTTACCTTTGCCCTTCTGACTAGCTGATAAATCTTGATCCACAACACATATAATGGACTTGTTCTGCCTAGACCGATCTTCCTACAACAAACAGAGACTAAATCCTCAAATGTTAAGGCATTTGGATTTCCTTTCATCATCAATCAAAGAGTATAAGCAAACTCCAATATGAATCTAGAACATTAAGAATAGTCTCCACAAGGGAACTATCTGGCAAAACGTCATAAGCATAAATTCACTACTCCTTCAAACCTTTGATCTTTGTAAAAAAACTATCCATGGAATCTCCTTCATTTATGTGCTCACTCTCCAACTATTTTTGAAGGTAAGCAATTCAAGCCTCATTGCCTACCCGATATAAGGTTGTAAATATATCCCAACCATCCTTTGTGTCATGCAAGAGTGAATGTGAGGGATAATGGCACATTTGACAGAAAAAGCTATCAATGCATGTGCCTCAGCATCTCTTCCATTCCAACAAATTTGCTCTACAGTATGTGCAATAAGAACCACAAGATGAACATGAATTTGAATATCATCATCTTCAATGCCATCTTCATCACCTTCAATAACTATATTCACAGGTGTAGTAGGGCATTTTTCAATACCCTGCATATGCATTATATATGACTATAATGGGTAATTAGTACCATCCAACTTTTCCTCAATAGCCAACATACGAAATACATCATTGCTTTTAGCCATGGCCACTAAAAAAATACCTTGATACAAAAAAATGACTATATCTCAAAAAGTTGAACAGAACCATGCTTCGAGATCTACTAAAAATTGTAGCAAACTTTGAGGTGCTTGTATTGGCAAACCAAAACCTATATGTATGTTTGGAACAAAAGGAAAAAATTGCCTACATAAGCATCATGATAGTGCATTGAAAGGTCAAAAAGAGCTCATAGCGAAATTTTGACACCACAGAATGAAGCTGTTTTGAACTCCTAATCACTTGGAGTATGCTCACCAAATTGTTGGAGTTTGAGGTCTAGGGAAGCACACAAACAAGACAAGAAATAAGAAGAAGCTTGGAGCACAACACAACACTAAATGAATTACCAAGTGAATGTCCAAAGATTAGTGAACTATTAGGGTTATAGGCATATATAGAATATTGAAAAAAAAAACCTTCTAAAGAGGGAAAAAAGTGCCTTGGTGGTCCTATGTGTTTACACACATCATTACCAAAATATATCACCACTATCATGGGAGTTGGAAAAATATGAAATGGTATCTGTTGATATATTTTGGTAGTGATGTGTGTCAACACACTTAGGACAGATGGGCACTTTTTTCCCTCTTAGGAAGTTTTTTTCCCCTGGCTTGTATATATGACTATAAATCTAATAGGTTATTTATCGTTGTACATTCACTTGGTAATACATTCAGTATTGTGTGTTGTGCTCCAAGCTTCTTCTTCTTCCTTGTGTCGTTTGCATGCTTTTGTAGATCTCAAAATCCAACAATTGGTATCAGAGTAGGTCGCCACTTCATCTAGAGCATCATCGACACCCCTCCAGTCATAGTCTCAAAATCGCATGAAAATCAGTGAGCATACTTAGGGTGATTAGGAGTTCAAAACATCCTCGGTTTGTGGTGTTGAAATTTTGATTTGAGCTCATTTTCCTCCAAATGCACCATCAAAGTATCTGTGCAGGAAATTTCATCCTTGTGTGGCAAATATATACACATGTTTTGGTTCACTTTTTGAGATATAGTCATTTTTTTCATCAGGGTATTTAGTGAGTGGCCATGGCTAAAAGCAATGATGTATTTCATATGTTGGCTATTGAGGACAAGTTGGATGGTACTAATTACCTGCTATATGATATGACATGTGTTGGTAGCAAAATGACTGTGGAATATTATGCAGGGTATTGAAAAATGCCCTACTACATCTACGAATATAATTATTGAAGGTGATATATATGGCATTGAACATGATGATATTCAAATTCGTGTTTGTATTGGAGTTCCCATTGAAGTTGCTTTAGAGCAACTTTGTTAGGATGGCAAAGATGCTCAAGCACATGCATTGATAGCTTTGTCTATCAAACATGCCATTATCCCTCATATTTTCTCTTGCAAAACAGTAAAGGATGCTTGGCATACACTTACCACTTTGTACCAAGCACGAAATGAGGCTCGTATTGCTTACCTTTGAAAATAGTTGGAGAGTGAGCATATGAATGAAGGAGATTCTGTGGATAATGTTTTGACAAAGATCAAAGAAGTTGATTTTTGTAGATGAAGTCTTGCTAGATAATTCAATTATGTAGACCGTTCTTAATGCTCTTCTAGACTCATAATAGAGTTTTGCTTCTACTCTTTGATTGATGAAAGGCAATCCAAATTCTTTAACATTTGAGGAGTTAGTCTACATTTTGTTGCAAGAAGATCAGTCCAGGCACAACATGTCCATTATGCATGTAGCAGATCAAGCTTTCTTAGCTAGTCAGAAGGGCAAAAGTAAATGGAGCTCATGTACTAGTAAGCAAAAATCTGCTAAACTTGCACAGTGGAAAAAGGAAGACAAAGTTGAGAGGAAAATAGAAAAGCAAAAACAATTTTGCAAATACTGTAAAGCAAATGATCATGTCATAAAGAGTAACTCAAAAGTGGTCGCAAAAGAGGCAAAGAAAAAAGAGGCCTAGAATGGTTGTTGTAGAGGCCTCTACACCTAAAATAGAGTCTACTAATCTTGTGCAAAATGAAGAATGGGCATTTACCACTGTTTCCAGTTATGAACCATCTTCTCATGAGCAATGCGTGTCTGAAGTAGACACAGATGTTTGGTACTTTGATAGTACCAAACATATTATCTCGTAGAACAATTTCTTCATTTCAATTGAGCTTGCCCCTATAGGGAAGACTGTCACATGCGCTAACAAATCCTCTTATCCAATAATGAGAGTTGGTAAGACCATTCTAACTACTACCGATGGTAGTTCTTTCACATTGTCAGATGCTTTGTTTGTGTGTGGGATCAAGAAAAATCTGTTGTCAGTATCAGCATTAGCCAAGATTGGCTTGGTTGTCAAATTTGTTGATAACAAGTGTAGAGTTCATGATCTCTCAAATGGCAATGTCACTATTGCTTCTAGCATTTTATTTCATGGGATTTATAAGCTCATAGACTATGCAAAATTTGTCAATGATTCAGCATGTGCAGTTTGAGATTCTCAGGCTATCTCGGATGCAAATCTTTGGCATGCATACTTTGGTCATTTGAATTTCGCTAGCTTGCTATGCCTACAAAAATCTAAAATGGTGTCTTCTCTGCCCAAACTTGAAGCACCTAGTAAATATGTTTATGAAGATTGTATTTTGGGCAAAATGCAGCATTCGTTCTTCCCAAAAGATGGTTCAGTTTGAGCTACTGAGAAATTGCTGCTTGTTCACAATGATGTCTGTGGTCCTATATAGTCACATTCTTTTGGGAACTACCTTTACTTCATGACTTTTATTGATGATGTTTCTAGACACACATGGGTGTATCCATTGAAAGCAAGTTCCTAAGTGTTTATATGCTTCAGACAATTTCTGGTTTTGGTTGAAAATCTGTCAGCATGTAACCAAGTGAGGCTTGGAATGGTCATAAGCCATTTGTTGCTCATGTGCATGTATTTGGTTGTCTGGCATATGCATTAGTGTATCAACAACACAGGAAATTGGATGATAAAGTAGTGAAATGTATTTTTTTGGGGTACAATTTTGAACGCAAAGGCTATCATTTGTATCATCCACATACTAAACGCATTTTGGTTAGTTGTGATGTTGTTTTTGTGGAAGATGCAATTCAACCATTACTTTCATGTACTAAGGAGACATCAGTTAGCTCGAAAGATGTGTGTGCCACTTTGCTGCATCTTTTTATAGGTGGAAAATCAAGTGTTGGTCCAAATGAGGGAATTTCTTAGCCTTTACAGGTTTTAGATGGTGATGCACATCATTCCATTTCTGATGCAGATTTACATGATGCACTTGTTATGGAGAGGGCTGACGTAGAGGAGGCAAAAATTATGCCTAAATGACTGGTGTAGACTTTCCTAGATAGAAAACTAGATAAACCTCTATCATATCATACTCGTTTAGATCCCAATATTGCTTCTTTTGCATCATATTGCTATGCAATGGCTTCCTCTAGTCTCTATGATGAGAATGAACCTATTTCTATTGATGAAGCACAAAATATTGGATGGCTACTATGTGATGGAATTTAATCCCTCAGATTTTCACACTAGAAGTGAAATGAACCCAATATCTAGGTCCCTTCATACACCTTTTTTGCTATCATGCAGAAAAACGCTGATTCACTTGTGTTAAACTAATCAAAATCACCGAAGTCTTTAGAAAAACTTAGTATGGTTCATAAGTTTTCCAACAAGCTATAGAACACCTCAAATGGATTTTTTTTAGGTTAGTCAAAAACTCTGTACAAAAGAAACAATGCGAAGGTGTAGGATATGCAAAAATTAGGGTATGATTTCAAGAAGCCCTCTTAGATAAGACACATATATAAGAATGAACTTTAAATCTCTTGAATTGGATATGTACACAAGGAGTTACAACTATTATAAGAAGACTATGTCTATACCTACAAGAGACTAGAGGGGGTGTGGGCTTGATAGCTCCTCATTACTCCTCCTCTGTGCATGTAACATGTTCCTGTACATTTTTCCTATCTTGCATAGCTGCATTTCAGGTCCTTGAGCCTTGGACGAATCTCTCCTTGAGTATATGTCTCTTGGTCTTCATTGACCTACAAGATTCCATGCATTTGATGATTCTTCACCTTCTTTTATAGCTTTTGGATGCCTCTCCTAACTTTTCCACTACCTTAGGATAGCCTTATCCAACCTTGCCAAACCTTGATACCACTCTAAGTGATCTAATTCGTGACTTTTGTTCACATTAAGGTCTTTTGACCTCTTTGTCCACCTAAAGTTTCCATAGTTCATACTTTCAACACTCCCCCTCAAGCTTAAGGTGGTAGTGTCCATATTAAGTAAGCTCATAGCCTTTGAAAACTTTATTAATTTGGTCACATCTAAGCTTTTGGTGAAGATATCTGCAACTTGGTCCTACCTACAAAATGAACATTAATGTCCCTAATTGCAACCTTTTCCCTTACATAATGATAATGCACCTCAACGTGCTTGATCCTTGCATGATACATGGGATTGTTAGCAAGATGTAGGCTTGAAATATTATCTCCATAAATTGGAATTGGTCCAAGTTGTATACCAATATCTTCTTAAGCCACATTGCTTCACTTTGAGGGCTAAAGCTCCATATTCAACCTCTTTTGAACTCAATGCAACTGTGGACTACTTTTTGCTCATCCATGAAATTGCTTTTGTACCTAGCATGAAACATAGTCAAAAGTTAAACTTCTATCATCAACACTCCCTGCCCAATTTGCATCACTCCATGCTTTTACTTGAATTTCTTCATCATAGTTGTATAGCAACCCATAATTTACTATACTCTTCACATACGTTAACACTCTCTTTGCATGATTGAGATGTGTATCTGTGGTTGCATGCATGAACCGAGATAGAAATCAAACTATGTAGCATAAGTTAGGCCTTGTGAGTGTAGCATAGATCAATGACCCCACAATGTTCATGTATAGTGTAAGGTCTTCTAGCTTATTACCATCTTCCTTTCTTAACTTGACATTTGAATCCATAGGTTAAGCTATTGGTTTGCAATCTGTCATGCCAAACCTAAACAATACATCTAGAAGATACTTCTTTTGAGATAGATAGATAGCTTCCTTCCCATAGATCACCTCAATGCCAAGAAAGTACATTAGCACCTAAATCTGAGATTTTGAACTCTCTTCCAAGCTTCTCTTTGATGGTCCTTATCCCTACATCATCATCACCTGTCACAAGAAGATCATCTACATGTATGCATATCAAACATATCTTGTCATTTGTCTTCTTCATATACAAGGATGGATCTGCATCACTTGGAGAGAAACCACATCTCTTCAAGAAGTCCACTAGCCTTTGATTCCAAGCCCTTAGGGCTTGCTTAAGGCCATACAAGGCCTTCTTCAACATGCAAACATAGGAAGGATGCTGTGGATCTACATACCCTTGAGGTTGTTCCATGAACACCTCTTCTTGTAACTCACCATTCAAGAAAGCATTCTTTATGTCCATTTGGTAGATAGGCCACCTCCTTGCTGCACATAGATCTATGAGAGATCTAATGGTAACCTTTTTTTCCATAGGGCTAAAAGTATCCTCATAATCCATCCCTTGTGCCTGTGTGAAGCCTTTGGCTACTAGTCTAGCCTTGTAGCTTGCCAAGTTTCCATATGCATTCCTCTTGGTCTTGTACACCCACTTGTTTTGGATTATCTTCATGCCTTCCTTCTTGGGTACCAGTTCCCAAGTGTTGTTCTCCTTAAGAGATTTGAACTCTTCATACATAGCCTTCATCCACTCTAGTTTGGTCTTTTACTCCTCATAAAAATATAGCTCTTGATTTGTAATGACATTCACATGCTCACTTTTACTACGACGAATGATGACAAAGTGTTTTTCCTCGAGAATTATGGTGGGTTCGTGACACTTGGGAATCCATGGGGAAAGCCGTAGTTCTAACCACCTCTTTTGCTCTTTGTGTCCCTTTTTGGATTGAGCTTGGACTGTTTCCCCTGTTGCCACCATGGCGGGGGTGAGTTAAGCTCCCCTGTGGGTAGAGTTATTTCTCTGTGGAGATATCGAAGTGCCCTGTGTTTCAAGGGGCTCAAGAACAGGTAATTTTTCCCTGTTTACCCCTCCATGATGAGTATACGTGAAAGTTGACTAATCAAGTGTGCTTAGGTCACGCCCCTATGAATCATTCTTCGTTTCATTTTTGCTTCCAGGGCACAACAAACAAGGCTCTCTCATCCTACATTTTACCTTTGCTCTAAAATCTTCTTCGGGTTGAGCTCATGCCGAGCCCCCTGTGCACTCTTCTCAGAGGTACAAAGCTCTTTGGGAATGCAATAGTGCTCCTCCCTTCTTCCTTGCTTCAGAAGGGCAAAGGAAAATGGAGCTCTTCAATTAGTAAGCAGAAATCCGCTAATTCTGCACAATCGAAGAGGAAAGACAAAGATGAAAAGAAATCAGAAAAACAAAAATTGTTTTGCAAGTACTGTAAAGGAAATGATCATATCGTAAAGAAGTATCCAAAACTGGCTGCTAAAGAGGCAAAGAGGAAAGAGGCTGGAATGGTTGTTGCAGAGGCCTCTACACCAAAAACAGAGTCTCCTAATCTTGTGCATGAAGAAGAATGGGCGTTTACTACTGTTTGTAGTTTTGACCCATCTTCTCATGAGCAGTGCATGTCTGCAATAGACTCAGATGTTTGCTACTTTGACAGTGGGGCGACCAAACGTATTACCTCACAACGTAGTTTCTTCTCTTCACTCGAGCCTGCCCCTACAGGGAATACTGTTACATGCACCAACAACTCCTCTTATCCTGTTATGGGAGTTGGTAAGATCATCTTGACTACTGCCGATGGTAGTTCTTTCACTTTGTCAGATGCTTTTTTTGTGCCAAGGATCAAGAAAAATATGTTATCAGTTTCTGCATTAGCCAAGATTGGCTTAGTTGTGAAATTTGTTGATGACAGATGTACAATTCATGATCTGTCAAATGGCAATGTTATTATTGCTTTTGGCATTTTATGTCGTGGGCTATATAAGCTCATAGACTATGAAAGATCAGTAAATGATTCGACATGTGCAATACATGATTCTCAGGCTATGTCAGATGCAAAGCTTTGGCATGCACACTTTGGTCATCTGAATTTCGCTAGTTTGCTATGCTTGCAGAAATGTGAAATGGTGTCCTCTTTGCCCAGACTTGAGGCACCCAAAAAACATGTTTGTGAAGGCTGTATTTTGGGCAAAATGCAGCATTCCTCCTTTCCAAAAGATGGTTTAGTTTGGGCTACTAAGAAATTGCAGGTTGTACATAATGATGTCTGTGGTCCTATGCAAACACCTTCTTTTGGAAATTATCTTTACTTCGTGACTTTCATCAATGATTTTTCTAGGCATACATGGGTACATCCATTGAAGGAAAAGTCCGAAGTGTTCTTGTGCTTCAAAGAGTTTTTGCTTTTGGCTAAAAATCTGTCAGCATGTAAAATGGGCAACCTCCGTTCTGATCGAGGGGTGGAATATATGTCTTCTGATTTTAACACATTTCTGGCTGAACGTGGGATAAAAGACCAGTGTATAGTGCCGCATACACCTCAACAGAATGGAGTTGCTGAACAAAAGAACAGGTCACTCATGGAGATGGTCAAGAGTCAGGCTTTACCACATGGTTTCTGGCTTGAGGCTATCATGTGTGCAACATATGTACTTAATAGGTGTCCCACTAAAGCACTGCAGTCTATCACTCCATATGAGGCTTGGCATGATCGCAAGCCATCTGTTGCTCATCTGCGTGTTTTTGGTTGTTTGGCATATGCATTAGTGCCTGAACAAATCACAAAAAATTGGATGATAAAGCAGTAAAATGTATTTTTGTTGGGTAAAGTTCTGAAAGTAAAGGCTATCGTCTGTATCATCCACAAAATAAATGCATTATGGTTAGCCATGATGTTGTTTTTGTGGAAGACGCTATTCAACCAATGCTTTCATGTACTAAGGAGACATCTGTTAGCTCTAAAGACATGTATGATACTTTGTTGCCTCTTTTTACAGGTGGACAGTCTAGTGCTGGTCCTAATGAGGCAACTTCTCAGCCTTTGCAGGTTTCATGTGATGATGCAGATCATTCCATTTCTGATGCAGATTTACATGATGCACTTGTTGATGAGAGAGTTGATATTGAGTAGACAAAAACTATGCCAAAATGGCTAGTGTAGACTTTGTGTGACAGCAAATTAGATGCACCTCTGTCATATCATACTCGTTCAGGCTCTCAAAGTGCCTCTTTTGCATCTGATTGCTATGCTATGGCTGCATCTAGTCTCTGTGATGAGAATGAGCCTCTTTCGTTTGATGAAGCACAAAATTCAGAAAGTTGGATGGCTACTATGGAATCTGAATATGATGCTATAATGAAGAATGGTACTTGGTCTTTATGTGACTTGCCTCTTGACAAGAAGGCCATTGGGACTAAGTGGGTATACAAGCTAAAGCATAAGCTTGATGGTACAGTTGACAGTTATAAGGCTAGGCTTGTTGCAAAGGGTTATGCACAGGAAAGAGGCATTGATTTTGATGAGACCTTTGCACCTACTTGCCGAATGACTACTGTTCGTAGTATCTGTGCACTTGAAGCTCATCATGGTTGGAATGCACATCAGTTGGATATCAAAACAACATTTCTGAATGGTGACTTGCATGAAGAAGTGCATGTTTTTCAGCCCCATAGCTTTGTGCAGAAAGGGCATGAGAACCAAGTGTGCAGGTTAAAGAAGGCACTATATGGCTTAAAGCAAGCACCACATGCTTGGTATGAAAAGATACATGCCTATCTGATTGCACATGGTTTTGAGAAAAATCCAATTGAAAGCATCTTATATGTTAAGCATGCTAATGATGTACTTCTGATCATTGTGGTTTATGTTGATGACATGCTGCTCATTGGTCCTCATGAAAGGCATATTGCTGATTTTAAGGCTAATTTACATGCCTCATTTGAGATGTCGGATTTGGGGCATTTGCATCACTATTTGGGCATTCAATTTATGCATGTTGATGGTGGAATGGTTTTGTGTCAAACGAAATATATTGACACATTATTGCAGCATTTCGACCTTGAAGACTGTAAGCCTATTGCCACTCCTATGGAGACAGGTTTATGATTGAGTCTTCAAGATGTTGGAGATGCATTTGATGCTTTTGTCTATCAGTAGGCTATTGGATGCTTGATTTACTTATGCATTACTCGGCCAGATATTGAGTTTGCTGTTTCACAGATGAGCATGTTTATGCATTGCTGAGGTGTCAAGCATTGGCAGGTGGTGAAGTGCATCTTTCGCTACTTGAGTGGTGCACGACTACTTGGGTTGTCTTATCCCAAGGGGGGATCACTACTGCCAGACTTGCATGCTTTTTCTGACTTTGACTGGGCTAGTTGCTATGACACTCGTGTGTCCACTAGTGGCTTTTGCTTCATGCTTGGTAGCTCATGTATATCTTGGTTGAGCAAGAAGCAGCCTACTATGGCCACTTCCAGTTGTGAGGCTGAGTATAGGGCAACTTTCATAGCTACTGTTGAGTGTGTGTGGCTCAGAAGCTTTATGGCTGATTTGGGTGTTGGTCAGTCTTCTGCCACCACCATCTTCATTGACAGTCAGAGCGCATTGGTAGTTGCGAGGAACCTTGTGTTCCATGCTCACACTAAGCACATTGAGGTGCATTATCATTATGTCAGGGAGAGGTTCTCTGCTGGGAGATCAGCTTTGCATATGTGCCCATGCACGAGAACATTGCAGACCTTTTCACAAAGGCTCTGCCTAGGGATAAGTTTGAAGCTTTTCGCAAAGCTTTGGGCTTACTTCATTTTATGGATTGATTCCACATAGCTTGGCACTTCCTTATACATGAGTTCCAGCTCCTTGTTCATCGCATCACTCCTAAGTGGGATTTGTTGATATATTTAGGTAGTGATGTGTGTGAACACACTAGGACTGTCGGGGCACTTTTTTCCCTCTTTAGGAGGTTTTTTCCCCTGGCTTGTATATACGGCTATTGCCCTAATGGGCTACTTATCTTTGTACATTCTCTAGTAATACATTCAGTATTGTGTGTTGTGCTCCAAGCTTCTTATTCTTCCTTGTGCTGTTTGCGTGCTTCCACAGATGTCTAACTCCAACATGGTTCCTATGAATCAACTGATGGCAGCTGCACCTAGATGTGTCCTTGCTACAGTTCTAAATTTTTATTCTTCTCCCACTAACATTGATGGTACCAGCTACCCATTATGGGCTTATATGATGCGACATGTATTGGTTGCAAAAGGATGGTGGAACATTGTGCAGGGTGTTGAAAGACGTCCTGTTACACTTGTAACAATAGGTACTACAAATATAGGTGCTGGAGCTGATGAAGATGGTGTCGAAGATGATATTCTGTAGATTCTTGTTCGTGCTGCTGTTTCTGCTGCACCTACTGCAGAGCAGATTCGTTGGGATGGCAGAGATGCCCAGGCACATGCATTGATAGCTTTGTCTATCAAACGTGCCATTATTCCTCATATTCGCTCTTGCAGAATAGCTAAGGGTGCTTGGAATACACTTACCACATTGTACCAAGCTAGGAATGAGGCTCGTGTTGCTTACCTCCGAAAACAGTTGGAGAGTGAGCACATGAATGAAGGTGATTCTATGGACAGTTTCCTAACGAAGATCAAAGACTTGAAGGAACAATTGATTCGGTTATACCAGATAGCTCACTTGTGCAGACCTTTCTGAATGGTCTTCCTTATTCATATCAGAGTTTTGCTTCTACTCTTTGTTTGATGATGAAAGGCAATCCGAATGCCTTATCATTTGAGGAGTTAGTCTCTGTTTTGTTGCAGGAAGATCAGTCCAGGCAGAACAGGTCCATTATGCGAGTTGCAGATCAAGCTTTCCTAGCTAATCAGAAGGACAAAGGAAAATGGAGCTCCTCAACTAGTAAGCAGAAATCTGCTAATTCTGCATATTCGAAGAAGGAAGATAAAGATGAGAAGAAATAAAAAAAGTAGAAATTGTTTTGTAAGTACTGTAAAGAGAATGATCATATCATAAAGAACTGTCCAAAACTGGCTGCTAAAGAGGCAAAGAAGAAAGAGGCTGGAATGGTTGTTGCAGAGGCCTCTACACCGAAAACAAAGTCTTCAAATCTTGTGCAGGAAGAAGAATGGGCGTTTACTACAGTCTGCAGTTTTGACCCATCTTCTCATGAGCAGTGCATGTGTGCAGTAGACTCAGATGTTTGCCAGTATTTTGATAGTGGGGCAACCAAACATATTACCTCACAGCACAGTTTCTTCTCTTCACTCGAGCCTGCCCCTACAGGGAATACTGTTACATGCACCAACTCCTCTTATCCTGTTGTGGGAGTTGGTAAAGATCATTTTGACTACTGCTGATGGTAGTTCTTTCACTTTGTCAGATGCTTTATTTGTGCCAGGGATCAAGAAGAATCTGTTATCAGTTTCTGCATTAGCCAAGATTGGCTTGGTTGTGAAATTTGTTGATGACAGATGTACAATTCATGATCTGTCAAATGGCAATGTGATTATTGCTTCTGGCATTTTATGTCGTGGGCTATATAAGCTCATAGACTATGAAAGATCTGTAAATGATTTGGCATGTGCAATAAATGATTCTCAGGCTACGTCAGATGCAGAGCTTTGGCATGCACGCTTTGGTCATCTGAACTTTGCTAAATTGTTACGCCTGCAGAAATCTGAAATGGTGTCCTCTTTGCCCAAACTTGAGGCAACTGGAAAACATGTTTGTGAAGGTTGTATTTTGGGCAAAACACAGCGTTCCTCCTTTGGTTCAGTTCGGGCTACACAGAAATTGCAGCTTGTACATAGTGATGTCTGTGGTCCTATGTAGACACCCTCTTTTGGAAATTACCTTTACTTCGTGACTTTCATTGATGATTTTTCCAGGCATGCATGGGTATATCCACTCAAAGCAAAGTCCGAAGTGTTCATGTGCTTTAAACAGTTTTTGGTTTTGGCTGAAAATTTGTCAGCATGTAAAATGGGCACCCTCCATTCTGAACGAGGGGGAGAATATATGTCTTCTGATTTTAATGCATTTCTGGCTGAACGTGAGATAAAACACCACTGTACAGTGCCGTATACACCTCAACAGAATGGAGTTGCTGAACGGAAGAACAGGTCTCTCATGGAGATGGCGAGGTGTATGAACAAGAGTCAGGCTTTACCTCATAGTTTCTGGCTTGAGGCTATCATGTGTGCAGCATATGTACTGAACTGGTGTCCCACTAAAGCACTGCAGTCTATCACTCCATACGAGGCTTGGCATGATCGCAAGCCATCTGTTGCTCATCTGCGTGTTTTTTGTTTTTTGGCATACGCATTAGTTCCTGAACAACATCGCAAAAAATTGGATGATAAAGTAGTAAAATGTAATTTTGTTGGGTACAGTTCTGAAAGTAAAGGCTATCGTTTGTATCATCCACAGACTAAACGCATTCTGGTTAGCCGTGATGTTGTTTTTGTGGAAGATGCTATTTAGCCATTGCTTTCATGTACTAAGGAGACATCTGTTAGCTCCAAAGAAATGTATGATACTTTGATAATGAGGCAACTTCTCAGCCTTTGCACGTTTCATATGATGATGCAGATCATTCCATTTTTGATGCAGATTTACATGATGCACTTGTTGATGAGAGAGCTGATATTGAGCAGGCAAAAACTATGCCAAAATGGCTGGTGCAGACTTTGTGTGATAGCAAATTAGATGCACCTTTGTCATATCGTACTCGTTCAGGCTCTCATAGTGCCTCCTTTGCATCAGATTGCTATGCTATATCTGCGTCTAGTCTCTGTGATGAGAATGAGCCTCTTTCTTTTGATGAAGCATAGAATTTAGAAAATTGGATGGCTGTTATGCAATTTGAATATGATGCTATAATGAAGAATGGTACATGGTCTTTATGTGACTTGCCTCCTGGCAAGAAGGCCATTGGCACTAAGTGGGTATACAAGCTGAAGCGTAAACATGATGGTACAGTTTACAAGTATAAGGCTAGGCTTGTTGCAAAGGGTTATGCGCAGGAAAGAGGCATTGATTTTGATGAGACCTTTGCACCTACATGCCGTATGACTACTGTTCAGAGCATTTGTGCACTTGCAGCCCATCATGGTTGGAATGTACATTAGTTGGACATTAAAACAACATTTCTGAATGGTGACTTGCATGAAGAAGTGTATGTTTTTCAGCCCCGTGGCTTTGTGCAGAAAGGGCATGAAAACCAGGTGTGCAGGTTAAAGAAGGCATTATATGGTTTAAAGCAAGCACCACGTGCTTAGTATGAGAAGATACATGCCTATCTGGTTGCACATGGTTTTGAGAACAGTCCAACTGAAAGCACCTTATATGTTAAGCGTGCTAATGATGTGCTTCTGATCATTGTTGTCTATGTTGACGACATGCTGCTCACTGGTCCTATTGAGAAGCATATTGCTGATTTCAAGGCTGATTTGCATGCCTCATTTGAGATGTCTAATTTGGGGCATTTGCATCACTATTTGGGCATTCAGTTTATGCAAGTTGATGGTGGAATGGCTTTGTGTCAAAGGAAATATATTGACACATTATTGCAGCGTTTTGGCCTTGAAGACTGTAAGCCTATTGCCACTCCTATGGAGACAGGTTTACAATTGAGTCTTCATGATGCTGGAGATGCATTTGATGCTGTTCTCTATCAGCAGGCTGTTGGATGCTTGATTTACTTATGCATTACTCGGCCAGACATTCAGTTTGCTGTCTCACAAATGAGCAGGTTTATGCATTGCCCAGGAGTCACGCATTGGAAGGCGGTTAAGCACATCTTTCGCTACTTGAGCGGTACTCGGCTACTTGGATTGTTTTATCCCAAGGGGGGATCACTACCGCCAGATTTGCATGCTTTTTCTAACTCAGATTGGGCTGGTTGCTATGACACTCGTGTGTCCACGAGTGGTTTTTGCTTCATGCTTGGTAGCTCATGTATATCTTGGTTGAGCAAGAAGCAGCCTACTGTGGCCACTTCCAGTTGTGAGGCTAAGTATAGGGCAGCTTTCACAGCTACTGTTGAGTGTGTGTGGCTTAGACAGCTTATGGCTGATTTGGGTGTTGGTCAGACTTCTGCCACCACCATCTTCACTGACAGTCAGAGCGCATTAGTAGTTGCGAGGAACCCTGTGTTCCATGCTCGCACTAAGCACATTGAGGTGCATTATCATTATGTCAGGGAGAGGTTCTCTGCTGGGGAGATGAGGTTGGCATATGTGCCCACACAGGAGAACATTGCAGACCTTTTCACGAAGGCTCTGCCTAGGGAGAAGTTTGAAGCTTTCCGCAAAGCTTTGGGCTTACTTCCTTTTGTGGAGTGATTTCCACATAGCTTGGCACTTCCATATACATGAGTGCCAGCTACTTGTTCACCACATCACTCCCAGGGGGGATTTGTTGATATATTTAGGTAGTGATGTGTGTGAACACACTAGGACCACCGGGGCACTTTTTTCCCTCTTTAGGAGGTTTTTTTCCCTCGGCTTGTATATATGCCTATTGCCCTAATGGGCTACTTATCTTTGTACATTCTCTAGTAATACATTCAGTATTGTGTGTTTGTGCTCCAAGCTTCTTCTTCTTCCTTGTGCTGTTCACGTGCTTCCGCAGATGTCTAACTCCAACATGGTATTGGCAAGACTGAGAATGAATGTGTCCAACCCTTCCTTATATAGGTTTTCCAAGGGCGGTTCAAGGGTGGTTACGAATTGATGATGTCATCGATGATGTCATCAATTCGAAGCATGGTCTTTGGATGTCAGAATCAAGCAAGAAGACAGTCATTCTTAGGGTTTTGGCATGTTCTAGATGCAATGGAAGCATTGGTTTATCCTAATTCTGAACCAATCATGACATATAGGATTCACATGGAATCTGAGATTTAGGATGGTTTCCTTTGTCCATGACAGTTAGTGGCCATGCCCAAAAGCATTGATGTATTCCGTATGTTGGTTGTTGATGATAAGTTGGGTGGTACCAATCACCCATTATGGGCATATATGATGCATCATGTATTGGTCACAAAAAGACTATGGAATATTGTGCAGGGTGTTGAAAAATGACATGCTACACCTGCAACTACAATTATTGAAGGCGATACAAATGGCATTGAAGATGACGATCTTCAGGTTCCTGTTCATGCTTCGATTTCTACTGCACCTACTGCAGAGCAACTTTGTCTGGATGACAGAAACACTCAAACACATGCATTGATAGCCTTGTCTGTCAAAAATGCCATTATCCCTCATATTAGCTCTTGCAAAATAGCAAAGGATGCTTGGGATACACTTATCACTTTATGCCAAGCAAGAAATGAGGCTCGCGTTGCTTACCCCGAAAGAGTTGAAGAGTGAGCATATGAATGAAGGAGATTCTATGGACAGTTTGTTGATGAAGTCTTTCCAGATAGTTTAATTATGCAGTCTGTTTTGAATGTTCCTCCAGATTCATATGAGAGTTTTGTTTCTACTCCTAGTTAATGATGAAAGCCAATCCAAATGCCTTAACATTCGAGGAGTTAGTCTCTATTTTGTTGTAGGAAGATCAATCCAAGGAGAATAGATTCATCATGCATGTAGCAGATCAAGATTTCTTAGCTAGTCAGAAGATCAAAGGTAAATGGATCTCATCTACTAGTAAGCAAAAATCTGCTAATTTTGCACAATAAAAAAAGGAAGACAAAGACGAGAAGAAAACAAAAAAGTAGAAATTGTTTTGCAAATATTGTAAAGGAAATTATCATGTCATAAAGAGCTGTCCAAAGTTGGATGCAAAAGAGGAAAATAAAAAAGAGGCTGGAATGGTTGTTGTGGAGGTCTCTACACATAAATTAGAGTCTACTAATCTTGTGAAAAATGAAGAATGGACATTAACTATTGTTTGTTGTTATGACCCATGTTCTCATGAATAGTGTATGTTTGTAATAAACTCAAATGCTTAGTACTTTGATAGTGGGGCAACCAAAAATATTACCTCCCAATAGAGTTTCTTCAGTTCAATTAAGCCTGTCCTACAGGGAATATTATCACATGTGCTAAGAACTCCTCTTATCATATAATGGAAGTTGGTAAGATCATTTATGACTACTATTGATGGTAGTTCTTTCACATCATCAAATGCTTTGCTTGCGCTAGGGATCAAGAAAGATTTGTTATCAATTTCAACATTAGCTAGGATCGACTTGGTTGTGAAATTTGTTGATGATAGATGTACAATTCATGATCTGTCAACTCATGATGTTATTATTGCTTCTAGCATTTTATGTTGTGGGCTATATAAGCTCATAGATTATGCAAAATCTGTGAATGATTCAGCATGTGCACTTCAAAATTCTTAGGGTACATCAGATGAAAATCTTTGGCATGCACGCTTTGGTCATGTGATGTCCTCTCTGTCGAAACTTGAGGCACCTTGTAAACATGTTTGTGAAGGCTGTATTTTGGACAAAATTCAATATTCCTCCATCTCAAAAGATGGTTCAATTCAAGCTACTCAGAAATTGTAGCTTGTTCACATTGGTGTTTGTGGCTCTAGGCAGACATCCTCTTTTGGGAACTATCTTTACTTTGTGAATTTTATTGATGATTTTTCTAGGGATGCATGGGTGTGTCCACTGAAAGAAAAGTGTGTAGTGTTTATGTGCTTCAAATAGTTTGGGATAAAACATCAGTGTCGTAATAAAGTAAGTTTATGATCTAAGGGTCTGATCGATTCAGATAGATATGAAAACGGACACCGTTTGGTCACTCACATGTATGGCCAAAAATATCGAGACTAGACTTAAGCATATATTTATGTTCTAGTGATCCACTTAGCCTAGTGGTTAAGTCTCAAGGTTGTGGAGGTGGAGGTCTTGGGTTCAACCCCCATGGGGAGCATGGGGAGAGTGTTTTTCCCAAGGAGCTCTAGAGCCTTCTAACTCAAGTTAACATGACTTAACTTGAGTCCAGTGAGACTTAACTCGAGTGGCAAGTACACCAACCACTAGTGGGATCTAGTGGAAGGTACTAAAGCAGTGGTCAAGATCACTCCAACCACTAGTAGACTCTAGTGGAAGACATTAAGGGAGTGGAGGAGATTGCACATGCACTTGTGGACTCTAGTTACATTTGTGGTCCTTGTTGATTCGAGCACCTATATATATATAGACATAATGTTGGGAGGAGAGTCATATCTCTAGCACGTGATGGTTGTAATTTGTTAGTCCTCGCATTGGTAACAGAGCTCTAGGCCAGCTTCCATGGTGACCTTGATAAGCTCATCATCATCTTTGTATTCTTCACATTTATAGTATTTTTTTGTGTGCATTTCTCTAGAATCTGGATATATTCTCTAGATCATCCATCACTATTATATGCCTCTTCCGCATAGTTTTCAGAATCCGAAAGGAAAATTGTGTTTTAAGATAGCGTCTACCATGTGACGAAGGGGTATTGAACCCAGGATCTTCCAAATATGATGAGAATGGGCTAATCACCAGTGCCTTGACCATTCTCGTGATGTATTCTACTTAAAAAACAACCGGTCTCAACAAAACCCAATGGGAACCATAAGATTCATGAGGTAAAAGATGCATTCTTGAAGTGGTCGCATCCATGGGGATTGAACCTACAACATCATCGTAGAATGAGCTTCCTTCTATCCGTGAGAGCCATGCTCATTCATGATATAGTTTACACATCATAAATAAAATGGAGAAACAAACCTATTAGACATATGCGTATAGAATTTGAACCACTATCATCTACAAGCAAAAGTGTTCATCTACACCACCATGCCAAGGCATATTTGCTGAGCATCTTTTCTCTTGAATGCTATAAGTATCCATAGATCCTTGCTAAGTCTTGATTGCAAAAGATAAAGGATATTTTCCACCTCAACCGATGCTCAAGGGGGATCGATTCGGGAACATATACTAGTAGTAGAAGCGCTCAACCACTACAGTACCAATCTTTAGGTGTTTTTAATCATGCAATATTATATGTGTTCTTACTTTATACAATTATTGTTAAGCTTTATTTTTGGCTAAAATGCGATTTTGAGGTGGTCTCTCTTGTATTTTCTCACATTTTTTGCTAAACTCATAACCCGAACTCGAGCTCGCGCCGATTCTGCATCTCTTTTGTTCTCAAGAAGGACAAAGGAAAGAAGTCGAGTTTTCCAATCTTGTGGGAGATACAAAGAAGGAAGGAATCTTTTCTACTTCAGATCAAGACATCCTGGAGCAACATGAAAATGAGTCAAAGAGCTTCTATCAAGCCATTTTGCATCGTCTTCTCCATCTTACATCCATTGAGGTAAACTATAAAGCTTTAGATAAGCTTGAGAGATCTTAATGATCAAGACTAAGTATTTATTTTATTGCAAGGTCAACCAGACTTGATCAAGCTTGGCAATATTTGTCCAAGAAATCGCGATTGGAACTACTATGAATTTGCCTAAGTTTTGGCAATCCAATTCCTTTTGAGTAATTTTCACTCAAATTTCATTGATCCAATGAAAAGTGTCTAATGAGTAAGCTGTTCCAAGTTGGAATAGAGTGAAATATTTCCAAGTATGTAATCTGCAACTATAAATGGTAATTACTTCTATGAAAGGTACAATGTAAAGTTTACCTATCCTTAAAGGGATTTCTTAAAGGTGAAATCCAAGAGCATGAGTGGATGCTTAGACTTAAGTAGTAGACAGATTTCTATAAATTCCCTAGGGTAGCTACTTAAAGCTTTATTCATAAAGGAACCTAAAGACAAGAGTGAAAAACTCTAGTAAAAACAAATTGGTCAAGTATAGCCAATTAGACTTGAATTTGAGAAATTCAAGAACTTGGAATGATAACTGGTTTTCTTTTGAAAACCCTATAAAAGAAGGATACATGTTTTATCCAAAGGTTTTCCAGTTTCCAAGGCACAACACGAGATTAGAAAATGATCATGTGAAGGAATCAAAACCTCTGATATCAAGTTAGATGTAATGCCAAAAACTTCACATCCTTTTACAAATAACTCTACATCTTTATGAAGAGTAGGCCACCACAATCCAACATATAGTATTAATATGGTAGTCTTATTAGCTGAAAAGTATTATGATGCTGCTCTAGAATGTGCCAATTGAAGGATATTGACATATTCATCTTCATGTAGAGAGATCCTCAAATATCCATCTTTTCCTCTTTTATATAGTTGATCACCTATTAATTAATAATCTTTGGATTCTAAGATCACCACTTTATCATGAAATTCCTCCTTATCTTTCTCCTTGTATGATTTCAAACACCCCCTTATCTCTTCACTCCATGATGGATTTTAGGAGCAAAAAACAAAGTGGCATGATCAACAAATTTTTTTTCTTGACATTGTTTGCATCATTCAATTAAGTAATGGACATCCATTCTCTGGTTAGGCCAATATAGACCTAGTCTATGCAGATTCACTAATGTTTAAAACTTAGATGCATGTATTGAATCTTTTGTGTGATGTGTCTTTTGTAGATAGTCCATTTTCTCTTCTTCCAAAATATAGGTTAATAAGATACCCAATTTACTCTGACATATCTCCTTTCTGACATTCTTTTTCCCACATCGAGGTCCAAAACTTAAAATTGGAATTATGTTGTTGGTCCACTTGGGAATCGATTCTATCTTAAAAATCTATGTGTCAGTAGTTCATCATTTACTTCCTTTGCATCTTCTCCATTAATCAATCTAGATAGATGGTCTAGTCTAATGTGAGTTTTACCTTGTTTTACTATTACCTCCAAATCAAACTCCATTAACAACAAAAACCATCTAACTATTCTACCTATATTACAAGGTTTATTTACCAAGTACAATAAAGCTTGATGGTCTAGAAAGAACTTGAAATTATTAGTAAGATGATAATATCTAAATATCTAAATAGCATAAACCATGCCCAATCCTTCTCTTTTAGCAATTGTATTTTTTCTCTCTCCTTGGTTAGGTTGTCCGCTTGTATATGCAATTGGGAAATTCAATTTTGTATTGTCTATAGGTTGAACTTAAATAGAACTTAATGCAAAGCTTGAAGACCCATGTGAACATGAAATATCTTTTCCCAGTCTCAAGGCTTTAAAATTGGTTACCCATGTTTTTAGCTTCTTGAAAGCTTCCTCACATTCTTCAGTCCATTCAAATTTAGTGATTAAGGCATATACTGGTTTAGCTAATATTGCATAATTATGGAAAAAATCTTCTATAGAACCCAAAATATCCCATGAATGCTTGCAACTCCTTTACATTTGTGGGTCTTGGCGTTTCAAAAATAATTTTTTGTATTCTCTTCATCTATAGAAATTGTTGATATATTTTGATGTGATATGTGTGAACACACTTAGGGACTATCAGGGCACTTTTTTCCCTTCATTAAGAGGTTTTTTTCCCCTCGTTTGTATATATGCCTATAACCATAATGGGTTACTTATCTTTGTAAATTCACTTTATAATACATTCAATATTGTGTGTTGTGCTCCAAGCTTCTTCTTCTTCCTTGTGCTATTTGTGTGCTTCTGTAGGCCGCAAACTCCAACAATTGGTATCAGAGCAGGTCACTGCTTCATCGAGGGTGTCATCCACACCCCTCCGGTCACAGTCTTAGAATCACATGAAAATTGATGAGCATACGCATGACAATTAGGAATTCAAAATGAATTTCTCTATGGTGTTGAAATTATGATATGAGCTTGTTTCGGCCTCCAAACTCACTATCCCAATGCTTGTGTAGGCAATTTTATCATTTTGTGCCAAACATATATACAAGTTTTTGTTCACCAATACAAATGCCTCCAAGTCTTCTACAGATCTAGTAAAGATCGATAGGGTAATTCTGTTCAATGTTTCGAGATACATTCATTTTTCTACATCAAGGTATTTTAGTCAATGGCCATGGCTGAAGGCAATGATGTGTTCTGTATGTTGGCTGTTGAGGGTAGAGTGGATGGTATTATATATTTTTTAGAGATTTTTTAGAGCTCTCAAACTTATTTATTTTTAGATAAGAAGTTGAAAGGACCTAATTTCAAGTGTGAACATGGACACTTGAAAAAGTATAAAGGTCAAAATCTTGTATTATGAAGAGGCTGCTGGTTATTTCTACTTGTTGAATACTAATTTGAGAGCTCTTAGCAAAAAATCGTGTTTTCTCCCTTTTCTCTAGTTTTCATGGCTGAATGTGAATGTTATCTTTGTGTTTTTCATGGATCTTGTTGGTGAGACCTGTGTCTTACTGAGTGAATCTTGTGAGGAAAGGAGTCTTTTACAATATTGAGTGGTTATATGCAAGAAACTACTGCTAATTGTGAAGAATGCCATTTTCTATCAGAATTGAGATAGTCTCGTCATGATGATACATGTATTGAAATTCAATTATGAGTTCATATTTGGAATCTGTTGATATATTTAGGTAGTGATGTGTGTGAACACTCTAGGACTACCGAGGCACTTTTTTCCCTTTTAGGAGGTTTTTTCCCCCCGACTTGTATATACACCTATTTCCCTTATGGGCTACTTATCTTTGTACATTCTAGTGGTAATACATTCAGTATTGTGTGATGTGCTCCAAGCTTCTTCTTCTTCCTTGTGCTGTTTGCATGCTTTCGTAGATGTCTAACTCCAACAATTGGTATCAACGCAAGTCTCTTCTTCATCTAGGGTGTTGTCTACACCTCTCCGGTTGCAGGCTCAAAATCACACGAAATTTGGTAAGCATACTCAAGGTGTTTCAGAGATCAAAACAGCTTTGATATGTGGTGCCAAAATTGCGATCTGAGCTCGTTTCAGCCTCCAAATGCACAATCGTAGTGCTTGTGCAGGCTATTTTGTCTTTTTGTTCCAAATGTATATACCAATTTCGGTTCTCCAATATAAGCATCTCAAAGTCTACTATAGGTTTAGTAGAATTCGTCTAACAATTCTGTTCAATTTGAGATACAATCAATTTTCTGCATCAAGGTATTTTAGTCACTGGCCATGGTTGAAAGCAGTGATGTATTTCATATGTTGGTTGTTGAGGATAAGTTGGATGGTACCAACTACCCATTGTGGGCTTATATGATGCATCATGTATTGGTCACAAAAGGACGGTGGAATATTGTGTAGGGTGTTGAAAGGCATCCTGTTACACCTATGAATATAGGTACTACAAATACAGGTGCTACAACTAATGGATATGGTGTCAAAGATGTTGATATTCTATAGATTCCTATTCATGCTATTGTTTCTGTTGCATCTACTGCAGAGCAAATTCGTTGGGATGGCAGGGATGCTCAGGCACATGCATTGATAGCTTTGTCTATCAAACGTGCCATTATTCCTCACATTCACTCTTGCAGAACAACTAAGGATGCTTGGGATACACTTACCACATTGTACCATGCTAGGAATGAGGCTCGTGTTGCTTACCTTCGAAAACAGTTGGAGAATGAGCACATGAATGAAGGTGATTCTATGGATAGTTTTCTCACGAAGATCAAGGATTTGAAAGAACAGTTGATTTCTATTGATGAAGTTATACCAGATAGCTCACTTGTGCAGACTGTTCTGAATGGTCTTCCTGACTCATATCAGAGTTTTGCTTCTACTCTTCGTTTGATGATGAAAGGCAATACAAATGCCTTGTCATTTGAGGAGTTAGTCTCTGTTTTGTTGCAAGAAGACCAGTCTAGGTAGAACATGTCTATTATGCATGTTGGAGATCAAGCTTTCTTGGCTAGTCAGAAGGGCAAAGGTAAATGGAGCTCTTCTACTAGTAAGCAAAAACATGCAACTACTGCACATTCGAAGAAGGAAGACAAAGATGAGAAGAAATCAGAAAAGTAGAAATTGTTTTGCAAATACTGTAAAGCAAATGATCATGTCATTAAGAGCTATCCAAAACTGGCTGCTAAAGAGGCAATGAAGAAAGAGGCCGGAATGGTTGTTGTAGAGGCCTCTACACCAAAAATAGAGTCTGCTAATCTTGTGCAAGAAGAAGAATGGGCGTTTACTACTGTTTGCAATTTTGAACCATCTTCTCATGAGCAGTGCATGTCTGCAGTAGACTCAGATGTTTGGTACTTTGATAGTAGGGCGACCAAACATATTACCTTGCAGCACAGTTTCTTCTCTTCACTCGAGCTTGCCCCTACAGAGAATACTGTTACATGCGCCAACAAATCCTATCTGGTTATGGGAGTTGGCAAGATCATTTTGACTACTACTGATGGTAGTTCTTTCACTTTGTCAGATCCTTTATTTGTGCCACGGATCAAGAAAAATATGTTATTAGTTTCTACATTAGCCAAGATTGGCTTGGCTGTGAAATTTGTTGATGATAGATGTATAGTTCATAATTTGCCAAATGGTGATGTCATTATTGCTACTGGCATTTTATGTCGTGGGCTATATAAGCTCATAGACTATGAAAGATCTATAAATGATTTGGCATGTGCAGTACATGATTCTCAAGCTATGTCAGATGCAAAGCTTTGGCATGCATGCTTTGCTCATCTGAATTTTGTTATTCATGTGTGCAACATATGTACTCAACAGGTGTCCCACTAAAGCGCTGCAATCTATCACTCCATATGAGGCTTGGCATGGTCGCAAGCCATGTGTTGCTTTCATGTACTAAGGAGACATCTGTTATCTCCAAAGACATGTATGATACTTTGATGCCTCTTTTTACAGGTGGACAATCTAGTGCTGGTCCTAATGAGGCAACTTCTCAACCTTTGCAGATTTCATGTGATGATGTAGATCATCCCATTTTTTATGCAGATTTACATCATGCACTTGTAGATGAGAGAGCTGATATTAAACAGACAAAAACTATGCCAAAATGGCTGGTGCAGACCTTGTGTGACAACAAATTAGACGCACCTCTATCATATTGTACTCGACTAGGCTCTCATAGTGCCTCTTTTGCATCAGATTGCTATGTTATGGCTGCGTCTAGTCTCTGTGATGAGAATGAGCCTGTTTCATTTGAAGAAGCACAAAATTCAAAAAATTGGAAGGCTGCTATGCAACCTGAATATGATGCTATAATGAAGAACGGTACTTGGTCGTTATGTGACTTGCCTCCTGGCAAGAAGTCCATTGGCACAAAGTGGGTGTACAAGCTGAAGCCTAAACCTGATGGAACAGTTGACATGTATAAGGCTAGGCTTGCTGCAAAGGGTTATGCACAAGAAAGAGGCATTGATTTTGATGAAACCTTTGCTCCTACTTGCCGAATGACTACTGTTCATAGCATCTGTGCACTTGTAGCTCATCATGGTTGGAATGTACATCAGTTGGACATTAAAACAACATTTCTAAATGGTGACTTGCATGAAGAAGTGTATGTTTTTCAGTCTTGTGGCTTTGTGCAGAAAGGGCATGAAAACCAGGTTTTCTAGTTAAAGAAGGCATTATATGGTTTAAATCAAGCACCACATGCTTGGTATGAAAAGATACATGCCTATCTGATTGCACATGGTTTTGAGAATAGTCCAACTAAAAGCACCTTATATGTTAAGCGTAGTACTAATGATGACATGCTGCTCAGTAGTCCTCATGACACGTATATTACTGATTTTAAGGCTGATTTGCATGCCTGGTTTTAGATGTCTAATTTGGGGCATTTGCATCACTATTTGGGCATTCAGTTTATGCAAGTTGATGGTGGAATGGCTTTGTGTCAAGCGAAATATATTGACACATTATTGCAGCATTTTGGCCTTGAAGACTGTAAGCCTATTGCCACTCCTATGGAGACAGGTTTAAGTTGAGTCTTCATGATGCTGGAGATGCATTTAATGCTATTCTCTATCAACAGGCCATTGGATGCTTGATTTACTTATGCATTACTCAGCCAGATATTCGGTTTGTTGTCTCACAGATGAGCAGGTTTATGCATTGCCCAGGTGTCAAGCATTGGCAGGCGGTTAAGTGCATCTTTCGTTACTTGAGTGGTATCTAGCTACTTGGATTGTTTTATCCCAAGGGGGGATCACTACCTCTAGATTTGCATGCTTTTTCTAACAGTGATTGCGCTAGTTGCTATGACACTCATGTGTCCACCAATGGTTTTTGCTTCATGCTTGGTAGCTCATGTATATCTTGGTTGAGCAAGAAGAAGCCTATTGTGGCCACTTCTAGTTGTAAGGCTGAGTATAGGGAAGATTTCACAGTGGTTGTTAGGTGTGTGTGGCTCAGATGCCTTATGGCTGATTTGAGTGTTGGTCAGTCTTTTGCCACCACCATCTTCACTGACAGTGAGAGCACATTGGCAGTTGCAAGGAACCTTGTGTACCATGCTCACACTAAGCACATTGAGGTGCATTATCATTATGTCAGGGAGAGGTTCTCTGCCAGGGAGATCAACTTGGCATATGTGCCCATGTAGGAGAACATTGTAGACCTTTTCACGAAGGCTCTGCCTAGGGAGAAGTTTGAAGCTTTCCGCAAAGCTTTGGGCTTACTTACTTTTGTGGATTGATTCCACATAGCTTGGCACTTCCTTATACTTGAGTGCCATCTCCTTGTTCACCGCATCACTCCCAGGTTGGATTTGTTGATATATTTAGGTAGTGATGTGTGTGAACACTCTAGGATTGTCGAGGCACTTTTTTCCCACTTTAGGAGGTTTTTTCCCCCGGCTTGTATATACGCCTATTTCCCTAATGGGATACTTATCTTTGTACATTCTAGTGGTAAGACATTCAGTATTGTGTGTTGTGCTCCAAGCTTCTTCTTCTTCCTTGTGCTGTTCGCATGCTTCCATAGATGTCTAACTCTAACAGAATCTACATAAAAAATAGCATGCTTTGGACACAAAAATAATAGAAAATACTTATTCCTACCTCAAGATATCTCAAACCCTAGTTTTTAACTCCTTCTTCAAGAAGATCTCAGATAATATGGTCTTTTCTTGCAATTCTTGGATCCCATTGGTACTAGAAGGGGCTATGGTCTTAGTATACTTCCTAGATTGAAATATTAAAGGTGTTATTTATGCTAATCCTTTATACTATGATGATTGGAGATTACAACTCCAAAGTATAACAAACAAAAAGATCAAAGATTTGAAGGAGTAGTTGATTTTTGTAGATGGTCTTCCTAGATAGTTCACTTGTGCAGACTGTTCTTAATGGCCTTCTACATTCATATCACAGTTTTGAATCTACTTTTTGGTCGATGATGAAAGGCAATCCAGATGCCTTAACATTTGATGAGTTATTCTTTGTTTTGTTGTTGGAAGATAAGCCTAGGTAGAACAAGTCCATTATGCATGTAGCAGATCAAGCTTTCTTAGCTAGTCAAAAGGGCACATGTAAATGGAGTTCATCTACTAGTAAGCAAAAATCTATTAACTCTACATAGTGGAAAAAGGAAGACAAAGATAAGAAGAAATCAGAAAAGCACAAATTGTTTTGCAAATAATGTAAAGGAAATGATCATGTCATAAAGAATTGTCCAAAACTAATTGCAAAAGAGGCAAAGAAAAAAGAGGTTGAAATGGTAGTTGTAGGAGCCTCTACACCTAAAACAGAGCCTACAATCTTGTGCAAAATGAAGAATGAGTGTTGTTTAAACCTTTGCCAGTTTAATCTATTTTCAGTCCTGGGTTCTTGGGATGGTTAGGGGTCTGTAAATAGAGGCCCTGTTTGTATTTTCCCAATCTATAGATTAAGAAGATACTACTTGACCGAATTAATGCGCTAGGTCGGATTATCTTCCCAGTACTGGTTCGAATACATTCTTCAACACACTTCCACATCAGACATTGTATCGTACAACTTCTTCACTTATCGCGTTAATCAATTTACTTAACACTTCATTAACTTCACTTAATGATTAAACTTAATCGACATAATTGACACAAGACACAGTGTTACACAGAGTTTGACAAACAGCGCTTTGCTTCCGGCTCTCGCCCAGACGAACGGTCTAGCGACTACACCTTCTGCTCTACGCGACTCTTTCATTAATCTTTTTTCTAAGGGTTACAACTTTGCGCTACGCCTTTTCATGATGCGTGCGACTTTTCAGAGTATATATTACAAAAGTATGAGTTCCTTTCTTGCGGCTAACAATGTTTACTACTGTTTGTAGTTATGCCCCATCTTTTTCATGAATAGTGTATGTCTGCACTAGACTCAGATGTTTGGTACTTTTATAGTGGAGCAACCAAACATATTACCTCATAGCATAGTTTCTTCAGTTCACTTGAGCTTACCCCTACATGGAGTCTTCCCCCCCCATTGATGGATAGCTGTCATTCCCTGTGTGTGTTCATTCCCGGGTTACTTCCCACTCCTCTCCTTGTTTTCCCTTCCTGCAAGAGCCAAGAAAATTGTGCAAGAGGACAGCAGCCATTGAATGCTTCTCCCCATGCAAAAATAATGAGCACAATCCCTTGGAGGCTTCCCTTCCTGCCAAACCTGACAGGGGCCAGCAGACTGCAGCTCTCTACCACACCCAAAGAACTTCGAGAGAGCTCTCCTTTGAATTCCCTCCCCCTGTAGGTATATCAATGCGGCATAACCCCTTTTGATGTCCGCCATGCGGTTGTGTACGAGAGGTTATCATGAAGAGGGAATACAAAATCCACATCCCTCGCCCCTCGTTTTCTGACATGCAAGAGAGATTGTAGAGAAGTAGTGTTCATGACTTGCATCAAAATCAAAAGATCGCTTGATCACAAATATATTGAGGCCACAATATGCATGTGGCGCATGCCACAAAACATCATGGTACTCCCAGGATAAAACAACAAAACATCCAAGTGAGACACCCAACATTGGCATCTGACATTGGTGAACCTTCTTATTAGACAGCCAACTCTCATCATCAACACATCACGTGGGTATCCCGTTGCTCCATAAAAACACGTTCTATTTTCATAACTTCATTTGAAATCCGAATTTGTACAGAAGCCCTTGGCTAGACATGATCACTTTTACACAAACTCTCATTTGACAATCATCTCCATGCTAACATATGCACACATATTTATCAATGCAGAATACTTAACCATCCTCAAGTGGGGATCTGTTCTTTGTCCTCTACATCAAGGGTCATACTAGTAGACCACTATCTTCACACAAATCCTCCTGTAACAATATGTATATGTGTGTTTATGTTATATGTATGTATATGTGTATATGTATACATATATGTATGCATATATGTTTGCATGTATATGTGTATGTGGGTATGTGTATGTGTATGTGTGTGTATATATGTATATGTATTCTGATTTTTTTTTCTGTTTGGGATTAAATTAATAGGAGATATTGTATGGTGGAAAAAAATAAGAGGTGACCTAACATACCACCTGAGACGTGGAAGTTTTTTTGTAGACAGCTACGTCTTCAGGAGTCATTTCCTCAACAGAAGGTACACAAATTAATAGTTTATATTTATATTTTTATATATTTTAGTAATTTTTTACATTTAATTTATGTATTTTTTTCTTAAATAAACAGGCTGCTGCAAAGAAGAGAGTGGAATCGGGCCACACATCGCACCTAGGCCAAATGGGCCATAATGGTTTTGTAGCTACATTTGTAAGTATATGTGTTATTGTGAGTATATTTTTTATTTTAGTTAAAATGCAAGCAACTAATCTTTTTTATTTGTTTCAATGCAGCGGAAGGATTATGGCCGATATCCTACGAAACATGAGATCGAGTATGCTACACATTTTGGATATCAGCATTTGAGCGAGTATATGCGAGATCATCTTGATGCCTTTGTGAGTATTATTAAATTTTATATACTTATTTTATTTTTATGAATGGTTTAATTGTTTTATTTATTTATGTTTGTTATTTGTAATACAGGAGTATTATGGAGAGACAGATATGGATGAGGTGGAGAGATAGACACAGGAGGGACGATCTGTAAGACAATAGTTACGCAATATAACACAGGAGCAGTAGCAGAGAAGATAACAAATATAGGAGAATCTCAACAATTTTCTACTAATAGCAAGTACAAAGATGATGGCGTTGTCCACCCGTGCGCTCTCAAGGTAGAGCTTAAATGGTGATCTGGACAACTCTAGATAGGGAGATACAAGGTAGAGGTATGCTGGCTCAACGTGATATCTCAGGTAGTGCAGAACTCATGTATATATAGGATCATGGGTGGCCTTTCGTGGACGGCTATACATGGGCGGTAGAGCATGGGTGGCTACCGCCCGCGTAATTGTCATACACGGCTTAGACCGGTTGAACCGACCTAACAAATATAAATGATTTCTGACTCCGACAGGGAATATTCTATGGAACATTCCCTTTACCATCGTGCTAGGGGCGCTGCCCCCGGACCCCCACCAGGGGGCCCGCTGGCCCCCTGGGACCCCCCAGCCAAGGGGCCCGCTGGCCCCCTTGGACCCCCCAGCCGGGGCTGCTCCCCGTTGCCCCGGACCCCCCAATTGGGGACCCTGGTAACTCCCTTTTCTTACAATACCTTACCTGGTCCAATATGACCTTCATCCAACATGCAAGTTGGGATTCCCATCAATTGGGTAATGCACGCTTGGCTTCTCCTCATAACGGGGGCCTTACAAAATGTGCATACAATCATGAGGGGTAGACATTGATCATATACTAACACGATCTTGATCGTCACAGGGTGATCATGACAATGAGGATGAGGATGATCAAGATGATCATGCTATTGCTACTGCTGCTGCTGCTGATGATGATGATGATGATGATTAGGATTTTAGTTGATTATGACATTGGATTTTATGTATTTACATTGATATATATATATATATATATATATATATATATATATATATATATATATATATATATATATATATATATATATATATATATATATATATATATATATATATATATATATATATATATATATATATATATATATATATATATTTTCATTTCAGTTATGTTTTGAATTGTGTGTATGGTATTAAGTAATGAAGAGTTTTGTTCTATTGATTGTTACTATTGTTTATATTAAGCATGTGTTTTAATACTTTAATTATATAATTCAATCATATGTGTGTACCTAAGTGTATATGTATGTGTGTGTATGTATGTATGTGCATGTTTATGTGTGTGTATATGTATGTATGTGCATGTGCATGTGTAAGTGTATATGTGTGTATGAGTATGTGCATGTGCATGTGTATGTGTGTGTATATGTATGTGCATGTATTTGTGTAACTCTATGTGTATATGTGTGTATGTGCATGCATGTGTATATGTAGGTATGTGCATGTGCATAAGTGTTTTAATACTTTAATTATATAATTCATTCATATGTGTGTACCTAAGTGTATATGTATGTGTGTGTATATGTATGTATGTGCATGTGTATGTGCGTGTATATGTATGTGTGTGCATGTGTAAGTGTATATGTGTGTATGAGTATGTGCATGTGCATGTGTATGTGTGTGTATATGTATGTGCATGTATATGTGTAACTCTATGTGTATATGTGTGTATGTGCATGTATATGTGTATATGTAGGTATGTGCATGTGTGTGTGCATGTGTGCATGTGTGTGTGCGTATGTGCATATATATGTGTATATATGTGTATAATGTATGTATATGCATGTGTATATGTATGAAACATGCATGTGTATGTGGATGCATTTCCATTTGCATCCATGTGCATGCATGTGGATGTGCATATACATGTATTTGCGTATATGTTAATGTGTGTATATATATATATATATATATATATATATATATATATATATATATATATATATATATATATATATATATATATATATATATATATATATATATATATATGCAATAATGCATGCATGTAAGTCTTTTTATGTGGTTGTAGAAATGTTTGTGCATATGCATGTGTAGTGCATCTTCATCATGTATAAGTGTATAAGTGCATATCAATAAGTGTGAGTATGCTATCCAATGAAAATAACACAATTCAAATGATATACAAAGAATAGAAATTGTACTTACAATAGTTAGCCATACTTTTTGCTTGGTTAGCTTCTTGAATAACCTGCAATAAAGAGAGAAAGGAGAGAGAGAGAGAGAGAGAGAGAGAGAGAGAGAGAGAGAGAGAGAGAGAGAGAGAGAGAGAGAGAGAGAATTCAAAGAGAGAAAGATGTAGAAAGAGAGAAACAGAGATAGAGGGAGACAATAAGAGAGAGCTTAGGCAAAACAACAATTCTGCATATACTTGCTTCAGCTCGTAAGCACAACGCAATTGCGAACGTTGGAGAGCTCTTCAATCAGATGCGCAAAAATGCCGATCGAAGAGCCTCCAACGTTTTAATTTTTTTCCATCAACAGACTGTTGTGTAAGTGATGCTACACGTCGAGTTGGCGTCGCATAAGCGACATGTTTTAGCATCGCTTATGAGATGCCAAAAAGCGTTGCTTATACGATGTTAAAAAGCATCGTTTATGCAACGCTATTTAAAACCGTCGTGTTCGCAACGTTCTATGCGAGCGTCACAGACCCCGTCGTGCCACAAGTCGCAAAAAACATTGTTTGATTCATCGTTTAATCAACGGTGTGCACGCGACGCTCATTACAATGCATTTTGCAATTTTATAGCGATGAAATTGTGTCGTCTTAACCATCGCTATACGCCCATATTCCTTGTAGCGATACAACCAACCTCTTCAAAATAGAAGAAATTATCTTTTATACTTTTTCAAGTGTCCCTTTTCACACTTGAATTTTGGTCCTTTTCACCTTCTATTCTAAAAATATGCTATCAAAGAGCTTCCAAAAATTCTAGGAAAAATACATATGATCCTATTTTACATGAGGAAGACTCTTCCTCAATCTAACATCATTTGTATAAATATTTGTACAAATTTTTGACATTTTACAAATAATTTTCCTTAAAAAAATGCTTCCTCTAACAATCATCGATGAAAGTCATGAAGTAAAGATAATTTCCAAAAGAAGGTGTCTACATAGGACCATAGACATCACTATGTACAAGTTGCAATTTTGAGTAGCCCAAACTGAACCATCTTTTGGAAAGGAGGAACACTGCATTTTGCTCAAAATATAACCTTCACAAACATGTTTTTTGGGTGCCTCAAGTTTGGGAAAAGAGGACACCAGTTTAGATTTCTGCAAGCATAGCAAACTAGAAAAATTCAGATGATCAAAGCGTGCATGCCAAAGCTTTGCATCTGACATAGCTTGGGAATCATGTATTGCAGATGCCGAATCATTTACAGATCTTTCATAGTTTATGAGTTTATACAACCCACGACATAAAATGCCAGAAGCAATAATCATGTCTCCATTTGATAGATCATGAACTGAACATCTATCATCAACAAATTTTAGAACCCAAGTCAATCTTGGCTAATGCAAAAACTGATAATAGATTTTTCTTGATCCCTTGCACAAACAAAGCATCTGACAAAGTGAAAGAACTACCATCAGGAGTAGTCAAAATGATCTTACCAACTCCCATAACAAGATAAGAGGAGTTGTTGGCACATGTAATAGTATTCCTTGTAGGGAAAGGCTTGAGTGAAGAGAAGAAACTGCGCGGTGAGGTAATATGTTTGATCGCCCCACTATGAAAGTACCAATTATTTGAGTGTACTACAGACATGCATTGCTCATGAGAAGATGGGTCAAAACTACAAATAGTAGTAAACACCCATTCTTCTTCGTGCACAAGATTAGCATACTCTATTTTTGGTGTAGAGGCCTCTGCAACAACCATTCAAGCCTCTTTCTTCTTTGCCTCTTTAGCAACCAGTTTTGGACAATTCTTTATGATATGATCATTTCCTTTACAATACTTACAGAACAATTTCTTCTTTTCTGATTTCTTTTCATCTTTATCTTCCCTCTTCGATTGTGTAGAATTAACAAATTTTTGCTTACTAGTTGAAGAGCTCCATTTTCCTTTGCCGTTCTGACTAACCAAGAAAGCTTGATTTGCAACACGCATAATGGACCTGTTCTGCCTGGACTGTCTTCCTGTAATAGAACAGAGACTAACTCCTCAAATGACAAGGAATTTGGATTTCCTTTCATCATCAACCAAAGAGTAGAAGCAAAACTCTTATATGAATTAGGAAGACCATTTAGAACGGTTTGCACAAGTGAGCTATCTGGTATAACCTCATCAACATAAATTAATTGTTCCTTCAAGTCTTTGATCTTTGTTAGAAAATTGTCCATAGAATCCGGTTCATTCATGTGCTCACTCTCCAACTATTTTCGGAGATAAGCAACACGAGCCTCATTCATAGCTTGGCACAATGTGGTAAGTGTATTCCAAGCATCCTTAGATGTTCTGCAAGAGCGAATGTGAGGAATAATTGCACGTTTGACAGACAAAGCTATCAATGCATGTGCCTGGGAATCTCTACCATCCCAACAAATTTGCTCTGCATTAAGTGCAACAGAAATAGAAGCACGAACAAGAATATGCAGAATATCACCATCTTTGACACCTTTTGCATTAGCTTTAGTACCTACAATTGTAACAGTTGCAGGTGTGATAGTACATTTTTCAACACCCTGCACAATGTTCCACAGTCCTTTTGCAACCAATACCTGTTGCATCATATAAGCTCACAACAGGTAGTTGGTACCATCGAACTTATCCTCAACGGCGAACATGCAAAATACATCACTGCTTTCAACCATGGCGGGTGACTAAAATACCTTGATGCAAAAAATTGACTATATCTCAAAAAGTTGAACAGAACTACCAGACAAATTCTGCTAAACCTGTAGCAGACTTCGAGATGCTTATATTGACGAACTGAAACTGGTATATACCTTTGGCACAAAAAGATGAAATAGCCTATACAATCGCTATGATAGTGCATTTGGAGGCCGAAACAAGCTCAGATCGCGATTTCAACACCACAGAACGAAGCTGTTTTGATCTCCAAAATAACTTGAGTATGCTCACCAAAATTCGTGTGATTTTGAGACTTGAATCGGAGAGGTGTCCATGACACCCTAGATGAAGAAGCAGCCTGCTCTGATACCAATTATTGGAGTTAGATGTCTTTGGAAGCACGCGAACAACACAAGGAAGAAGAAGAAGCTTGGAACACAACACACAATATTGAATGTATTACCACTAGAATGTACAAAGATAAGTAGCCCATTAGGGCAATAGGCATATACACAAGCTGAGGGGAAAAAACTCCTAAAGAGGGAAAAAAGTGCCCCAGCGGTCCTAGAGTGTTCACACACATCACTACCTAAATATATAAACAACACCATGTGCTTGGTATGAAAGATACATGCCTACTTGATCGCACATGGTTTTGAGAATAGTCGAATTGAGAGCACCTTATATGTTAAGCATGCAAACAATGTGCTTCTAATAGTTGTTGTCTTTGTTGATGACATGCTACTCATTGGTCCTAATGAGAAGCATATTGCCGATTCGAAGGTTGATTTGCATGCCTCTTTTGAGATGTCAACTCGGGGGGAATTTGCATCATTATTTGGGCATTCAATTCATGCAACCTGGTGCAAGAATAACTTTGTTTGAAACAAAATATATTGACACATTATTGCAGCATTTTGGCCTTGAAGATTGCAACCCTATTGCCAATCCTATGGAGATAGGTTTACGATTGAGTCTTCATGATGCTAGCAATGCATTTGATGTTGTTCTCTATCAACAAGCTATTGAATGCTTGATTTACTTATTCATAAGTTTGCTGATAGTCACTTTTTTGTCTCTCAGATGACGAGGTATATGCATTGCCTAGGTGTTAAGCATTGGTGGGCTGATAAGTGCATCTTTTGCTACTTGAGTTATAACCGACTACTTGGATTGTTGTATCCCAAGTGGGGATCATTACTACCAGATTTACATGTTTTTTTTACTCAGATTAGGCTGGTTGTTATGTCACTTGTGTGTCCATTAGTAGTTTTTGCTTCATGTTTGGTAGCTCATGCATATCTTGGTTGAGCAAGAAGCAACCTATTGTGGCCACTTCTAGTTGTGAGGCTAAGTATAGGGAAGCTTTCACAATGATTTTTGAGTGTGTATGGCTTAGATGCCTTTTGGCTGATTTGGGTGTTAGTCACTCTTCTACCTCCACCATCTTCAATGAGAATTAGAACACATTGATAGTTGCGAGGAACCCTTTGTTCCATGCTCGCACTAAACACATTGAGGTGCACTATCACTATGCCTAGGAGAGGCTCTTTGTTGGAGAGATCAGTTTGGCATTTGTGCCTACATAGGAGAACGTTGCAGACCTTTTCACAAAGGCTCTGCCTAGGGAGAAGTTTGAAGGCTTTGGGCTTAATTCCTTTGTGGATTGATCTCTTTCCACATAGATGGGCACTTCCTTAAACATGAGTGCTAGCTCCTTGTTCACTGCATCACTCCAAGGGGGGATTTGTTGATGTATTTTGATAGTGATGTGTGTGAACACACTTAGGACCATCGGGGCACTATTTTCCTTGATTAGCAGGGTTTTTCTCCTCAAATTGTATATATGTCTATAACCCTAATGGGTTACTTATCTTTATATATTCACTTGATAATACATTCAATATTTTGTGTTGTGCTCCAAACTTCTTCTTCTTCCTTGTGCTCTTTGCTTGCTTCCATAGACCTCAAAATCCAATAGAAATACCAGTTTTAGATACAATGTGGCCCAAAATTCTTCCCTCTCCTACAAATAATATACACTTAGGAGGGTTTAGACAAACTCTTTAGATTTTTATATTTATGGAAAATGCGTTTGAGATCTATCAAGTTATTTGGACTACTTGATGAAAAAGCACATAGATCATCAACATACATGTCCATGGTCTTCCTCAGAAATTCCTTGAACACATGATGCATTCGCCTCTAAAAGGTTGAACATGCATTGTTAAACCAAAAGGCATAACTCTAAATGCAATTCTCCATTCCACTGCAAATGCAATCTCATGCTAGTCTTCTGGTGTTATAACAATTCGATTGTATCTACAGAAACCATCTATGAATCTATATACCTCTTTTCTTGCTACTCTTTTCAACAAATGGTAAGTAATTGATAATGGATAAGTATGTCTTATAGTATGCACATTGATTTTCTCTAAGTTTATGTAAACCCTAACTTTTCCATTTTTCTTTGGCACCACTACTATAAGAGATATCCATTCTATGTGCTCAGTTTCATATGAATCCTATTGACAACAATTCATCAATCTCTTCCTTGATCTTGGTAGCATAGACATCATTGCATGTATAATGAATTTGTTTAGTAGGTTTGGAGTCTTGAGCTAGGAATTCTTTGAACATAGATTTTTGGGTCTAAACATTTAAGATATTTATATATATAGACAAACACCTCTCTATATTCTCTCACTTATGCTACTAAGGCTTCTTGATTTTCCTCTTGCACATCATTTCCTTTCTTCTCCTTCCTCAATGTTAACGAGTACTTGCTTGAATTGTTGTTTATTATAATAGGATTCATTTGGTTTTGCTTCTCTATGAGGTTTTTGAGAATAAGTTTTTCTCTCTTGTCCCTCATATCTTTTGAAGTAATCAAGTACATCCATATTATTTTCTTGAACGTCTATACTTCTTTGTTCACTCTTATGGTTGGGTCCTTGGATTTCTTGATGATGTGTCTCATGCTTCTTCTCCTTTAGACTCTTAGGTTCTTGTAAAATCTCTTTCCTTGTCTCCTTAAGACTATGTACAATTTTGACCATATTGAATGTTTTATATCATAGCCTTCAAAATCACACATTTTCATTGAATTTTGTTCATAGGCTACTACATCTAAGGTGTTGGTATTTGATGCCAACCATATGGTTCAAAATCTTTATCATCAAAGTACATTGGTATCTAGCTAGGATCATCAACTCCCCTATCCAATTTACACTATTCTTTTATCAACTTGCACATTCCTCCATTTTTTGGTTTGCATAACCAAATCTGACCTTCATCATTGAATTCCAAGTCTCCAATTGTAATTGGTGCAAAGGAAGTTCCTTGTTCTCATGAATTCTTTTCCAATCCCTTGGTGATATGTCATGATATGAATTATTTTTCAAGTTTACCTTGGTAATGTTATCTTCATGTTGGAGGTACAAGTAATTATTCCCCCAATCTTGAACAACTTTAAGATCATAAGAATGGTCTTCCAAGTATGATGTCATAAGTATTTAGCTCTAGGAATTCCACTACAACTAATTTATGATTAAACTTTATTCCACATGTTTTGAGGCCAATTTGTTCTAACAAACCTATTGGATTTTCATATGTCCATCTACTATATTTTTTTTAAAAATTTAGTAGGCTTCATTTTAGGATTTCCCTGTTTCTCCCAAACCTCTTTTATTATTATAGGCACTCCAACTCCACTATCCAAAATGGCTTGTACTTTATGTCCTTGGAAATCCAAAGTTAGGGTTGTGTCTCCTTCTGCACATTCACAATCCTCCTATTTTATCTAAGGGTACTTGAAGTTTAGATGTCTTTTCTTGTCTAGAATTATGTTCTTCTAGCCTTTTTGTTGGATTTATGCACCATCTTCTCCATTAGAATTTACAAAGATAAGTAAACCGTTAGGGATTTAGGCATATATACAATGCGGGGGAAAAAGACCTCCTAAAGAGGGAAAAAAGTGCCCAAGTGGTCCTAGTGTGTTCACACACATGATTACCTAAATATATCAACAAATCCCCCCTAGGAGTGATGCAGTAAACAAGGATTTGGCACTCATGTATAAGGAAGTGCCAATCTATGTGGAATCAATCCACAAAAGGAAGTAAGCCCAAAGCTTTGCGGAAAGCTTCATATTTCTCCCTAGGCAAAGCCTTCGTGAAAAGGTCTGCAATGTTCTCCTCCATGGGCACATATGCCAAGATGATCTCTCCAGTAGAGAACCTCTCCCTGACATAATGATAATGCACCTCAATGTGCTTAGTGCGAGCATGGAACATAGGGTTCGTCGCAACTGCCAATGCGCTCTCATTGTCAGTGAAGATGGTGGTAACAGAAGACTGATCAACACCCAAATTAGCCATAAGGCGTCTGAGCCACACACACTCAATAGTCACTATGGAAACTTCCCTATACTCAACCTCTCAACTGGAAGTGGCCATAGTAGGCTGCTTCTTGCTCAGCCAAGATATGCATAAGCTACCAAGCATGAAACGAAAACCACTAGTGGACACATGAGTGTCATAGCAACTAGCCCAGTCAAAGGCAAAAAAAGCATGCAAATCTGGTGATAGTGATCCCCCCCTTGGGATAAAAGAACCCAAGTATCCGGGTACCACCAACTTGCACACCTAATTTTCATGCTCTTTCTGCACAAAGCCACGAGGTTAAGAAACATACACTTCTTCATGAAAGTCACCATTCAGAAATGCTGTTTTGATGTCCAACTGATGTACATTCCAACCCTGATGAGCTGCAAGTTTACAGATGCTATGAACAATAATCATTCGGCAAGTAGGAGCAAAGGTTTCATCAAAATCAATGCCTCTTTCCTACACATAACCCTTTGCAACAAGCCTAGCCTTATACTTGTCAACTGTTCCATCAGGTTTATGTTTAGCTTGTATACCCACTTAGTGCCAATGGCCTTCTTGCTAGTAGGCAAGTCACATAAAGACCAGATACCATTTTTCATGATAGCATCATATTCAAATTGCATTGCAGCCATCCAATGTTCAAAATTTTGTGCTTCATCAAACAAAACACGTTTAGTTTCATCACAGAGACTAGATGCAACCATATCATAACAATCTGATGCAAAAGAGTCACTATGAGAGCTTGAACGAGTATGGTATGATAGAGGTGCATCTAATTTGCTATCACGCAAAGTCTGTACTAGCCATTTTGGCATAGTTTTTGCCACCTAAATATCAGCTCTCTCATCAACAAGTGCATCATGCAAATTTGCATAAAAAATGGAATGATATGCATCACACATGAAAATTACAATGGTTGAGAAGTTGCCTCATTAGGACCAGCATTAGATTGTCCACCTATAAAAAGGGGCAGCAAAGTATCATATATGTCTTTGGAGCTAAGAGATGTCTGCTTCGTACATGAAAGTAAAGGCTCAATAACATCTTCCACAAAAACAACATCACGACTAACCAAAATGTGTTTAGTCTGTGGATGATACAGGTGATAGCCTTTGCTTTCTGAACTCTACCCAACAAAAATACATGTTACTGCTTTATCATCCAATTTTCTGTGATGTTGTTCAGGCACTAATGCATATGCAAGACAACCAAAAACACATAGATGAGCAACAAATGGCTTGCAATTGTGCCAAGCCTCATATGGAGTGATAGAATGCAGTGCTCTAGTGGGACACCTATTAAGTACATATGCTACACACATAACAGCCTCAAGCTAGAAACTATGTGGTAAAGCCTAACTCTTGACCATACACCTCTCCATCTCCATGAGTGACTTGTTCTTTCGTTCAGCAACTCCATTCTATTGAGGTGTATATGGCATTGTACACTAATGATTTATCCAACATTCAACCAAAAATGCATTAAAGTCAAAAGATATATATTCCCCCCCTTGATTAGAACAGAGGGTGCCCATTTTACATGTTGATAGATTTTCATCCAAAACCAAAAACTGTTTGAAGCACATAAACACTTCAAGCTTTGCTTTGAGTGGATATACCCATGCATGCCTGTAAAAATCACAATGAAATTCAAGAAGTAAAGATAGTTTCCAAAAGAAGGTGTTTGCATAGGACCACATACATCACTGTGTACAATCTGCAATTTCTAAGTAGCCCGGAGTGAACCATCTTTTGGAAAGGAGGAATGCTGCATTTTGCCCAAAATACAACCTTCAGAGACATGTTTTTTGGGTGCCTCAAGTTTGGGCAAAGAGGACACCATTTCAGTTTTTTGTAGGCATACCAAACTAGCAAAATTCAGATGACCAAAGTGTGCATGCCAAAGCTTTGCATCTCACATAGCTTGAGAATCATGTACTACACATGTTGAATCATTCACAGATTTTTCGTAATCTATGAGCTTACACAACCCATGAGATGAAATGCCAGAAGCAATAATCATGTCGCCATTTGACCAATCATGAACTATACATTTGTCATCAAAAAATTTCACAACCAAGCCAATCTTTGCTAATGCTGAAACTGATAACAAATTCTTCTTGATCGCTGGCACAAATAAAGCATCTGACAATGTAAAAGAACTACCATGAGTAGTAGTCAGAATGATCCTACCAACTCCCATAATAGGATAAGAGGAGTTGTTGGTGTATGTAATAGTATTCCTTGTAGGGGCAGGCTCGAGTGAAGAGAAGAAACTATGCTATGAGGTAATATGTTTGGTCACCCCACTATCAAAGTACCAAATATCTGAGTCTACTGTAGACATGCCATGAGAAGATGGATCAAAACTCCAAACAGTAGTAAACACCCATTCTTCATCCTGCACAATATTTGCAGACTCTGTTTTTGGTGTAGAAGCCTCGACAACAACCATTGCGACCTCTTTCTTCTTTGCCTCTTTAGCAGCCAATTTTGGACAGCTCTTAATGACATGATCATTTGCTTTATAATATTTGCAAAACAATTTCTATTTTCTTGATTTCTTCTCATCTTTGTCTTCCTTCTTCGATTGTGCAGAATTAGTAGATTTCTGCCTACTAGCAGAAGAGCTCCATTTTCCTTTGCCCTTTTGACTAGCTAGGAAAGCTTGATCTGCAACATGCACAATAGACCTGCTTTGCTTGGACTGATCTTCCTACAATAGAATAGAAACTAACTCTTCAAATGTTAAGGCATTTGGATTGCCTTTCATCATCAAAATGAAGAGTAGAAGCAAAACTCTGATGTGAGTTGGGAGGACCATTCAGAACACTCTGCACAAGTGAATTGTTAGGAAGGAATTCATCAACAAAAATCAATTGTTCCTTCAAATCCTTGATCTTTGTAAAAAAAACATCCATAGAACCTCCTTCATTCATGTGCTCACTCTCCAACTATTTTGGAGGTAAGCAACAAGAGCCTCATTCCTAGCCTGGTACAATGTGGTAAGTGTATCCCAAGCATCCTTAGCTGTTCTGCAAGAGCGAATGTGAGGGATAATGGCATGCTTGACAGACAAGGGTATCAATGCATGTGCTTAAGCATCTCTGCCATCCCAACAAATTTGCCCTACAGTAAGTGCAACAGAAACCACAACACGAACATGAATTTGTAGAATATCACCATCATCGATGCCATTTGCATATTGTTCCTTCAAATCCTTGATCTTTGTAAAAAAAACATCCATAGAACCTCCTTCATTCATGTGCTCACTCTCCAACTATTTTGGAGGTAAGCAACAAGAGCCTCATTCCTAGCTTGGTACAATGTGGTAAGTGTATCCCAAGCATCCTTAGCTGTTCTGCAAGAGCGAATGTGAGGGATAATGGCATGCTTGACAGAGAAGGGTATCAATGCATGTGCTTAAGCATCTCTGCCATCCCAACGAATTTGCCCTACAGTAAGTGCAACAGAAACCACAACACAAACATGAATTTGTAGAATATCACCATCATCGATGCCATTTGCATTAGAATAGAAACTAACTCTTCAAATGTTAAGGCATTTGGATTGCCTTTCATCATCAAAATGAAGAGTAGAAGCAAAACTTTGATGTGAGTTGGGAAGACCATTCAGAACACTCTGCACAAGTGAATTGTTAGGAAGGAATTCATCAACAAAAATCAATTGTTCCTTCAAATCCTTGATCTTTGTAAAAAAAACATCCATAGAACCTCCTTCATTCATGTGCTCACTCTCCAACTATTTTGGAGGTAAGCAACAAGAGCCTCATTCCTAGCCTGGTACAATGTGGTAAGTGTATCCAAAGCATCCTTAGCTGTTCTGCAAGAGAAAATGTGAGGAATAATGGCATGCTTGACAGACAAGGGTATCAATGCATGTGCTTAAGCATCTCTGCCATCCCAACGAATTTGCCCTACAGTAAGTGCAACAGAAACCACAACACGAACATGAATTTGTAGAATATCACCATCATCAATGCCATTTGCATTAGCTTTAGTACCTATATTTGCAGTACATGTATTCGTAGGTGTAACATGACGTCTTTAAATACCCTGCACAATATTCCATAGTCCCTTTGCAACCAATACATGATGCATCATATAAGCCCATAATGGATAATTCGTACCATCCAACTTATCCTCAATAGCCAACATACAAAATACATCATTGCTTTCAGCCATGGCCACTAACTAAAATACTCTAATGCAAAATGATTCTATCTAAAAAAGTTGAACAAAACTACCCAAACAAGTATTGCTAAATGTGTAGCAGACTTCGAGATGCTTATATTGGCGAACCGAACTCTGTATATATCTTTGGCACAAAAAGACAAAATAGCCACATAAGTGCTATGATAGTGTGTTCGGAGTCTAAAACGAGGTTAGATCACGATTTTGGTAGCGCATAGTGAAGTTGTTTTGATCTCTGAAACACCCTGAGTATGCTCACCAAATTTCATGCGATTTTGAGACTACGACTGGAGAGGTGAAGACAATGCCCTAGATGAAGCAACAACTTGCTTTGATACCAATTTTTGGAGTTAGACGTCTACGGAAGCACACAAACGGCACAAGGAAGAAGAAGCAGCTTGGAGCACAACACACAATACTGAATGTATTACCACTAGAATGTTCAAAGATAAGTAACCCGTTAGGGATTTAGGGGTATATGCAAACCGAGGGAAAAAAAACCTCCTAAAGAGGGAAAAAAGTGCCCTTGTGGTCCTAGTGTGTTCACACAGATCACTACCTAAATATATCAACATGGATCCATATCATAATTTCCATTATTTTTTGATAAACGATATATTTATTTTCTTTGTTATATCCCCAAGCTTCTTCTAAAAATTCCTCATTGTAAGATGTTGAACATCTATCCTCTAAGTCATCTAGATACAGTGAAGTGGATGAGGTTATGACTCTTTCCAATTTTTCTTCTAAGGGTATGTATTTGAAAGGCACTACATTTGTGGGAAAAGAAGGTTGTTGTCCTGGAACATGTTTGGCTACATCATGAGTTTGTTTTTCATTCAATTGATGATCATTCTTATAAACTATCCTTTGTCTATGATATGGATTTTCAAATGGACCTTTGTACCCCATGGGTGTGTTCCAATTTCTTTATGGATGAAAGAATTGCACAACTCTCTTGTCTCCCTAGGATAGATTTCTAGGTTTTTGGCAAACGTTTGTAGGACGATGCATCCCACAATTGAAACATCTATTGTTATGAGGTCTTTGAGGATTAGTTTTTTGGAGCCCTAATCCTAGATTTTTAGCAATTGCTTTGGCCAATTCTTTAGTATGTGGTATTCTTTTATGTGTTGTTGTGGATATTTCATTTGTCATCAAATCTTGGCCTCTATTTTCATATAGGTCTATAGCTTCCTTTATACATTCATTTAGATCTTCACATATTCTATAGTATACCATTATTCTCAATTGTGCATTTTCTAATCCTTCTGTATATTCTTTTTTGCATAGATGATCTCTCTTGGGCTAGACACCTATCTCGATATTTCTTGAATCTCCTAGTTTCCAACCTTACTGTCTCATTATGTTTTTGTTTAAAGGTGTGTGAATTAGGGTAGAGGTACCATGTTTGATATGTGTCTTTAAAAATTCACCTATATACTCCTCAACTAATGCCTCAATGTTGGCAAAAATCTCCCTAGTTAACGGTTGAAACTGCATGATTATTGAACCTATGAATGTTGATCAGAATGCCTCATATTGAGTAAGTAATCCTCTACTTCCTCAACCCTTAGATTTTTTTTGAATTTCAATAATGGTCATTTGGATAGTTGATCCATCATATTAATTTTCTCTTGCTTTTTACAACTTGATATGGTGTTAATCTTCTATACTTCCCTTGAAACCTTTCCCTATTAGTTTTTTCTCGAATATTGAGGTTCTCCCCAATTGGTCTATTGTTCCTCATGTTTCTATCTTCTTGGTGTTGATTTCTATCGACTTTGATGGGTTGAATATGTGCATTTGTAAAATTGTTCTCCCTGTATGTGTCTCTTTGTCTTTCCCCTGTTTGATTTGCTTTTCTGTTATCATTATTTTGTGCATTATTCCTAAATTCTTAAAATCCACATTTGAATTTATGTGTTCATCATCTACTCCTTGAGTTTATGGGCTCCTTCTTGATAATATTGGTTTATTTTGGTATGTGTATGAACTTCTCAATTTGCCCACAAGTCTCCAAAACCTCTTACCTTCTCTATTCACAAAAGTGGATTCATAAAGCAAAGTATCTACTTGGTGACATGCTACTTTGATTACTTGTTCCAATTGTGTGCAAATTTTATATCCTCTTGGAGTCATTACTTCCTCTTGATTTTCATCTCTCATGGGTTTTTTATTAGCTAATTCCCCTTGATCATTAATGGTTTCAGGGTACTTTGTCAAGACATACATAGTACCATCCCTTTCCATGTATTGTTTATTAAAAAACTGGGTGATTTGGGTCATATTAAAGGGTGAGCTTTACCTAAGTCTTGCAACAAATCTTTGAATTCTATCTTTGTAAATGTATACCCCAAATCTATTTGTAAATTTCTATTTTAATATGTTCATGTAATCCCCTTCATTTGAATATTCACCTTGGATCATGTTTCTAATCCCTTGTGAAGTCGTTCTTTGTCTAGAGGAATTTGTTTTTGCTATCTCCTTGTCTTTAGGGATACTTGAAAGACTAGGGTTCAAGTCTAGTATCACTTTCCCATGTTGGAGTTAGACGTCTATGGAAGCACATGAACAACACAAGGAAGGAGAAGAAGCTTGGAGCACAACACACAATACTGAATGTATTAACACTAGAATGTACAAAGATAAGGAACCCATTAGGGCTATAGGCGTATATACAAGCTAGGGGAAAAAAAACTCCCAAAGAGAGAAAAAATGCCCCGATGGTCCTTTCATGTTCACACACATCGCTACCTAAATATATCAACAAATCCCCATCCCCCCTTGGGAGTGATGCGGTGAACAAGGAACTGGGACTCATGTATAAGGAAGTGCCAAGCTATGTGGAATCAATCCACAAAAGGAAGTAAGCCCAAAGCTTTGCAGAAAGCTTCAAACTTCTCCTGTTGCTCTAGCACAATGGTGAGAACCACGTTAAGAAGCTTCACCTCCTTAATGTCAATCCGTGGGAGAGGTAGGAGTGATATGAAGATCGTGAATGTGAGATGATGTGAGAGTGAAGGTGAGAAGCACAAAGATGCACACACACATACACACACACAATGAAGAGACAAGCAAGACACAATGGAAGGTGGAATTTAGCTCTATTACTCAAGAATACTCTTACAAGCTCAAAAGAACTCTAATCTCCAGCAAGCTAACCTCAAAAATGAGCTCTCTAGCTCTTTTTATAGTTTCTAGACTAGTTTTGACCGGTTTCACATCTAGTGACCGGCCTAGTTAAAAATTAGGTCCTAGAGGCTATTTGGAAGGGTAAACGATGTCTAAAAATAACGAAATTTGGTACGAGTATTCTACCTAAGCTCCTCAAGCTTGAGGACTCCTCGGCTTGCACAAAATGGAGCTATGGATTGCAAAATGGGATTTTGTCTATATTACATATGTTACAAGAGTGATGAAAATCACTGTTGGATGTTTGAAGAAGTAATAAAAAATATAATTGTTTTGAAAAAATGATCCGACTGGCTCCCTGCTTCATCTTCACATGCTTCCGTGGCGTCTGTGCCTCTGACTGCTTCCAACACCCCCCTCCCTCTCGCTTCTGTCGTCCCTGACAGAACCTTGTTGTGAGGTCTGCCGGATGTAATTCTGTAGGAGGTCTTGAGCGAGGGTGTGCTCTGCTACACGAATACCTCGGGCTAGATCAGCCTCGAGTCTCTCCCAGTCGATAGGTTGCGGCTCGTCTGGTGGTGGGAGCTGATAGTGTGTGGAGTACACCATTCGTTCACAGGCGAATAATTGCAATAAGTGTGTGGGCCTGCTTATGAATACTTCTGAATGGTACTCCCAAAAACCGGTGGTGAACATTTCTTCGAATGTTTGCTTGTAACATGCCGGTAGATATTTGATCCTGCAGTGCCAGGCGTAACACACCCGTAGCGATGGCGTTGTGCTCATATCATAGACTAAATCCAAGTTGCCATGCTCAAAGCCCGGGGTGTTGACATGGGGAGCCTTGATGCGCCGGAAGACTTTAAAGACCATCTGCATCATGTCAAAGATTTTGACAGTCATGTGCGCGGCAATATCATCCATAGGTTTTAATCGAGGGAGCCAGTGGCGGATCGTCGCCATCATGTAGCCTACCGTGGGTAACGCGACTGGTGGCTTGAAGTAGGGGTAGTTCAACCAGTCTTGGCACTGCTTATTGTTTTGTAGCTTTATAGCGAAGGCAGTCCAAGAGCGGCGTCGTGGTACTGGTCCCCAGCACGGATTGAATTTTAAGTGAAGCGGCGCTTTTACCCACGTGCTCATCATCTCTGGATAATTTTGCAGTAAATCTTTGCGCCAGTCTGGTTGAAGAATTTCACCTCTCTGCGCCCTTGGTGGCAAGTCCTCTGGCTCGAATTGAGTGGCATGCGTTGGTTTCATGCCGGTTTCTTTCTCGATGGTTAACTGATATTCTGCCATTAACATGAAGTATGGTTTATACTGAAGCTCATGCCCGGATATGTATCGTCGCGGGGCTATTTGAGCAAAGAATGGTGATTGTAAAATTTTTTCTTCAATTATGGCCATGGCATGTAGCTGTGCCTCTACTCTGGCCGAGTGTGTCGTTCCGAGTTCTTCAACTGTCTTCATCCACGCGGGGGTAGGTAATTCGTAGGTCATCTGGCCTTCGGCCGTGACACGTCCGCCTGGGATGGGTATCGGTTCATAAGCCTCTTCGAAGGTCTCCTCCACCGGGATAGTGACGGTTTCTTCCTCAGCTGGTAGCTCAGGTGGGGAGTCTGGCCTTGGTGGTGCTTCATAGATGGCAATCCTAGATTCAAGATTTGTTACCTGGGCCCGGAGTGCGTTGAGTTCCTCTAAAACTTCAGGGGCAGGGTCCACAGGCGCTGGTAATTCCGCTGCTACTGGTACCTGTTGTGTTGCTGGTTCTCTGAGTTGTAGCAGTTTGTGATCTTCCTTTAACTTTTGATGTTCTTCGTTCATACGGTCATAGTCCTCGAGCAATCTAACATGGTCGTCTAGCAACATCCGCATCGACTCAGATGGGATTGCCTTGAATCTGCTCGGACTTAGTGGCTGTTCTGGATGATCTAAAGCCGCCTCCAAGTTCTCTCTATTCTGCTCTTGGAGTCGCTGGTTCTCCTCTTTCGCTGCGGCTAAGTGTCTTCTTAGTAAGCCCATATTTCTAGTGAGCGTTGCATTGCGGACAGTCTGGGCTCTAAGTAGGTTATCTAAATCCGCGGTGGCCTCTTTGCTTTTTTCCTCACTTTCTATTTCTAACTTGTGATAAGCCTCTCGTAACTCTTGGTATCGACTGTTCAGTGAGGCGTTCTCAATCGATAACAAATTAAGCTGCGTTTGCAAGTCGTTCGTCGTTTTCTGCAGCTGTTGATAGTTGGTTCCGAGTGATGCAAACTCATCGCGGACTTGCGTCATGCATGCGAACATGTGTTGAAATGCTGTGTCTATGGTGGGCGATAGTAGTAGTGAAGTGCTAAATGAGGATGCAGTGATAGTAGATGCAGTGGGAATGGGGAGCGGGGTTGGGACTGTGGATGCAGTGGTGATTGTGGAAAATTGAGAAGTGCCTAAATATGAGGGTGCTGTGAGTGGAGTGGGTGGTGGTGAGGTGGGTGGTGATATGTCCATGCCATTGGACGTGTTTAATGTTGTGACTGCGAAAAGTGGTGTGATTGTGGGTGGTTGCGTAGGTGTGAATACGGGATTTACAAACGTAGAGTAGTTTACAGGGGGGATGGTTGGAGCGGCTTGGTGAAACGGGGAAATAGGGGTTAGGGTAGGTTGGGGAGGTGAGACTGGTGAGAAGGTTAGTGGGGTTAGGAAGGGGAATGGTGGTCTTAGAGGTGGGGGAAACGCTGGGAAGGATGAAGGGGTGAAGGGGTTAACATAGGGATGCAGAGGGTTGGGTGTGGGCCTGGTGGTATGAATGGGTAAGGAAGGGGTTGTGGCTACGTTGCTTTGTACAGGTGTGGATGTGGGGAAAGCAGGTGGGTGTGCGGGTGATACAGGATGGGTTGGTGAAAGATGAGGTGAAAGAGGAGTCGAAGGGGTGGAGGTTATTTCGAGGATTGTAGTGGTATGTACAATGGTGGTACGGGGTGGCGAATCTACAAGAATGGTTTCTGCGGTTACTGAACGTTCGGGGGCGAGGCGTGCCTCCCTGGCTTGTGCTGAAGATTGGGCTCCTGTTGGTACACGAATATACTCCCCGGGTTTTGAGAGTAGTCGCACTCGGCGGGGATCAAACTGTGGTAGTTGCTTTCTTTGTAAAAACCTGAGTGCTTCATGGGAGCCTACTGATTGGACTAACTCTCTGAACCCTCTGATATAGGCGTCTTCGAATCCTCCGGAGATGAGTTCCTGTTCAATTAATGCCTGGCTCTCCTCTTCAGTTAACTTCTTTCGTGCCCAGACTTTCTCCATGGTACGATATAATTTCTTTATGGCCAATGTGTATGCTGCGGCTTCGAAAGTTTCATCTTCATATGTGCTGGTGTCGCCGTGCGTGTCGGTTTGTTGGCCTTGCCCCTCTGCTTGTTCGTCGGGTGAGCCCTGGCTGGCCTCATCGTCGCCTTGATCGTCGTCTGTTTCAGTTCTTTCTTCTTCAGAGCCCGACACAGCTTGTCCCTGTGGCAAGTCTCGCGGCGTAGTAGGGTAGCTGGGGCGTTCATATTCCTGGGAGAACAGTGGTGCTTCTGAATACTGGAACTCGTTTGAGAATGCATCAGGCATCTCAAAATCAAATGTCGTGTTTATGGGGTCGGCCTCCATATGTGGTATCGGGAAAGAAAACGCTTCCGCACCAATAGTGGTGGGAGCTTCTGCAGTTGTGGTGAGGGGTTCTGTGGTGGTAGCTGCCTGAGGTGCAGCGGTACTCGTGGTGACCTCCGTAATTACTGGTCTGGACAACCGTATGCGAATAGGTTGTACAGTGGGAGCAGCTTCTGTCTGTGGGCGCTCGGGAGAGGGTTGTGGTGACGGCGACTCTGGCACTTGGAGGCAAGGGATGGTGCCTCGCATGCGCTTCCCTGCCCGTGTCCTACTGGGCTTCCTAGCTTTCTTCGCTGTGCTCTTGAATGCCTTCAATTCCTCTCCTGTTAATGCACGCTCGATGGGCAAGTCATAAGCCAAACACATATACACAATTCTTGTGAGTGCACAACATCCGTTAAGCACTTTTTTACGCTCCCATCTGTGCTGTGCCAGGTACATCTGATCTATGATCCAGCTTGCCAGATCAACTGTTTGAGGTCCTGTACATGCCAAATATAATCCGAACCATATTCTTTTGTGTGGCATGGTAAATCTGTCCTGAGCTGGAAATGCAAAATGTTGCATGCATATTCTTAGTGGCTTTGACAACTCAGGTGTAATGGCCGAAATCTCTTCCCACTTCGTGACATCCCCACGTTTCATTGGTTCTGGAATCAATCTCTCTCGGTCTGTGGGAGTGTGGGTTCCATGAATCTTGATGGCTGCTCTGATTAGGTCCTTAGAGAGATAAAATCTCTTGTAAGGTGGATCGTCCACTAGGGTAGGCAAGATGAAGGTTCCTGGGATGTCCTTATTTTCTGATGCCAGTAAGGTAGTGATCAAGTAATAGCACCTATAAAAATCCGGTTTGGGTAAAGGATCACTGAAGTATTCTGTGAAGCCGGTTCTGGCCCAAACATGAGTTAAATCCTGGGTGCTTTGTAGGGCTTCGAATTCTCTGGAGAAAAACTGGTACTTTCCCCACGTGCGGTCATCAAAAGTCAGAGAGGATTCAAATATAAAGTCTGCGTCAGCGAGGGGTCCTGCCAGGCCCTGAAACCAATGAGAGTTCCTGTGTATCTTTTCGGTGTAGCCCATAGGGGGGTTATCGATAGGCATTGGCCCTGGAAATCCCTGAAATTCCGGCGGTGGAGCAGTAGGGTGGGACTCTGCTCGTAGCACGTTGAGTGGTACTGCTGCTACACTGGGGCCTACACCTGATGTTCCTTCGTCAGTTTGCATGGTGGCTGGTGCGCTAGTGAGAAAGATCTGCTACAAAAGATTAACACATTAGCATGGAAATTAATCATGATCCCATTACAGTGAGACCGCAATCCCTTTCCATAACTGATGCGTAACCCGCGTAGCCAAGTGCTGTGATGTGATGGATGCAATGTTTCTTGCAGCAATAGTGCAGGTCTCTAGACACCTATATGTTTCAGATCATGCATACATTTCTTGATGAGATGAGATTACGAGTCGTGCGTGATGATGGTGTGTGAATTTATACAAGGTTTAAAGGTTAGTAATTGAGTACAAGGTTGTAGGTTAGTCGGGGGGTAGTTAGACAACGGGTTAGGGGAAGACGGTTGGACACGTTTCGGTATCCAATTCTTAAAGATCTTTGAGTGGGTGGTGGGTTTCTGCTGAGGGGTAAAAGGTTGTGTCGGGTTTGGTGGTATCGAGGGATGAGATGAGTTATGGGGGTGATATATTACATGGCTCCTGGGTTGAGCTATGATACATGGTTTGGGTACCCAAATCTGCGTGGGCGTGGGTCTATGGGTAAGATACTTCTTGGCGATCCACATTTGTCGGATGTTTGGACCCGTTGAAGAAGGTCGAGGGGATGGTGGAGATCGATTCTGTTTCTGTTCTGCCCTTTTTTTGTCGATTTCTGCTTGGCTGGAGTTCTTTGGTGCTTTTGTCCTTTTGGCACCCATATTTGTCTGGTACCGCTTCCTTTGGGAGGCCTAAACTGCTTTCCATGTTGTTTCCTCTGATACTGTCGTCGGTCTGGGTTCCTTTGTCGTGGTTGACCGTTTTGTTGTTGCTGGGGTTGAGAGGTCGGATGGACACTCTGCTTTGGAAAAGAAGGGAGTTCCAACACTTGCGTGACCTGCCCATTAGGAAGTGATGCCTTTTGTAACTTTAATCTAGGCCAGTCCGCAACAAGCTTGGAAGGATGAGCACCGTAGGGTGTCGTGCTCATTTGGCCGCTGATGCAACCCACCTGACCTCTGATTGTGCCCTTCTGTCCTTGCGTTTGGGTAACTGTCGCTTCTAGTTTGCAGGAAGTCCCAGGGCAGATCGCCTGTCGTCCTCCTGATTTACATTCATCCATCGCCAAGCCCGAGTGGGTTGGTGTGGACATAGCGTGATTGAGCTGATCAAAGATTTTCCTGTCTTCCGTCGCATGCGTTTCCTTGGGTCTAGGGTCACAACCGTCAAGCGGAATGCCGTTAGGGAAGTCAAGCGGTATCACTCGCTTCTGCTCTAAGGTTCCAATCTGTAAGGAGCCTTGTCTAAGATTTAGGTCCACTGAGTGATCGTATAGCCAATCTTGGCCAAGGATTAGGGGTTCTATCAGGTCGTCATCATGGCACACCAGTAGCTTAGCTGTCATCGTCATATCCTTAATGAGGATAGGAAGGTCCACCTCACCCATGCAAGGGGTTTCCATGCCTCCTAGGCCTATGAGGTATGCCTCAATTGGCCGCATTTCTATTCCTGAATCCTTATAGTGGGACCATCTAATCGCACTAGTCGCAGCACCCGAGTCAATTAAAGCCCTGAGTTCTTGGCTATGTTTACCGTGCTCTAGCCTTACTGTAATGAATGGTCTCCTATCCACTATGCTCGGATGAGTGGTTGACTTTACTTGACACATGGCCATGGGATATCTGGGTGATGTTTCCAGATGGTTATAACGTTCTCTCCCTAGTCCTTGTCTTCTTAGCTTCATGCGCTTAATGCGTTCTATGGCTTCTGCCTGAGCTTCTGCTCGTATTCTATTTTCTTCCTCCTTACGCTTCTTTGCCAACGTGAGTCGTCTAAGCATATCCTCAGTAAGAGGTTCTTGATATAACCTGACTCTACAGCCACTAATGTAATTAGGCATTATATCTCCTTCTAAGGTGGCTAACTGCACTGCTCCGCTCGTCGAGAGTCTGTTAATGATCATAGGTCCATAACCTCGCTTTTCTAACTTCCGTGCATGCTGTTTCAGCGTATACACCAGAACTAAATCTCCTTCTTTTAGGCCTTTATCATTCACATGTGCATCAAAATATGCTTTCTGTCGCTTCTTCGCTGCGTATATTCCTGCTGCTGCTTTCAGCCTGGTTTCTCCTAATCGTTCCAAGTCCATTATTCTCGCTGATAATTCATGGCCGGTCCACTGATGTTCTTGTGCAACCTTAAGGGTCGGTATCAAGAAGTCCAAAGGAAGCACTGCATTCTGACCAAAAACCATCTGAAAGGGAGTTGCATTGAGTACGGTCTTGTAGGCCACTCGATATGCCCAAACAGTGTGATGTAGCTGTTTGTCCCAATCTGAACGTTTATTGTTCACGAGTTTCGTCAGTACGGTACAAAGTATCTTGTTAGTGCTTTCAGCCTGACCATTGGCCTGAGGATGATATGGTGCAGATTTCTTGTGAATCACCATAAAATCCTGTAACAAATATTCAATGACTTGGTTTAGAAAGTGAGTGCCTCGATCGCTCACCAACTCTATAGGCAATCCATATCTTGTAAAGACATTTTCAAATAAGAATTTTGCAGTCGTGTGAGCATCATTCTTTTTTGTGGCTTTTGCCTCTACCCATTTCGTAAGATAATCTGTGGCAACAATAATGTATTCTGCATGTGTACCTTTTGCAGGGGGGTTAATGGGTCCTACAAAGTCTATACCCCACTTAGAAAATGCACGTCCGCCCATCATGGGTTTCAATGGCATTTCATCTCTGCGAGTAGGAAACTGAGTTCTTTGGCACACATCACATCTCTTTACATAGGTATGTGCATCCATGTGAAGAGTGGGCCACCATAATCCTGCAAAGAGGATGGCTTTGATTATCCTATCTGGTCCAAAATGACCTCCTGCAACACCTTGGTGTGCAGTCTCTAGTATTCTCAGATAATCGCTCTCATGAACACATTGTCTTAGATATCCATCTCGTCCTCTTTTGTATAAGTTATCGCCAATAAGTGAATAGTCTTGAGCTTCCTGCTCTAGACTGCGTTGTCGAGCTAAAGTCATGCCTTGAGGGAATGTGTTCGTCCTCAAGTAAGTCACTAAAGGTTCACTCCAGTCTGGTGTGAGAGACACGTGATATAACGTCGCATGCTCTACCGGTGGTCTTTCACAGCAAATACTGCATTCCTTACACAACTTGTAGACTTCTGCTTCCATCGTAGGCCAATATACTCCCAATCTCTGCAGAGTCTGTAGTGTTCTATGTTTTGAATGATGTTGCTTTAGTGCACCTAAGTGTGCTAATTGCAACCAATTCGCATGTTCTGATTCATCTACACAACAAGCAAGAATCTTTTGATTATCCTGTTTATATATGCTTCCTGCCATTATTTGATATCTCTGGGATTTGGTAATCTCTCCTTCTTTGATCTTTATCCTAGGACTCTTGGGCCCGTATGTCAGAATAGGGACTAACGGCTTAGCCCATTCTGGTGCTATCTCAAGGTTGAATAAGTATGCATCTGGTAGATCGTCAGCTACTCCTTGAGGAGCTTCGCCTGAGGTTAATCTTGAGAGGTGGTCGGCTCTAAGATGCGTCTTTCCTTTCCTAACTACCACTTCAAAATCATACTCCATGAGCAGTAGAAACCAACGTATCAGTCGTCCTGTGTTACAAGGTTTGTTGACTAAATATAATAGGGCTTGATGATCTGTAAAGAACTTGAATTTGTTGGCCAACAAGTAGTGCCTAAACTTCTTTACAGCGTAGATCATCCCTAATCCCTCTCGTTCCGTAGTGGTGTAATTTCTTTCTGCTGCGTTCAATTGTCTGCTAGCGTAAGCTATGGGGAGATCTATGTTACCTTCACTCGTGGGTTGTGCTAACACACATCCTATGGCGTAATTGGATGCATCCACATGTACATGGAATGGCTTACTCCAATCTGGAGTGGTCAGTATAGGTGCTGAGCACAAGCGTCGTTTAAGTTCATTGAATGAATTTTCGCATTCATCTGTCCACTCAAAATTGGTCAAAAGAGAGTACAGAGGCTTGGCTATGATTGCATACATGTGTATGAATCTCCTATAATAGCCGCAATGGCCCATAAACGCCTGTACCTCTTTCACATTAGTTGGTCTAGGTAATTCTGCAATTACCTTCACCTTTTCCTCGTCCGTAGAGATTCCATTTTTTGACACGATGTGTCCTAGAATTTTGCCTTGTCTGACCATGAAAACGCATTTTTCTGGGTTCAAACAAACCTGATACTCTCGGCATTTGTCAAATATTTGTCTTAACTCTGGGATATGTGTCTGCCTTACATTTGAATGAGCACATAAGTCATCGACGTAAACTTCCAAGCTCTTGCGTAAGAATTCCTTAAAAACATGACACATAAGTCGCTGGAAAGTCGCGGGTGCATTTGTCAAGCCGAATGGCATCACACGAAATGCAAATATGCCCCATTCTGTGGCAAATGCCGTCTTGTGTTGGTCTTCTGGAGCAATGGCTACTTGGTTATAGCCTGAGAATCCATCAAGAAAGCTGTAAACTTCCTTGCCCGCAACTCTTTCCAATAGGTGTTCCGTGATAGGAAGAGGATAACTATCTCTAATCGTGGCGGCATTAACTTTTTTAAGGTTAATACACACACGCAATTTTCCATTCTTCTTGGGCACAACCACAATGGGGGATACCCATTCGGTATGCTCAATTTCGTAAATGAATCCTGCTTCTATCAACCGATCTATCTCCTCTTTAATCTTCGCAGCGTAATTATCATTATACGTGTAAGGTTTCTGTTTTGTCGGTTTCGCATCTGGAGTCATAGGGATTCTATGAGAACATATATCCGGGTCTACTCCTTTCAAATCTTTGTAACTCCAAGCAAAAACATCTCTATATTCACGCAATAGGGCAACTAACTCTTCTTCTTCTTCAGTCGTCAAATCATGCCCTATGTAGGTGCATTTTTCTTCTTCTCCTTCTATGGCAACTATTATTTTCTTGGTTTTCTCTCGGTTATCATATACTTGTCCGTCATTCGCCTTTCTATTGGGCATTCGTACCATGATTCTTCTATCTTCAATTTCATATTTCTTGAAGTTCTCGGGTACTTCGAATAAAGATTCTTCTTTTTCTGACATGGTTTCTTTCTTCTTTCTTTTCTTTCCTTCACTCTTGGTAGTCACTTCCGTGGCTAGTCTTACCTCGTTTGTAATTTCCTCGTGTTTCTGAGCGTGAGTCTCTACTTCGTAGAAATATTCTTCCTCTGATGCGAATGGAGAGTCCATAATAATTGATTCCAAATCAACATCACTTGCATCCTCAAATGCATCAGTGTTCGGTTCACACTCTTCTAAAATTGCATCGCACATGATTGGCTCTATCGTGAAAACTGAAATGTCATAGCCATCCTCGTCACAGTGGGGTGTCCATTGTTCTTCATTGATGGCTACATCCATGGTTGCTAGGATTTCCGCCCAACCATGGGGTTCAAATTCCTCGTCTGGGAATACTACAGGTGCATATGCTGGATCTTGAAGGGTTCGTGGATGTTGTTCTGCACCTAAGGTCCTGGCTTCTAATCTTTCTTCCTCTTGTTTGGCTACTTTACACATCCATAAATGGGTATCCTCATGCAACCAAGAAGGATCTGATTCTAATGAGTGTACGGATTCCGTCTCTACTGGTGTCTTATGGATGGTATTCCATTGTATTGGGGGTACATCTCTATGTGAATAGTCTCTAAGGTTGACTTTGGTAGTCACTCCTAAATGTTGCAAGTACAAAGAATTAGTTCCCCAATCTTGTACAATTTGCAACTGACGCATGAATGGTCGTCCCAATATCATCTCATATGCATGATTTTTAGCAAAGTCACAAATGGCAAAGGTATGCTCAAATTCTACACCACAAGTGGTGAGAGATATGCCTTCTAGTAAGCCTAACGGTTTTTCTATGTGTCCATCGGCCATTTGTAGCTTCATCCTGGTGGGTCTGAGTGCTGGCTTACCCCAACGTTTCCATAAGGCGGTAGTAGCGATGGCTACTCCGGCTCCTGAATCTAAGATGGCTTTCGTGGTGTAGCCCTGATGGGTTATGGGAAGATATGTGTTACCTTCCTCTCCTTCGCTTACGTCTCCAATCTTTTCCACGGGTATCTCTGGTACCTTCTTCTGTGATCCTATCTGAGAGGGTGTGGTAGCTAGCTCAGGGAATTGATTTGCTACGTGCTTCCACAATTCTGGTTTTACTTTTAACAGTTCCTCCAGAGTGAGATTACACTGTACTTTAGTATTCTTGATCACTTCCGTGTTCCTAGGGATCACTGATTCTTCATTCCTCACTATTATCGTGGGTGCTCTCATACTAATAGACTTTGCTTCCCAAGGTCCTGTGAACTGAGGTAATTCTTGTAGAGAATTAGACTCAAATCCTGTGGGTTCACTTAGTTGTTCCACCTCTACATCACCATATATAGAGGGGATGTCTTGGGGAAATTGTTCCTGCAAGTCGTCTATTTCTTGAATAGGAGGATGAGTTCCTTGTTCTTTTCTCCATTTCTCTTCTTGTATTTCTCTTAAAAATTCATGTGAGTACCTATGTATGGAGGATAGGTTATCTTGACTTTCTGTATTGGGTACTTGAGACAGGGATGGTGCATTCCTTTCCTGTGTCTCTGGGACAATAGGGTTCCTATGCTGATCCTTTTTCTCTTTGCTTTCTATCAAGTGTTCTAGCCTCTCCATTAGTCCTTGAAAGTGTAGTTCTGGTTTTGCCATGTTATTCCAATTAAGATATCTAGAGGCTTCAAACAAGGCTTGTGCTAACTCTACCATTTTCATGCAAAGTTTAGTTCTCTCAATCTCTAGATCAGCTCGAGGGTAGTTTTTACTCATTTCCGTTACTTGAGGTCCTTCTTTTATTCTAGCCTGATATGCACGAAACATCATGTCTAGATCTTCCGGTATGGGTTCCGCTAAGACTGATCCTGATTTCTGAGCTGGGATTTCTTGGTTTGATTCTTGTGAAGCCAATTCTTGTATTTTGGCTCTAGATTCTCTTAGACTTCCTTCCAACTCACTTATCTTTTTACTCCATTTTCTCTTTATCCTTTCTCTAGAATCTTTCCAAGATTTTGTCTTTTTACTACTCGATTCTGCAACTTCACTAGTTTCGACTACTTTCTCTTGATTAAGCTGTTGGTTTTGCAAGAGCGCCTGGGCTCTGGTTATAGCTTGGATAGGCACGTATGTAGGGTTGGACCCATCTGCGTTGTTTACAATACCTATCACGTTGATCGATGTCACATTTGAAGTGTTAACTGGGTTCTTAGGACAATCTTTGATCATGTGTTCTTTGCCACAATCGGCGCAAAAGCCTTGGATGCTATAGTACTGCGATTGCCTTGCTATTGGGGGATGTGGACAATCCTTAATGAAATGATCTCCTTGGCACCTAAAGCATGGTCCTCTAGGGCCCTGTGGTCTCTGTTGTCTCAGTTGGGGCCGTGGGTTTGGGTTTGTGTACATCACATTAGTATAGTCTGGCTCCCAACTAGGTTCCATTGGTGGACTGTCATAATGATATGTCTCCACATGTTCTGGTGACTCCGTGTAATAAGCGGGTGGACTAGTTACATGGGTAGAGTCAAAACTGTTTGAGTTCGGGTCACTTTCGGTGATCAGGGGTGAAGAAGGCACTAAGGCCCTACTTAGGTTCTCTTCTGCAGCCGCATATTTGACTGAGATGACATTCGCTGGTGGGGGTGGCTGCTGAGCTAAGACGGGTTGAGGTCTCTGTTGAGCCTGGTATGGGTAGTTCTGAGGAGGCCTATAGTAATAAGGCTGAGCATTGTATTGGCCTTGATACCTACCTGGCTGCTGGTATGTTTGCGGGTAGTTCTGTCTCACGGTTTGTTTGTTGTATGGGCAGTCCTGAGCTGTATGATTTGTGTATCTTCTCTCAATTGTGCAATATTGGCCACTAGAGTTGGCTTGAGGTTGAGGTGCATTGGGGCACATGTTTGCCAAATGATTTCCACCACAAGTGTAACAACGTACGTTCATCGGTAGCTTGGGCACCTGTTTACTAGAAACTCCTAGTTTTTGGGCCACTTTTTCTGCTAGGTCCTCTATCGAATTAGACAATTTTGTGGATGCCAGAGAAGAACAATCTGAGTCCTTGTAGACCTTTGAGAGTTCTAATTCATCTCCTAGGTTGTCCTCGATGTCTATACATATTCTTACACACTCCTCTAGTGTTCTGGGTTCTTTTAGGTACACATAAGAGCGTAGTTTAGCGCTCAACAAGCCATCTAAGAACAGTGATACTTGTTTGGCTTGTGAGGGTAGCTCTTGCATTGGACATCGCTCAACATATTGTCTGAACCTACGTCCTGCCAGTCTTACTGTTTCCTGAGGGGTCTGTTTAAAGCTATGAATCAACGAAGACGTGTCATGTCTAACCCCACTTTTAGAGAATTCTGTGATGAATGACTCTAAAAAGTGATGGATGTCTCTAAATTGCCTTTGTTGCAGTGGTTGGAACCAAGTTAAAGCGGTATTCTTTAACGTTAGTCCAAATGCGTTGTACTGCGTGAACATGTCTTCAACTTGTTCTGCTCTTAGTACTTGCTTGAATTCTGCGACATGGTCATAGGGATCTCCTGTCCCATCAAAGTAATTCTTCATTGATTTTACTAACTGTGTGGGTCTCAATACTCTTGCGTGTTCACGTGGTCTGGGTAGAGGAAAATCATCTCTACCACCTGGTATTCCATGTTCTCTTTGTCTATCCGTCCTATTAGTGTTTGTGGTTGTTCTATCTCTCCCTATGGGGTGATTGAAGCTTACTTCCGGTCTCTCGTGATTTCCTTCTCTTTGATTTCCATGGGCTGAGGATGTTCCTGCCCCTTGTTGATTTGTATTCATGTTCGTTCTAGATGGAGGGAATATCAATTCACCTCTCCATGTGTATGTGTTTTTAGCGCGCTCAGGCACCACAAAGACTCTTTCTGAAGTCTCATCCAGGTATACAACCTTTCCAGGTGTATCTGGGTCCTTGAATTCATAGATTGTAATGATGCCTACCTCACTGGGGTTTTCCTTTCTGTACCTCCAAAAGGCTTCGTCTGTTTCTTTATTTACGAACAACTCGGTGCTCCTGTTGTCTTGAGGGATCCACTCTGGGATGAGTACTCTTGTTAATACGGATTTCCCTCTAGGTGTTCTAGGTTCTTCTAACGGTTCTTTTCCTTGAAATTTCGCTTCCGTCTCTAATTGAATTGTGCCAAACTCATTCGTATCGTTGGGCTGTGTACTTAGGATGTACATGGTTCCTTCTTTGTCTATGTAAGCATCTCTCTCAAATTTCACCACTGGTCTTTCCAATCCAATGGGTTGATCGGGGTTGTGCAATTGCACCACTTGCCTTTGCAACCCATCCTCATAGATGCGGGCACCTAATCGGTTGGTTCGGAGAAACTCTAATTGCGTTCTATAGGGTCCTTCAGGTTTTTCTAAGTATGCTACATGAGATCCTCCTGCTGGTCTGTCTGCGCTGAATGCCATTTCTGATTCACTTGATTCTGAGCTCAACTCGTAAGGATAACTACTATTCAACTGCTGAGCCCAAGATCGTGCAGTGGTTCTTACACTAGCCTCTGATGATCTAAGGCTTCTTCTGTCCGACTTACCTATATGCTTGCCCGATCTAAGGTTCATTAATTTTCTTCCTTGCACGCTCGATTACACACTTAGATCGTCAATGGTTCTTTGTGATTAATTCTTGGTTCTTTTTAATTTTTCTTAGGATTCTTGTCTTAATATATGCGTCAGGAATTCGACTTTCCGTTATAGTTTTGGGTTCTCGTTCCGTCAGACTTAGGTTCTTTTCTTTAGGTTTTCGCGTCACACACACCTTTACTTTGAGTCTTAAACTTGATAGAATTAGGTATCTTGAACTTGAGGCGTTCCTATCGACTTAACCCCACAATGCTAACGTTCTAGCCTAAGCTAAGAATTGACTGAGGGGGTTGAGTAATCTTCCAACCTCGAGTCGACTTTTCTGTTGCTCTGGTGTCCTGTTGCCCAAGAAGTCGTGCTTCCCAAGCTCTGCTGTCTCCACTGCCTCGCTTGCTTGCCTTTGATTGCCTTTGCTAGACCTGGAAAATTCCAATGTTAGACCAATTCACAAGATGATTAAACACTTGAGTATATACACCTTTTTAGCTCAAATTTTCAATGTGTGCCCCCTGACTTCCTAGTCCCAGACTAGGTGAACCTCAAAATATCTTATCCAAAATTAGACGTATCCTTTATGAAAAAAACAGTTGAGGTCACGTAGTACTCGTCACAAGCTTTCTAACGAGCTATTAAGCTCAAAAAACGGACTTCGGATGAAAAAGTTATACACGTTCAGGCCCTGGGGGGTAAAAACTGACAATCCAATTTTCCCTCAAATATGAGCTAAGGGGTCTCCTATGAGTCTAATGGTCCAAAAATTTTCCAAAAATACCCTCAAAATTGGTCAAAAATTGAAGTCCAAAATTTGCGATGGGGGTGGGCAATCGCGATGGTCTGGGACCGTCGCGATGGTCCAAGCGAACCGTCGCGATGGTCCGAAAAATGAACCGTCGCGATGGCGTGATCAGGCGGACAATCGCGATGGCGCGGTCAACGGTCAACGGTGGACAATCGCGATGGCGCGGTCAACGGTCAACGGTGGACAATCGCGATGGTCCGAAATGAACCGTCGCGATGGTCCGCGATGCGATGGCTTGAGCCAATCGCGATGGTCCGATTTTGGGCTGTCGCGATGGTCCAAAAGTTGAACCGTCGCGATGGCCTATCGTGACATGTGGCACTGTCGTGGCGATGGCATAGGCCAATCGCGATGGTCCGGGGTCAGATGAACCGTCGCGATGGTCCAAGTGGACCGTCGCGATGGCTCAAGTGAACCGTCGCGATGGTCCGAAAAAGCGAACCGTCGCGATGGTCCGGCCGAGCCGTCGCGATGGCGTGAGCCTATCGCGATGGTGCGACACAATCGCGATGGTCCGAGCCAATCGCGATGGTCCACCAAACAATGAATTTTCAAAATGCAACTTTGGTTCCGTGTATGCGCAAGGGTCGCCTATCTAGTGGTGTGGTCGCCTACCTCAAAAACCGAAAAGTGCAGACCATCGCGATGGTCCGCCCTGCTCGGAAATTTCTGACAGAAAGTACATGTTTTACCTTTTGGAAGCTCTCCTGATGCTCTGAAGCTCTGTACCTGCAAGAAAACTCAAGAAAACACAAGTGCATACAAGCGCGAAAACTCTCTCTCGCTCTCTCGCACGCACAAATGAGGGGAAATGAGGTGAATGGGTGAATATGGTGAATTTTCTGATTTTTTTGGAAATGAAGATGATGATGCGATGATGAAGATGGAGTGTGGGGGAGGTGAAAAACACTAAAAACTAAGTAAAAACAACAACAAAAACTGAAACTTTTACCTTCCAACGCCTCTTCTTGCTATACTCTTACCATCACACATTCGTCCTAGACTCGATCCCCGGCAACGGCGCCAAATTTGGTGTTGCTCTAGCACAATGGTGAGAACCACGTTAAGAAGCTTCACCTCCTTAATGTCAATCCGTGGGAGAGGTAGGAGTGATATGAAGATCGTGAATGTGAGATGATGTGAGAGTGAAGGTGAGAAGCACAAAGATGCACACACACATACACACACACAATGAAGAGACAAGCAAGACACAATGGAAGGTGGAATTTAGCTCTATTACTCAAGAATACTCTTACAAGCTCAAAAGAACTCTAATCTCCAGCAAGCTAACCTCAAAAATGAGCTCTCTAGCTCTTTTTATAGTTTCTAGACTAGTTTTGACCGGTTTCACATCTAGTGACCGGCCTAGTTAAAAATTAGGTCCTAGAGGCTATTTGGAAGGGTAAACGATGTCTAAAAATAACGAAATTTGGTACGAGTATTCTACCTAAGCTCCTCAAGCTTGAGGACTCCTCGGCTTGCACAAAATGGAGCTATGGATTGCAAAATGGGATTTTGTCTATATTACATATGTTACAAGAGTGATGAAAATCACTGTTGGATGTTTGAAGAAGTAATAAAAAATATAATTGTTTTGAAAAAATGATCCGACTGGCTCCCTGCTTCATCTTCACATGCTTCCGTGGCGTCTGTGCCTCTGACTGCTTCCAACATCTCCCTAGGCAGAGCCTTCATGAAAAGGTCTGCAATGTTCTCCTCTGTGGGCACATATGCCAAGATGATCTCTCCAACAGAGAACCTCTCCCTGACATAATGATAATCCACCTCAATGTGCTTGGTGCGAGCATGGAACACAGGGTTCCTCACAACTTCCAATGCCCTCTCATTGTCAGTGAAGATGGTGGTGGTAGAAGGCTGACCAACACTCAAATCAGCCATAAGGCATCTGAGCCACACACACTCAGTAGTCACTGTGAAAGCTTCCCTATACTCAACCTCACAACAGAAGTGGCCACAATAGGTTGCTTCTTGCTTAGTCAAGATATGCATAAGCTAGCAAGCATGAAGCAAAAACCACTAGTGGACACATGAGTGTCATAGCAACAAGCCTAGTCAAAGTTAGAAAAACCATGCAAATTTGGCTGTCGTGATCCCCCCTTGGGATAAAACAACCCAAGTAATTGGGTAGCACTCAAGTAGTAAAAGATGCGCTTAACAACCTACCAACACTTGACACCTGGGCAATGCATAAACCTGCTCATCTGTGAGACAACAAATTGAATATCTCACCGAGTAATGCATAAGTAAATGAAGCATCCAATAGCTTACTTATAGAGAACAACATCAAATGCATCTCGAACATCATGAAGACTCAATCGTAAACCTATCTCCATAGGAGTGGCAATAGGTTTACAGTCTTCAAAGAAAAAATGCTGCAATAGTGTGTCAATATATTTCGTTTGACACAGAACCATTCCACCATCAACGTGCATGAACTAAATGCCCAAATAATGATGCAAATGACCCAAATCAGACATCTCAAATGAGGCATGTAAATCAGCCTTGAAATCAGCAATATGCTTCTCATGAGGACCAGTGAGCAACTTGTCATCAACATACACCACAATGATCAGAAACACATCGTTAGCATGCTTAACATATAATGTGCTTTTAGTTGGATTGTTCTCAAAACCATGTGCAATCACATAGGCATGTATCTTTTCATACCAAACACGTGGTACTTGCTTTAAACAATATAAAGCCTTCTTTAACCTGCACACTTGGTTTTCATGCCCTTTCTGCACAAAGCTACGGGGCTAAAAAACATACACTTCTTCATGCAAGTCACCATTCAAAACTACAGTTTTAATGTCCAACTCATGTACATTCCAACAATGATGAGCTACAAGTGCACAAATGCTACGAATAGTAGTCATTCGACAAGTAGCTACAAAGTTTTCATAAAAATCAATGCCTCTTTCCTATGCTTTATCTTGTATACCCGCTTAGTGCCAATGGCCTTCTTACCAGGAGGCAAGTCACATAAAGACCATCTATCATTTTTCATGATAGCATCATATTCAGATTGCATTGTAGCCATCCAATGTTCAAAATTTTGTGCTTCATCAAACGAAACAGGTTCATTCTCATCAAAGAGACTAGAGACAACCATAACATAGCAATCTGATGCAAAAGAGACACTATGAGAGCCTGAATGAGTACAGTATGACAAAGGTGCAGTTGTGCTTCATCAAACGAAACAGGTTCAGTCTCATCAAAGAGACTAGAGACAGCCATAGCATAGCAATCTGATGCAAAAGAGGCACTATGAGAGCCTGAACGAGTATGGTATGACAAAGGTGCATCTAATTTGCTGTCACACAAAGTCTACACCAGCCATTTTGGCATAGTTTTTGCCTGCTCAATATCAGCTCTCTCATCAACAAGTGCATCATGTAAATCTGCATCAGAAATGGAATGATCTGCATTAGAAATGGAATGATCTGCATCATCACCAAGAACATGCAAAGGCTGAGAAGTTGCCTCATTAGGACCAGCACTAGACTGTCCACCTATAAAAAGAGGAAGCAAAGTATCATACATATCTTTGGAGCTAACATATGTCTCCTTCGTACATAAAAGTAAAGGCTGAATAGCATCTTCCACAAAAACAACATCACAAATAACCAAAATGCATTTAGTCTGTGGATGATACAGACGATAGCCTTTGCTTTCAGAACTATACCCAACAAAAATACATTTTACTACTTTATCATCCAATTTCCAGCGATGTTGTTCAGGTATTGATGTATATGTCAGACAATCAAAAACACACAGATGAGCAACATATGGGTTGGGACCATGCCAAGCCTCATATGGAGTGATAGACTGCAGTGCTTTAGTGGGACACTTGTTAGGTACATATGCTCCACACATGACAGCCTCAAGCCGGAAACTATGTGGTAAAGCCTGACTCTTGACCATACACCTCGCCATTTCCATGAGTGTCCTGATCTTTCGTTCAATAACTCCATTCTATTGAGGTGTATACGACACTATACATTGATGTTTTAGAAATGCATTAAAGTTAGAAGACATATATCCCCCCCCCCCCCCCTCGATCAGAATGGAGGGTGCTCATTTTACATGCTGATAGATTTTCACCCAAAACGAAAAACTGTTTGAAGCACATAAACACTTTGGATTTTGCTTTGAGTGGATATACCCATGCATGCCTGGAAAAATCATCAATGAAAGTCAGAAAGTAAAGATAGTTTCCAAAAGAAGGTGTTTGCATAGGACCACAAACATCACTATGTACAAGCTGCAATTTTTGAGTAGCCCAAACTAGACCATCTTTTGGAAAGGAGGGATGCTGCATTTTGCCCAAAATACAGCCTTCATAGACATGTTTTCCGGGTGCCTCAAGTTTGGGCAAAGAGGAGCTTTGCATTTGACATAGCGTGAGAATCATGTACTGCACATGCTGAATCATTCACAGATGTTTCATAGTCTATGAGCTTATATAGCCCACTGCATAAAATGCCAGAAGCAATAATCACATTGCCATTTGATAGATCATGAACTATACATCTGTCATCAACAAATTTCACAACCAAGCCAATCTTCGCTAATGCTGAAATTGATAACATATTTTTCTTGATCCCTGACACAAATAAAGCATCTGACAAGGTGAAAGAACTACCATCACCAGTAGTCAGAATGATCTTACCAACTCTAATGATAGGATAAGAGGAGTTGTTAGCACATAGTGACAATATTCCTTGTAACGGAAGGCTCAAGTGAAGTGAAGAAACTGCATTGCAAGGTAATATGTTTGGTTGCCCCATGATCAAAATACCAAACATTTGAGTCTACTAGAGACATACACTGCTCGTGAGAAGATGGGTCAAAACTACAAATAGTAGTAAACACCCATTCTTCATTCTGCACAACATTAGCAGACTCTGTTTTCGGTGTAGAGGCCTTTGCAACAAGCATTCAAGCCTCTTTTTTCTTTGTTTCTTTAGCAGCCAGTTTTGGATAGCTCTTAATGACATGATCATTTGCTTTAGAGTATTTGCAAAAAATTTTTTGCTTTTCTGATTTCTTCTCATCTTTATCTTCCTTCTTCAAATGTGCAACATTTGCAAATTTCTGCTTACTAGTAGATGAGCTCCATTTACCTTTGCCCTTCTGACTAGCCAGGAAAGCTTGATCTGCAACACGCATAATGGACTTGTTCTACCTAGACTTATCTTCTCGCAATAGAACAAAGACTAACTGTTCAAATGCTAAGGCATTTGGATTTCCTTTCATCATCAAACAAAGAGTAGAAGCAAAACTCTGATATGAGTTGGGAAGACCATTTAGAACAGTCTAGACAAGTGAACTATCAGGAAGGACTTCATCAGTAGAAATCAAATGTTCCTTCAAATCCTTGATCTTTGTCAAAAAAATGCCCATAGAATCACCTTCATTCATTTGCTCACTCTCCAACTGTTTTTGGAGGTAAGCAATAAGAGCCTCATTCCTAGCCTGGTACAATGTGGTAAGTGTATCCCAAGCATCCTTAGCTATTTTGCATCAGCAAACGTGAGGAATAATGGCACGTTTGATAGAAAAAGCTATCAATGCATGCGGCTGAGCATCTCTGCCATCTTAAAAAGTTAGCTCTACAGTAGGTGCTGTTGATGTGTAAAACTCCACAAGAAATGAATTAATGTGACACTAGAACACCTCTATGGTCACCATTAACTCATTGCCACTCCAAACTTTGAGAAATGATAGCCGAAATCAAGAACTTTGCTTCTTCAGATTTTTCTAGTCACTGAAATGACATACCTTAAGTATTTTGCTAATTTCTCTTAGCTCAGATATTATTTCTCCAAGATCTTTTATAGGATGAAACTAGAAGAGTAGAGCTTTCCAACAAGCTATCATATGCATCAAACGGATCTCTACAACTCAAGTTATGGCCTTCACAAGATCACCCTGTATGACTTGCCAAAACTGGAAATTTTGCCTCCTTTAGTAATTCTGAGTGTCTAAAAGCATCGACTTGAAACCAAAAGTTAATGTCGGGCATCGACTTTGAGCTTTTTCAGCCACTTTTTCAACACCAGAAATAGCCTCTTGAACACACACATGAAGAAGACCACTTGTATGCTAGAAGTCGATGCCAGACATCGACTTTATGCTGAAACTCGATGCCAGGCATCGAGTTGCTCCACAAACTTCATCTTTTCAAGAAGATTTGGCAGTAGATAAAAATCAAATATGAAGACAAGGACTTATTAGGTGAGATTCGATGCCAGGCATCGACTTCCCGCATAAAACTCAACCTTTCAACATACATTCGATGCCAGGCATCGACTTGCTTGAAAAAAGTTCAATTCTTCAAAACATTACAGAGAAGACAAACACTGGAGATGGAGGAAGAAGACTTATACACATAAATTAATAAAGTCTTTCCATAACTATGAAAACTCAAAAATGCACAGGTGCTTTCTCACGCAGAGAAGCCCGACTATTCTCAGTCATACAAAATGAGTTCTAACTCACTTTCTCATTGTCTTCCTTCCATCGCGTCAGTTGATACAAACTAACTTATATAGTTTTTCTCTATCTCGTGACTTTTTTAAAAAACTTTTAGAACTAAAGTGAACTAACTTTACAAATAAAATACACTTGTGAATTTGTCCCTTCACATAGGCATGTAGTTTTCTTCCTAAGATTTGACCTTCAAATATATGTCCAATTAGTGATTGTTTCTCCAACAGCTCCCCCTCAATCACTAATTCACATTCCCTGTTTCTTCATATCATCTTCTTTTCTTTTACTCCTGCCATGCTTTTGAATCTGCTAGTCTTCACACCATCCAAGCTCTTTGTCATTATGTCTGCTATCTGATCTTTTGTAGAAATGTACTCCACTTCAATTTCTTTCTCCATTACCTTTTCTCTGAGAAAATGATACTGTATCTCTATGTGCTTTGTCCTTGCATGAAAAACTGGATTTGCTGCAAGATAAAGTGAACTCATATTATCTCCATGTATTGTAGGTGTACCTTGATCAATGCCCAAGCTTTTGAACAATGTCTGCATCCATATGACCTCCTTAGCTGCTTCCACAAGTCCTTTGTACTCAGCTTCAGTTGATGATAATGCAACTGTATGTTGTTTCTTTGAACACCAACTTACAAGCTTATCACCAATGTATATCATGTAACCATGAGTTGATCTTCTGTCATCCTGGTTACCTGCCCAGTCTGAGTCACTATAGGCTCTCAACTTCAAATCTGATGTAAAAGGATAATATAATCCTTCCTTTATAGTTCCTTTAATATATCTGAGAACTCTTTGACCTGCAATCCGATGTGGGTCCTTTGGACAATGCATGAATTGTGACAAAACTCCCACTGCATAACTAAGATCAGGTCTTGTTAGTGTATGTTGGAGTTAGACGTCTGCGGAAGCACGCGAACAGCACAAGGAAGAGGAAGAAGCTTGGAGCACAACACACAAGACTGAATGTATTACTAGAGAATGTACAAAGATAAGTAGCCCATTAGGGCAATAGGCGTATATACAAGCCGGGGGAAAAAAACCTCCTAAAGAGGGAAAAAAGTGCCCCGGCGGTCCTAGAGTGTTCACACACATCACTACCTAAATATATCAACAAATCCCCCCTCGGAGTGATGCGGTGAACAAGGAGCTGGCACTCATGTATAAGGAAGTGCCGAGCTATGTGGAAATCACTCCACAAAAGGAAGTAAGCCCAAAGCTTTGCGGAAAGCTTCAAACTTCTCCCTAGGCAGAGCCTTCGTGAAAAGGTCTGCAATGTTCTCCTGTGTGGGCACATATGCCAAGCTGATCTCCCCAGCAGAGAACCTCTCCCTGACATAGTGATAATGCACCTCAATGTGCTTAGTGCGAGCATGGAACACAGGGTTCCTCGCAACTGCCAATGCGCTCTGACTGTCAGTGAAGATGGTGGTGGCAGAAGACTGGCCAACACCCAAATCAGCCATAAGGCGTCTGAGCCACACACACTCAACAGTCGTGAAAGCTGCCCTATACTTAGCCTCACAACTGGAAGTGGCCACAGTAGGCTGCTTCTTGCTCAACCAAGATATACATGAGCTACCAAGCATGAAGCAAAAACCACTGGTGGACACACGAGTGTCATAGCAACCAGCCCAATCTGAGTCAGAAAAAGCATGCAAATCTGGCGGTAGTGATACCCCCTTGGGATAAAACAACCCAAGTAGCCGAGTACCACTCAAGTAGCGAAAGATGCGCTTAACCGCTTTCCAATGCGTGACTCCTGGGCAATGCATAAACCTGCTCATCTGTGAGACAGCAAACTGAATATCTGGCCGAGTAATGCATAAGTAAATCAAGCATCCAACAGCCTGCTGATAGAGAAAAGCATCAAATGCATCTCCAGCATCATGAAGACTCAATCGTAAACCTGTCTCCATAGGAGTGGCAATAGGCTTACAGTCTTCAAGGCCAAAACGCTGCAATAATGTGTCAATATATTTCGTACATTCCAACCATGATGGCCTGCAAGTGATGTACATTCCAACCATGATGGGCTGCAAGTGCAACTGATGTACATTCCAACCATGATGGGCTGCAAGTGCACAAATGCTCCGAACAGTAGTCATACGGCATGTAGGTGCAAAGGTCTCATCAAAATCAATGCCTCTTTCCTGCGCATAACCCTTTGCAACAAGCCTAGCCTTATACCTGTCAACTGTACCATCAGGTTTACGCTTCAGCTTGTATACCCACTTAGTGCCAATGGCCTTCTTGCCAGGAGGCAAGTCACATAAAGACCATGTACCATTCTTCATTATAGCATCATATTCAGATTGCATAGCAGCCATCCAATTTTCTGAATTTTGTGCTTCATCAAAAGAAACAGGCTCATTCCCATCACAGAGACTAGATGCAGCCATAGCATAGCAATCTGATGCAAAGGAGGTACTATGAGAGCCTGAACGAGTACGATATGACAAAGGTGCATCTAATTTGCTGTCACGCAAAGTCTGCACCAGCCATTTTGGCATAGTTTTTGCCTATTCAATATCAGCTCTCTCATCAACAAGTGCGTCATGTAAATCTGCATCAGAAATGGCATGATCTGCATCATCATATGAAACCTGCAAAGGCTGAGAAGTTGCCTCATTAGGACCAGCGCTAGCCTGTCCACCTGTAAAAAGAGGCATCAAAGTATCATACATGTCTTTGGAGCTAACAGATGTCTCCTTAGTACATGAAAGCAATGGCTGAATAGCATCTTCCACAAAGACAACATCACGGCTAACCAGAATGCGTTTAGTCTGTGGATGATACAGACGATAGCCTTTACTTTCAGAACTGTACCCAACAAAAATACATTTTACTGCCTTATCATCCAATTTTCTGCGATGTTGTTCAGGCACTAATGCATATGCCAAACAACCAAAAACACGCAGATGAGCAATAGATGGCTTGCGGTCATGCCAAGCCTCATATGGAGTGATAGACTGCAACGCTTTCGTGGGACACCTGTTCAGTACATATGCTGCACACATGACAGCCTCAAGCCAGAAACTATGTGGTAAAGCCCGACTTTTGACCATGCACCTCGCCATCTCCATGAGTGACGTGTTCTTTAGTTCAGCAACTCCATTCTGTTGAGGTGTATACGGCACTGTACACTGGTGTTTTATCCCACGTTCAGCCAGAAATGCATTAAAATCTGAAGACATATATTCCCCCCCTCGATGAGAACGGAGGGTGCCCATTTTACATGCTGACAGATTTTCAGCCAAAACCAAAAACTGTTTGAAGCACATGAACACTTCGGACTTTGCTTTGAGTGGATATACCCATGCATGCCTAGAAAAATCATCAATGAAAGTCACGAAGTAAAGGTAATTTCCAAAAGAGGGTGTCTGCATAGGACCACAGACATCACTATGTACAAGCTGCAATTTCTGCATAGCCCGAACTGAACCATCTTTTGGAAAGGAAGAACGCTGCATTTTGCCCAAAATACAGCCTTCACAAACATGTTTTCCACGTGCCTCAAGTTTGGGCAAAGAGGACACCATTTCAGATTTCTGCAGGCATAACAAACTAGCAAAATTCAGATGACCAAAGCGTGCATGCCAAAGCTTTGCATCTGACATAGCCTGAGAATCATGAACTGCACATGCCGAATCATTCACAGATTTTTCATAGTCTATGAGCTTATACAGCCCACGACATAAAATGCCAGAAGCAATAATCACATCGCCATTTGAGAGATCATGGACTGTACACCTGTCATCAACGAATTTCACAACCAAGCCAATCTTGGCTAATGCAGAAACTGATAACAGGTTCTTTTTGATCCCTGGCACAAATAAAGCATCTGACAAAGTGAAAGAACTACCATCAGCAGTAGTCAGAATGATCTTACCAACTCCCATAACAGGATAAGAGGAGTTATTGGCGCATGTGACAGTATTCCCTGTAGGGGCAGGCTCGAGTGAAGAGAAGAAACTACGCTGCGAGGTAATATGTTTGGTTGCCCCACTGTCAAAGTACCAAACATCTGAGTCTACTGCAGACATGCACTGATCATGAGAAGATGGGTCAAAACTGCAAACAGTAGTAAACGCCCATTCTTCTTCCTGCACAAGATTTGCAGACTCTGTTTTTGGTGTAGAGGCCTCTGCAACAACCATTCCAGCCTCTTTCTTCTTTGCCTCTTTAGCAGCCAGTTTTGGACAGTTCTTTATAATATGATCATTTCCTTTACAGTACTTGCAGAACAATTTCTGCTTTTCTGATTTCTTCTCATCTTTATCCTGGTTCTTCGATTGTGCAGCATTTGCAGATTTCTGCTTACTAGTAGAAGAGCTCCATTTTCCTTTGCCCTTCTGACTAGCCAGGAAAGCTTGATCTGCAACACGCATAATGGACCTGTTCTGCCTGGACTGATCTTCCTGCAACAGAACAGAGACTAATTCCTCAAATGACAAGGCATTCGGATTGCCTTTCATCATCAATCGAAGAGTAGAGGCAAAACTCTGATATGAATCAGGAAGGCCATTCAGAACGGTCTGCACAAGTGAGCTATCTGGTATAACCTCATCAGCAGAAATCAATTGTTCCTTCAGGTCTTTGATCTTTGTAAGAAAACTGTCCATCGAATCACCTTCATTCATGTGCTCACTCTCCAACTGTTTTCGGAGGTAAGCAACACGAGCCTCATTCCTAGCCTGGTACAAAGTGGTAAGTGTATCCCAAGCATCCTTTGCTGTTCTGCAAGAGCGAATGTGAGGAATAATGGCACGTTTGATAGACAAAGCTATCAATGCATGTGCCTGGGCATCTCTGCCATCCCAACGAATCTGCTCTGTAGTAGGTGCAACAGAAACAGCAGCACGAACAGGAATCTGCGGAATATCATCTTCGACACCATCTTCATCAGCTCCAACACCTGTATTTGCAGTACCTGTCGTTACAGGTGTAACAGGACGTCTTTCAACACCCTGCACAATGTTCCACAATCCTTTTGCAACCAGTACATGTCGCATCATATAAGCCCATAATGGGTAGTTGGTACCATCCAACTTATCCTCAACAGCCAACATACGGAATACATCACTGCTTTCAGCCATGGCCGGTGACTAAAATACCTTGATGCAGAAAATTGACTGTATCTCAAAAAGTTGAACAGAACTGCCCAGACGAGTTCTGCTAGACCTTTAGCAGACTTCGAGACGCTTAAACTGGCGAACAGAAACTAGTATATACCTTTGGCACAAAAGGACGAAATAGCCTGCACAAGCACTGCGATAGTGCGTTCGGAGGCCGAAACGAGCTCAGATCGCGATTTCGGCACCACAGAACGAAGCTGTTTTGATCTCGAAAACACCCTGAGTATGCTCACCAAATTTTGTGTGAATCTGGGACTGCAAACGGAGGAGTGTCGACGACGCCCTAGAAGAATCAACGACCTGCTCTGATACCAATTGTTGGAGTTAGACGTCTGCGGAAGCACGCGAACAGCACAAGGAAGAGGAAGAAGCTTGGAGCACAACACACAAGACTGAATGTATTACTAGAGAATGTACAAAGATAAGTAGCCCATTAGGGCAATAGGCGTATATACAAGCCGGGGGAAAAAAACCTCCTAAAGAGGGAAAAAAGTGCCCCGGCGGTCCTAGAGTGTTCACACACATCACTACCTAAATATATCAACAATGTAGCATAGATCAAACTACCCACAAGAGATTGATACTTCCTCATATCTTTGTATTCTGCACCATCATATTTACTGAGCTTGTGATTAACTTCAAGTGGAGTTGAAGCTTCTCTGCAATTTTCCATATCAAACTTCTTTAATAGATTCAGAAGATACCTTTCTTGTGATACATATATGCCATGATATGTATAAGTGACTTCCATTCCAAGAAAGTATGATAACTTTCCTAGATCACTAATCTTGAATTCTTTTTCAAGTAATCTCTTTACCTCCTTGATTCCTTCATCTGAAGTACCTGTGATTATAATGTCATCTACATAAATACAACTGTAGATTGTACCTTCCTCTGTTCTTTTGATGAGTAGACTTGGATCTGCTTTTGAACTTTGATATCCAAGTTCATTCAGATACTTCACCAGTCTATAGTTCCATGCTCTTGGAGCTTGCTTCAATCCATAGAGTGCTCTTCTCAATCTGCAAACAAAATTTGGATACCTGGAATCTATAAACCCTTGAGGTTGTTCCATGTATACCTCATCTGATATGTATCCATTCAAGAATGCATTCTTTATATCCAATTGACTTAGGGTCCATCCTTTTGAAGCTGCAATAGCAATGATTGTTCTTATAGTTGACATCTTAGCTACAGGACTGAATGTCTCATCATAATCTATGCCATAGGTTTGGGCATAGCCTTTCACCACCAGTCTAGCTTTGTATCTGACTATACTTCCATCTGCAAGCTTCTTCACTTTATAAACCCATTGATTTCCGATTACTTTCTTACCATTTGGTTTAGGAACAAGTTCCCATGTCTTGTTCTCCTCTAGTGCATTGAACTCTTCCTTCATTTCTTCTTCCCATTGCTTCTTACCTTTAGCTTCATCATAGTTCTGAGGTTCTTCATCATCTTTGACCATATATGCATAGTTCTTCTGAGTTATGTAAGAAGTAGCATAAGAATACCTTTCTGGTTGCCTTCTAGTCCTGCTTGACCTCCTTGGTTCACATTCTTCATATGTGTCTGGATACACTTCTTCATCAAATATAGGAGCTTCTTCATTTCTTCTTGTTAATCCACTTCTGGATGTACTTGCTTGCATATAGACTTCATCTCTATTTACCTGCACAATTGATTTTCCTTTCTCACATCTTCTTACCTCTTCTTCAAATTCTTCAGCGGTATGACTTTGATCTGCATACCAACTTTTCTGTTCATCAAATGTAACATCTCTAGAAACAATAAATTGTTTGGTTAGAGGATTCCACAACCTGTAACCCATCTGCTTTTCATCATAACCAATGAACACATATTTTTCTGCCTTTGGTTCAAGTTTATGTCTAAGTTGTGATGGCACATAAGCATATGCACTTGTTCTAAACACTCTACAATGATCTAGTGTTGGTTTCTTACCCCACCAAGCTTCATATGGAGTCATTCCATTGAGAGCTGCACATGGTAATCTATTCACAAGATATGTAGCTGTATTTACAGCCTCAGCCCAAAGATAATTTGGACAATTCTTCTCCTTTAGCATAGCTCTAGCAAACTCAACTAAAGTCCTGTTCCTTCTTTCTGCTACACCATTTTGTTGTGGTGTATACCTGCAGGTTATTTCTCTCTTAATACCTACATTCCAAAGATAATCATTGAACTCTTGGGAGAAGTATTCTCCCCCTCCATTAGACCTCAGTCTTTTAAGCTTTTGACCTGTGACTCTCTCTGCATATGCATGAAAATGATTGAAAGCTCCAAACACTTCTGATCTTTCCTTCAAAACATATAATGTTATCCATCTTGTAGCATCATCAATGAAAAGAACATAATACCTTGAGCCACTGATAGATCCTTCTTTTGTTGGTCCCCATACATCTGTATGAATGAGCTCAAGTAATCCATCATGTTTGAATCCTTTCTTTTGAAATGATAACCTGTGTGCTTTTCCCATTTAACATGCTTCACATTTATAAACCATATGTTGACTCTGCACATTTGGTAATCCTAGTACAGACTGATTAGCAACCATAGCTTTAATTCCTCTTTCATTAAAATGACCTAATCTCTTATGCTAGAGATCAAGTTCTGTAATCACTGCTTCACCATGTGTGAGCAAAGCTTGACCAATGTTTCCTTGCACTCTTAAAGTAAAGAGTCTACCTTCTTTCTTACCAGAGACAATCTGATTATATCCATTCTCTGGATCTTCCACAAATACTCCTTCATTTGTAAACCTAACTTGAAAACCTTTTTCAACTATCTATCCCACACTAATCAAGTTTTTAGGTATTGTAGGAACATACAAAACATTGGTTATCAAATCTGCTCCACTCTTGCATTTCACTTTTCCAATTGAATGTACACTATGTCTTGTATTATCACCTGTTTGAACTGTATGACTAGAAATGCCTTTTTCCAATTCTGACATCAATTCTATGTTTCCTGACAGATGATTAAAAATGATGTGCTGATTGAATTCATCATCAATGATGTATGAATTTCATTCTGTGTGTCATTTGCATAGTTGTAGTAGGTGGTGTTGTAGGATTGATTCTCTCCCCAACTTCTTCCTCCACCTCTACCATAGCCTCCTCTTTGACTTTGTCTACCTCTTTGAAAATTACTTTGATATCTTCCACCTCGACCTCTGCTATTGTTGTTTTGATTCTGGTTTGATCCTTGTTGGTTGTGCCAACAGTCATGAGCCAAATGATTACTCAATCCACAGATCCAACAAGCCTTCTTGTTGTTATTTTGATTACCTCTTCCTCTTCCAAAACCTCTTGGTCTTCCTCTGCCAGTGCCTTTACCTCTTGCATAATAAACTTGAGAAGTTGACTCTTCTTCATCCTTTGCTTTACCTTTATCTCCTTTCTTCTTGTTCTTCATGTACATTGCAGAACTTTGTCCTTTATCTCCATCTCCCTTCAAGTCTTGCTCATATGTGAGCATCAAACCAAGCAACTGGTTCAAATCTGGAACATAATGATTTAATGAAAGTTCTATTGATAAGACAAAAGGTTTCCACCTTTCATCCCCTCTCAAACCTGCAAGTAGTTGAGCAATCAATCTGTGATCTTCAACATCCTCATCTATGGATCCAAGACTATCTGCTAGATCCTTCATCTTAGTGACATAATCACTAATACTTTGACTTGGCTTCTTCTTGAATGTTGTAAACTCTGACCATAGACTTGCTTTCCTTGCTTTAGTAGTGCTTTGGAAATGATACTCCAATGCATTCCAAATATCTTCAGATGATTCCAATCCTCTGATGTGTGGTAGCAAATGATCAGACATTGTGTTGTAAATGTATGCCTTTGCACTTGCATCCTTCTTCTGCCAATGCTTTAAAGCATCAAGTTCCTCTTTCTTTGGTCGGCTTTCATCTTCAAATACTAGCTTCTCTTCTTCACCTGTTACATATATCATGAGATCCTTACTCATAAGTAAGGCTTCCATTCTCATTACCCATGCGGGGTAATTATCTCTGTCCAGTTTGTCAATGGAGATATGATCTGCCATACTCCTTCCCTTCTGCTGCAACCTGTGAGCTTAAAGGATAAAGGATAATACCTTTTGAAGTTCTTTGTGTATGAGGATACTTCGAAAGTAATCTTTTGATGCCTTGTGTCTTCAAATGCTTCACCTTTGAAACTTTAATGGAAAACTTTCCAAAACTTCTCGTACCTTTGCCGCCTTCTGCTCTTTAGGACCTTTCTGCTCTGATACCACTTGTTGATGTGTAAAACACCTCAAGAAATGAATTAATGTGACACTAGAACACCTCTATGGTCACCATTAACTCATTGCCACTCCAAACTTTGAGAAATGATAGCCGAAATCAAGAACTTTGCTTCTTCAGGTGCAATAGGAATTGCAACACGAATAGGAATTTGAAGAATATCAACATATTCAATGCCATCTGCATCAGCTTCAATACCTATAGTTGTAGGTGTAATATGATGTTTTTCAACACTGCATAATGTTCCACAGTCCTTTTGCAACCAATACATGCCACATCATATAAGCCCACAATGGGTAATTGGTACCATCCAACTTATCCTCAACAACCAACATACGGAATACATCACTGCTTTTAGCCATAGCCACTGACTAAAAACCCTGATGCAAAAAAATGATTGCATCTGAAAAAGTTGAACAAAACTACCTTGACAAGTTCTACTAGACCTGTAGCAAACTTTGAGATGCTTATACTGGCGAATCGAAACCTATATATATCTTTGGCACAAAAAGATGAAATAGCCTGCACAAGTGCTGTGATAGTGCTTGAGATGAATCACAAGCCCGGGGAAAAAAACCTCTTAAAGAGTGAAAGAAAATACCCCGATGGTCTAGTGTGTTCGGACACATCACTACGTAAATATATCAACATCCCACCTCTTATTTTTATGTGAAATCCCTAGATCTAAGTTTTTTTTCCACAGAATCTAGTTTTTATTTTCGAGAAAGTCGTGATTTTCAACCTACTTTCAAGAAGTTGTGATTTTTTTTACTTGAAGAATTTTGTTTTTCTTCAAAGCTATGAATCTTTTCAAGGGAATAAGGAAAAATTCCAACTCAAAATAAATTAAAAAAGTCACATTTTTCTAATGAAATAAAAAAATCACGATTTTCTACCACATTTTTTAAAAAGTGCATTGTTTTGACAAAATATAAAAAAGTCACGCTTTTCTTGACTTTCTTTAGAATGCCTTCTTGTGTTTTTGGAAAAAAACCACTATTATTGTTTTTCAAATGGCTAAAAAATCACAATATTAAAAAAAAAAACATCACGATTGCTTTCCCTTATTTTTGAAAAGTCACAATTTTTTGGTTTTTGTTGATTTTACTCAAATTTTTTCTATCCTTTTCTTGTTTTTGTTTTCAAAAAGCCGTGATTTTGTTGAAATTTAGCTTCCAAAAAATCATGATTTTTTAGTATTTTTTTATATTCTTTCCAAATGATTTTTCTTGGATTTTTCATTTAAATAATGTATATTTTTAATTTTTAATTTTATCTTTCATAAATTCGTGATTTTTCCCCCTTAGTCAACAAAAAAATGTTGCACTTTTTTGTTATCCCCTTTATACCAAGATCTCTTTGCTCTATTTTGATTCTCAAAGAAGCGTCTATTATCAACTATCACTTTAATACACTCTCTTGCCCAAAATGAATTAAAAAAAACTGACTTTTCAACGAAATAAAAAAATTGCATTTTTTTTTGTTTATGGTTAAATCAATACAAAAACACACGGCTTTAAAAATTAATCTTTTTGCATTTTCCCCTTTTGCAAATGGTGCCACTCATTACAAGCTTCAAAAGGTTCTATGGCATGCATTGAATGGATCAATATTAAGGGAATTACAAGTATTTGGGTGATCCAGAAGAACTGATTGGAGCATGGAGAGTATGAAGCATTAGATAGCAATGCATCGTTGAATGCATCAAATTGCAAGGGGCTTGCAAGCATTGAATATTCCCTCATCCAACTCCATCAAGAATATAGGGCCTTGGCCATGGAGGACCATCTAGCTTGGAAGGATTGCGATGCTTGGGAATTGGTATTCTCGACTTATGCACATGGATCTTCTAAAAGGCTATTAAGGGGGGATGTTTTCGTCACTCTACTTAACACTCATCCATCACATCCACTTATGTCATCCAATACAACTAGGTTGAGGTCTATTCCTCGTGCATCGATAATTTAGAAGTGTGTGAATGTGCCCTACCCTACGAGTCGACACTTTATGGCATTGTTGTCAAGGAGAGCGAGGATTGCACCTAGGTAACTTGTGTGATGGACGTTGCTATCATGCACGAGTGTTACCCAATAAGATTTTCAAATTTTGCATGAGAGTAGATTCTTTAAACTTCAAGAAAAGAGTCACTCAATCATCACTCTTGACCCTAAGGGTGATATTTGGTGATTTTAGTTAGTTACTATAGATAGGTGCTTTTGATTTCGTAGGAAGTACAAGCATCTCTTTCTTGCTCTTTGTTTTTGTTCTTTTTATTTGTAGTTCCTCTATTATCATTCATGTTAGAGTATTATGAACATCTTATGAAGGAGTATCAGATACCATGGAAGCATCACTTATCTTGGCAAGCATCACTCAAGGAGTTCCCTTCATACCGCAAGTATCGGATAGCTAGAAACTCTTGAGAGAAAAAGGCTTCTTGAAGATGCAACTTTGAGAGGACACTTGGAAGCTTTGAGTTGTTCAAAAGTTTTCGAGTCGTCATTTGTAGAAGAGCTTGGCAACATATTGAATAGAGAGATTTGCATAAAATTTAGCTAAAAATCCCACAAGAAAGAAGATTTTTAGAGTTTTTTCCTTTTATTTTCCTTTAACTAAAAAGTCTCTTGGTTGAATGAAGTTGTGAGCTCTCTTCTTGCAAATTCCTATTTGTACTTTTTCTTGCATTTTGAGTGAGCTTAGCCACTAATTTTGGGTGTGTGATCTTTTTTGTGAGTTATGGAGGTATCACCTATCTTGTTTGCATCATGTTGAAGTGATAAGCATGATTAAACTCTTGCTTTAGGTGATTAATGCTTGAGAAGAAGGAATTATGCATGTTTGTGAGATCTGTATAGGGATTTAAACTTACTCTTTTCACATTTTTTCCTTTTGGAGATTGTAGCAAGCGTTGCATACTTCTAAATGAGCTAAGGCATGCATCAAAGAGATCACGTAGGGAATAATAAGTATTTTGGTGAATCAGCCCTATTTTAAGCATTAAGAAATAGTACACCTTTGAGAGTATTAGACAACAATGCATATTTGAATGCATTAGATAGCAAGGGGCTTGGAAGCATGAGATATGCTCTCACCTAACTCCATCAAGCGTATAGGGCCTTGAGCTTGGGAAGACCATGCTTGTGTGCAAGTTCTGATCTTCATGACTATTGCAATTGTTAGTGGAGTCTTCTACTTGGTAACTTCATGTGTGATCATGCTCGTGCATCGATGATCATCTAGTTTGGAAGGATTGAAATGCTTCAGAATTATTCTTGTGGTCTTACACATGTGCATCTTCTATGAGGGTAATGAGGGGAGATGCTTCCATCACTCTACTTGACGTCTACCCACCACATATGCTTATGTCGTTGACTCCAACTATGTTGAGGTTTATTCTAACTTGTGTGATGGACATCACTATCATGAAGGAGTATCACTCAAAAAGATTGCAAAAATTTGCATGAAAGTAGACTCTTTACACTTCAATTAAAGAGTCACCCAAGCATCCCTATTGCCATTAGGGGCGAGATTTGGTGATTGTGGTGAGTTAATGTAGATAGGTGTTTTTGATGTCACGGGAACTACAAACATCTCTTTTTTTCTCTTTGTCTTTGTTCCTTTTATTTGTAGTTCCTCTATCCTCATTCATCTTTTGTATCGTGCAAGGCTTATTACATAGGAGTATCAAATAGTGTGCAAGCATTGTTTATCTTGGAAAGCATCACTCAAGGAATCGCCTTCATGCCTCACCTATCCGATAGTTGGACACCCTTGAGGGAGAAAGGCTTCTTGAAGATACTACTTTGAGATGACACTTGAAAATTTCAGTCGTTCAAAAGTTTTCAAGACATCATTTGTAGAAGATCTTGGGAACAGATTGAGTAGAGACGTTTGGATAAACCTCATATATCCACTATTAACAAATAGATTTTGGGAAAGAATCGCCTACCCCTCCTTCACATTGGTGACAAGAAGGAGGAAATAAGCATCGAAAATTGAAGAGTACCAAGAACATGGGACACGGCGGTCATTAAGCTCATGCGAGGCATCGACTAACAAGGATTTACTTTGTTTAACGAGAGCATCCAACATGGGACTTTTCATGTGCACAAATTAATGAATCTTAAGGGGGGCTTCCACTGGTAGTTCGTGGGAAGGATATTCGAAGGGAGAATAATTTGGCCAAGTCCATTTGGGGGCTCTTCCAAGGACACATTGAATAGCAAGGCATAGGTAGGTGTCACCAAGAACCTTGGGGATGTATCAAGTTTCTGAGCTAGGCATAGATTTCTAGATCAATTGGCTAGATATCTGATAGCTTAGCATATTGTCCAAACATTTTCAATCACACAAATGACACTCATGGAGTAGATACTTATGTGTGTTGTATCAACTGCCTCTCTCAAATCTCAAAAGGTCACCTTTTAAGAGGATGATTAATAGGTATGTGGGGCTCCTAGAGGGTGACTAACAGGTATCTCAAGAGGGTGACTAATGTGTTGTATCTCAAGATGCAATGTTGACTAATAGGTATATGGGACTAGCAATGCCCATCGAATGATATGTCGGATAGCTATGACTACAGACATAAAGGGGGGCTAAGTCTGAGCCATCGATTAGCAACTCCAAAGAATTGAAGCTCAACCATCTCTTAATTGGATGGTTGAAAGCGTTGTATATTGAAGAGTGCCACAATGTCGGATAACCCATTAGTTCATCATATCACAGCTACACAGTACTGGTGCGGCTCTGGAATGCGGGTTGATGGAGCATCGTTAGCAAGGTACGTTGCTTAGCATGGAACTCCAGGCTCTTTTTTCCTCATCTTCCTTGTGGGGAACTCCATCCTTTGAGCCGATCCCATAAGAGGACATCACAATGCCGGATAACCCATTAGTTCATCATATCACAGCTACACAGTACTGGTGCGGCTCTGGAATGCGGGTTGATGGTGCGTTGCTTAGCATGGAGGATTGAACCTCCGATGGCTAGACCTTGTGTGGAAGGTCGAAGAGCATCTCAATCATCTAGCGCACCTCTCTGTAGCGAAGAAACCGGAGAGCACTGCACACGAAGAGGATTCTACTAGCAGAGTTTTAATTGATTAAACAAGGAGCACACTCTTTCCGGAGGAGAGCATCGTACCTCAAAACGCAGGCGGAGCATCAATTGGTGTGCAACAGCACTCTAGGAAAGAGTTTCAAGCATCGCATAGCTGCTGCATCACCCATAGCGAGACTCGAGAGGGTCGGACGACACCATCAGCCGACTTGCTTTTGCTTTTGGCTAGCTTCATGCATAATAAGGATCAATAAGCGTGAATCCGCAAAAAAAGCGTCAAAAAGCAAAGAAGTTCGATTGAAGATAAGACATAACGTCTCTTGTTGGAACATCAGAGAGTGTGCCGAACACTTTGAAAGAGCTACGGTTATGGAGTTGGATAGCATCATCAAGCTGTAGACCAGAATCAGCGATAAGAATTGCCTATCGGATGCGCCTTGTACTCTTAGGCAGATCGCCAGGGTTCAAGTCCCACCCGGGGCTGGATGCTTCAGAGTTCCCCAAGATGGGTGCCTCTACCTTACGAGATCAGGTGTGTGTGTCTTTCCAATTCATTGTACTCTCAAAAAAAAAAAAAAAGAATTGCCTATCTCGACAGTGTGTTTCAAGTCGTGATTTTTTCACTCCTCGGCACATCCCTCAACAAAAAGAGGATCACCTACCACTTAGCCTCATAGAAAAGCTATTGAAACATCAAGGATCAAGTGTCACTTAGTACCTGAAAGGGAACATCTTACAAGGATCACAAGTCGAAGGCAGAAAAGAGCCTTAGAAACAGAAGAACCAATAGCCGAGAGGCAGAGAAGATCAAGATTTGAAAGTGATAAGGTGAGTTGCAATTATGTTAATTTCTTGGTAGAAATCCAAGTGTAACATTGATAGACTTAGGAACACTCCTTTTTCATTTCATTTTCTCATAGGGCATACACATCTAGCTCCATGAGACCCTTGACTTACGGATTTGTGCTTCAATTGAACTAGTTTTGATAACTAAAAGAAGGGGGAGTTGGTTTTCCTTAACAGGAAGGAGCACAGAAAATATCATTGGCATATCTTGTGCACCTTAATTCTTTGATTGTTAATCTTATATTTTCCAAAAGGCATCTCCAAGAAGTACACCACACCACAAAAAAGGGAAATCACATTTCATTAACAAGTCTGTTTGAGCATTTTTGTATATTCTTTGTTTCATTTGAAAGGAAACGTGCACGCACAAGCACACACATAATCTTGAAACCTAATCGTTTTTGGGAATTCTTAAATATATTTGAGACCATGGAAAACATTGCGACAACAAACATATGTGAGAAGTCATCGCTCTTCTGCAAGAAGTAGTTTTCGATCTTGAGCCGCAGACGAGAACTATCATCACGTAGTGAACCTGAATGAAATTGGGATCATAGGGAGGCTTCTAAGGATATGCACCCAAACCCCATGAATCCTAATGGGGCATGCACATTGAGCAAAGGCTATCAGACCATTCTAGGATTCCAAAAATTCAATGCCCATAGGGTAGGCATCTATCTAGATGGACTTAACTGATAAGTAGTTAGGCTTAAAAACCCCTAACTGCTTGATTGTAGACCCACATCGAGTAGATAAATTTTGCATCCACCACTAAGAGGATAAGGATGGAACTTCCTACCTTCTCACTTCCAATCCAAATTACAGAGACAAGAAAGGAGAGATAGTGCAACAGTAGGCATGCACATACTCCATTTTATAAAAGCCAAACCTTCATGGAAGGCCATCTAGATGGAAAGGAGTACGCAAAAGAGATATTGCACTAATAGCACAACTACTACACCGGCCAAGGGAGTGGTAGTTTATGTGTAGCCTAATCACTACAATAGTGCTACTCTATTACCTGAGACGAAAGACTAATTCTTACTAGGAAATCATAGGATTTAGAGATGATGTTCAAAGCTTATGAGGCTCAGGTAAGAAATGGCCCTAAAATAAAGACACACCACCATTGTTACCTTGATGCCCAATTATAGAAAGAAAGGTTCAGTATGTGCAAACAATGCATTGCATTGTCAAAAAAAATCTTGAAGAAGCTAGCCTTCTTAGGGAGAAAGCACAAATAGCTATAGTTCAAAAACCCATCCTCATTGTAGTTATGGATTGAGCACTACACTTGTCTCATGCAAGACCTAGAAAAGGAAAGAGCCTAAGGAAGACCCATTAAGACTAGCATTGTGCCAGATTCTATTGAATCTTTGCCTTTAGAACCCATTGTTGATGAATTAGAAAATCGAATGATGAGGAGATAGAATTTAGCTTAGTGATCCCCAAAGTAGAGGAGAAGTGGCCAGATTACTTATGAAAATAGGTGCAAGAAGCAAGATGGAAGAAAGAGATGAAAGACAAAGAAGAGCCACTACTAAAAGAGGTTTGATATTTTGATGCATCTGAATTCTTGGATTATCCCTTGAATGAGAGTGATTCAATAACTCATCTCTCAACTGAAGGAAAAGAAGAAGATGGGGATCTTATGAAGTTTCCACAATATACAAGAGAATATGAAAGAGACTCTATAGTGAAGAAGGAAAATTCCATCACGTTTCCTATACTCGGAACAACAGAGAGTACACCGAGCATGAAAGTATTTATTCTAGCCAACAGCTCAATAGTACAGAGGCAAGATATACCACTAGTGAAAGAGAAGGATTAGGAATGATATACATACTCAAGAAATTCTTGCAAAAAAGTTTAATTTTTTTGTCCATAATCAATCCCTTGTTTACCTTTTGAATAAACCCTATAGTACAAGTAGATGGGTATGATGGTGTCCTCTTCTTATGGAACTAACTTTGAAGTCATTATCAAAAAAGCCAGTACACATTCATGCGCATCGCCTTTCTAGGTTGACAAATGGTGAACCACCAAATGGGATATCATATGCATTATGTGACATCCTTTTTTTCAACTTAGAAGTAGTACAAAAAATGGTGGAACCCCATGTTCCCATGCTCATGTATGGTCACCTAATTATTTTGACCAGGACATGGCTATGTAATTGATGCTAGCTTTAGATGAACTTGTTCTTTATCCATCCACTTTAACACTATACTTACTTGATCTAAGGTTCATGAATTACCCCACATTCCCTTTCATTTTCCTTTAAGATACACTTTTTTAATGATTTTTCACTTATCAATTCAATTGTTGAGTTGTTTCACCCCAAGGACAAGAATTCAGAGAAAGAACAATGGCTGACATAGACTCTCGCATAACTAAGAGTGTGATATGTATCAGCTTGGGCTATGCAAGAAGCTATCTCTCAAACAAATGTTGACATGGTTGATGTACAAGGACGAAAACTAACTTGTCTCACGGACACTGATTTTAATTAACATTGAAGGATTGGTTTTCTTAGAAGAAATTTTAATTGTGGATGAACCATATATGGAAGAAAAAATCATGTTAGGGAAATACCTCTTGATCAAGCATTCTTCCACTATAAATTACTCTTTAGGATGTGCGCTTGTGGATAATCAACATATGTGTGGAATGTTATCATTTTTTGTCCTACATCATTTAGCCTATTAAGAATGCCTCTTTGAAAGAAATCTTTGATCTTCTAGTCCAAATTTGTTCTTGCACCATAAGTTCCTTTGTGTATTTCTTTATTTTGCATGAGAATTGTTGTGAAAATTAGGCATTAGAGGCTTATACACACACACACACCATTCTATATATTTTGAATTTTTATTAACGAATCTAACTTCACTAACCCAAATAACATGATTTAGTAAGATTTGTGCTAATATCATTGCTATAGGTTTATTGCAAGTAGGGATGGTTCATGATCACAAAGACCAAGCAAAGAATCAGTGATGGAAATAGAAGGAGTTAGTCTACCAACAAACAATGTCACATCCGTTCTTGCTTATGGTTGACCAATCCACGAAAAGTACCGTTACATGAGGCTTTCAAACACATCTACATATATCACCATGGAACACCCCAAGATCATGTTAACATAATGTAAATCACTTCATGACTTCAATCTATTAATATCCCAACACCTCTAAATAAAGATCTCTTCTATGAATATATGCTCAATTGCAATCAAGCACACATATAAGATGCAACACGTACTAGGCAGTGAACTCTGAATGACACACAAGATCCATAACATGATAGAAGTGTGTCTCGCTACATTCGAGAACTTGAGGAAAATGGAGTATCTATATATGATGTATCTCCTGGTGCAACCACTCATTTATTTGCTTATTCCAAGAACAAGATGAGCTACAAAAAATGAAATGAACTAAATTGTGATATGTATAAGGATTGTTCCTGTTTGATTTACATAGAGTTATAATCCACCCTAGAAGTGCAATCTAGGGGCTTCTTGTCCTCCTCCCATTCTTCTAACCGCAAAGATCACAAAACATTTCTTCTTTGGCCCTCAAGTGTTGGCCATAAGTCCTCTGATTCACTTCTCTCCTCTTATCATTGAATCTCCTTGAAGTTGTAATGTCCGTATTCCTGATTCTCTTCCGAGCCATAATGTTTATCATGTGGGATGCTTCTACCTTTGTATTTGCATACCTCTTTAGAATAGTAGGAGTTCCTTGCAATTGATGTATTTTCTTCCAATGATAGTCTGCAACTTGAGTGTGCTTCTTTTCGAGTTTCTTCTTTACCATAGCTTTACCATAATCTGAGATGAACCTTACCTTTGAAATGTGTCTACAAGGTACCATAGTCTTTTTGATTTGTGGGCTACTCCAGAGATAGTTTTGCTTTTCTTCAAGCTCCATGTCCTACAAGACTTCTTCTTCTTCATTCATAGAGATAGGAATAGTACTTATCTCATGTTTCATTATTGGCTCCATGGTCCATTTCGGTAAGATTCTTGGAAAGAGAACATCCTTTAGTGCCACTGAATCATAGGATGTAGCCTAAGGTGTTTGTTCATGTTTTGCATATTTTAAAACAACATCCAAATAATTATTAACCTGGTTCAGGAGTCTAGTGATCCTCTGTCATACAATTTGACCAGTGAGGTGAAGTGGTCGACTTGGTGGTTTTCGCCTCCCTGGAGATACTTGCCAAAATTGAAGTTGAACACTTTGCTCCAGAGAAGAAGTGGGTTCCATAGAGAGGATTGGCCCATTTTGGCCCAGCGAAGCCTCCTTGTCAACTTGGCCACTACCTGTTAGGTGCCCAACTTGGGCCTCGTGACGCCCCACTTGGGCCACTACCTGCTAGGTGCCCAACTTGGGCCTCCTGATGCCCACTTGGGCCACCCTGTGAGAGGTGCCCACCTTGGGCTTCTTGGTGCCCAATTTGAGCAAGGTGCCTAATTTGGGCTTCATGGTGCCCAATTTTTGCTTCTTCATCTAGTTTCCTGTAATCACATATCTTACCTTTTTCCATACTGTTCAAGTGAAAAATATCAATTTTTTCCTCTTCCTGGCCTCCTTGTGCTGCTTCAACAGAATCCTCATTTATCTCACATATCTCGATGGTGAAACATTTTGCACTCCCCATCATCCAGTTTAATAGTGCACCATCTTCATGAGGTAAAGAAGGCATTGCCTGAGTATCAACTATATACCTAGTAGCCTTTCTGATGTCTGATCCTTCTTCCAGCTGTATCTATAATTGATTGTTAGTACATGTTGAAATCCATAACTTATTCTATCCCTAATCCTGTAGAGCCTTTGCTTGTCTTACCCAAGGCCTTCCCAAGAGTAGAGGGTAGGATGTCTCCTGTGGCAGGGCAATAAAAACAAAGTCTAGAACAAAGTGACAACCTTGCACTATCATACATATCTTTTTAACAATGCTGAGTGGTGCAACCTGGTGTTGATATGCTAATGTAACTATGAAGGGTGCCACCTTGATGGGGTTCAATTTTAGTTTCTTCATGGTGAAATTCGACATCAAATTGATGCGAGAACCTCCACCTATAATAACACCATGTAGGGCTTCATCTCTTATCAAAGCTGATAGCCTTGAACTCTGATAGTCTGCAAAGGGTGGAGAAGGAAAGTCAACCATGAAACCATCTATGTTGGGAGGTGTGCTCAGGTAGGCAAAGTGTATAATCTTTAACAAGTCACTTCTTACTTTTGAATCCATCTTTATGAGTTGGTACAGACTAATCTTATGATGAATACCTCACAAGATTTCTTGAATGTTCACATCTTGTGTATCTTCCCGAGAACCTGCTGGTTTGTCTTTAAGCAAAGTAGTCACCCTCTCATAAGCTCCTTCAATGTCAGCTTGGCCCTTCCAAACAACCTTCTTTTCCTCATCTCTATCTTTGAGTCCCCATTGTTCCTTCCTATAGGTTGCTTCCGCTTGCTTGGCTCTAGTCATCATGGGCCTTGAAGAAAATGAAACATCATAAAACTGAGTGCTCATACCTTCTACTTGTGGGGAGACTGCAATCATGTGAATTGGAGCAGGGTGGCTTCTTGGGCAATCTCTGGTAAATGATCCTTAGCATCTGGACAATGCTGATAGGGAGGTGCATCTTGTGGTAAGCACCTGTTTTGCATGTGGCCATACCCGCCACAATGATAACACATCAATGGCCTATTATATCTATGCTGACCTGGATGGTTCTCTTCTCCATTAGCTGCATTTGAAGTGCTAGTATAATACGAATCAAAAACTGGAGGGTTACCTCATTGTTGTGCCCCCTTGAGGTAGTAGTAGTCTCTTCCTTCATGACCATCTTTACCACATAATTGGTAGCTTACCTTGTTAGGACAATTAACATTGGAATGTCCAGTGTTGCTACATATTGTACACCAAATCTTCCTCCTTATGCCCTGCGTGGTTTGCAAATCTTCTAACTAATGACAAAGTTGAGCTATCTTATCATCATTATGGTGCTGTGGTGGTGGCATGAACTTCTCTTCTTGGTGACTTTCCTTCATTCTTAAGGCTTCCAACTCCTTCCTGAGTTGCACGATAGGATCTAAGTCGGATGCATAATTTGGCTGGTTATCTCCTTCAAAATGTAGCCTATCTTCCTCAATGCGCAATGCAACTGCAACAAATTCATCAAGTGTTGCATACAATCTAAGAGATTCGCGAAGGATTCTGTTGAGATGACTTGGGCATAGCCTTCTCTATCCTTTTTAACCAGGAAATCACTTGGAGCATGTGGCTGATGTGAAAGAAGTGCTTTTGTCCTAGTGTGAAGTTCATGAAAGGATTCACTTGATCTCAACTTTAGGTTCTCTAGTTAATCTAGAGCTCTTTTCGAGGAGTCACTTGGTTAGAATGCCTATGAGAACGCCATTTTCAGTCCTCCCATGTAGTGAAGTGGCCATCTGCATATTGATTATACCATTTGTCTACAAGACCTTTTAGAGTAGATGGGAAGAGTACCAGCATTGCATCCTCCCAGTTCTGCAGACCTCGTCTTCGGCATAAGGAGATGAATCTCCTCACGTGATCATCCGCATCCTCATAAGCCAATCCCTCAAAAGTAGGGAACTTGATATTCAACCTAGAGAGTAAATGAGAAAGATCCTCCATTGCCCTTGGTGCTTCTTCAGGAGTATCTGAGGAGAAATCTAAGGTCCTCCTAGGCTTCTCCTTTGAGGGTGGTGTGGCAACCAAATCTATAGAAAAATTCAACGAGGGTAGAGTAGACCTAGGTTGACTAGTCAAAGGCAAAGATGTTCTTAAGGCTCCTCTGTACACGAAGAGGCTCCTTATCGGCTCGTGTATGGGTCATGTACCCACTAGCTAGATACAAAAGAAAGAATAATGTGAAAACAAGTATTTACTATGCTAAGGGCCTCACACAGAACTCACAAAGAAACACAAGGTCCCACCAGGCATGCCAAACTATAGAGGAGGTACTGGGGTATCTCTCTTTTCCAAGTGCCAAACTGCAAGTGATTCCACACGCTCACACTTCCAGTACTTCGTCTACTCAAGGGAGTACTTCGTCTACTCAAGGGAGGTTCTCCTTAGGGAAGTATACCCTATTACATGACTATGTGAGGTACCACTTCAGAAGATAAACAAGAAATAGATAGAGCTAAAAAAATGATGAAAAGACCAATAATACCAATATTGAAAATTGTGCTAGTACACCAAGAGCTGTACTTGATAACAGTACAAAGGTCTCATTACTTCAAGAATAAACTCTGACTAGTCAATACAGAGAAGGTATACAATAATGTGAGTTTTCTACACAAATGCTACAGACTCCAACCTACAAGAGAGCTATCCTAGTATACCTAATCTCACCGTTGTGCAGACTACCCCCCAACACTGAAGCTCTCACTCTATATATTCTCCACATAGAAACCTCTTCCATAGTGGCCAAAGTTGCACCACTGAGCAAAGAGTAACTTAGGAGTAACCTGACAAGAACACATTCACAATATCACAATAACTCACTCTCAATATATCTGATATATGCATATTGGCCTCTGTTGATCGGTCCCTCAGATATCTCAAATGAGTGCCACACATCTGTTTATATAGATTCTATAGAGGCCCGGGGGTAGCCTTGCCGAATCCCAGCCTTAACTATTGCATGCGCCAAAGTGGTGGCCAAAGAGGTGCAGGAGTGGGCTAATGTACCCAACTTCAGTTAGACCTCCAATTTTAGCTTCTAACGCCACCAAAGCTTGGTGGCAATATTCCCTGCATTAATTTTCACTCTAACACTTTACTCACGAAAGATACTTCTTCCGTCATTTGCCACCCAAGGTTGCTCATGGTGGAGCCCATCATAAGTTGGTAGTCGCCCAATTTGATATGCCTACATAAAATAGTAGTTGCTTGATTATGGTGTTTGGTAGACACCTAGGTTGATGCACTTTAGATGGTCACTTTGTTAGTAGATTGAGTAGATGAAGTCGCCTAGTATGATGTTACCCAAGAAGAGAATCGCGAAGTTGCCATGTCACGCAATAAGTGTAATAGGCGCCCAAGCAAATGGATGATGCCATGAATTGGTGGTCGTCGAGTATGGAGATGCCTTGTTGGAGGTTGCCCTATGGGGTTTGGTGGTCGCCTTGGGTGGAGGGGGGAGTGAAGATGGTCGCCCATATGGTGGATTAGGGTGGAGGGGGAAAGGTTGGTCGCCCAACAATGCAACAAGCCGAAACATGGGTGGTCTCCCAACCTTGCACAAAGCCCAAGATGGGTGGTCGCCCAGTTTTGCACAGGGGCCAAGATGGGTGGTCACCGAGTTTTGCATAAAGGCCAAAACGGGTGGTTGCCTAGTTTTGCACTAAGGCCAAGATGGGTGGTCACCTAGTTTTGCACAAAGCCCATGATGGAGGTCGTCTCATGTGTGGTGTTGCACCAAATGGGCGTCGCCCAACTTGATGATAAGGTGTTTTTTGTTTTTAAATAAAGGAAGTTTGGCCTTAGCCTAATCTCCCGGACTTTAATTATAATAAAGAGAAAAAGTTACAAGTGAATGGGACTAGTGCCCATGGGACCCCCCAAATCCCACAATGCAGGGGAGGAGTATGGCAAGCTACAGGGCATTACAAATGAGGCGGATAAAATTATCATCACCCACATGTGGGACCCATTTGGGTTTCAACTTGTTGTTTTCGAGGAGATAAATACAGTGATGTCTAAACGGTGGCGATCTCTTGACTCGGGAGATTCTTTTACCAAGGAGAAACAAGGATTTCTCGATCGACCATTCCTTAGGAGTTTGGCCAAAATTGACAGCACAACACTCCCTCCAAATCTTCCAGAGCGCCTCACCTCTGATGGCATTCCACAGCCTCGATGAGCAGCCGATCGCCTCACCCAACATCACTTGTTGCCAGTTGATTTGACTTGTGAGTCTCAATACTCGGGTCACGTGATGCCAGATAACACGGGACTTGGGGCAGTCGAAGAACAAGTGAGCTAAATCTTCGATGCACCGATGGCAACGCTTGCACCATGGCGGCACACCACAGATTTTGTTAGCCCTTGCATTGGTCCAGATACCTTTATGCAAGATCTGCCACATGAGAACGGACTTTTTGACCTCAATTAGGGGGTGCCAAATAGACATGAATTTTAGCTCCCACCGAAGTTTGGTCCAAGAAAGGCACCATCTCTTGTTAAGGGTGTGGTGAACATCGAAATCCTCTTTGAAGTTGGGGATTCTGGATAGCTTCTTACCATTGCTCCATTTGAGGCCCTCCAAGCAAGGAAGATCCTGATCGCAGAGAAGGCGGGTAGTTGAGCGGTCCCAGGCTAAACACCTGCTTTAAAGAAGAGTTCATTCCTCAAAGGTAACTCTAAGTCTCGGATCCAATTCTTCGAACCTAATCCACTGGCTGGTCTCTTGTTTCCAGAGTTGTTTCCACTGTTTGAACCCCTTGTTCCATAACCGCCTTGCAGTTTGGAGGTTCCAAGACTCCACCCCCCGAATGCCACTGATCGGGAACCAAATAGTCATTTTGTCTTATGCCAGCCGCCCACTTCCACTCATCACTGATTCTGATGAACTGTTTGACCTTGTTCCAATTCTTCCATAAGGAACACACGAGGCTAGAGTCTTTAGGGAAGACCGAGTGGGGGGAGAACAAAAGCGTGAGAATCCCTATGTCCTTCCAACCAGGGTGGCCAACAAAGGTAAGGTCTTCCGTGTTTCTGAAGATCAATTTAGCCCAAGAGGACTCCCTATTGCTCCAAGCCTTGATAAGCCACTTTGCCGCCAACTTGTCAGCCAACCCAACAATATCCAAAATTCCCAAGCCCCCTGAGTCTTTAGGGCTAATGCAAGTTTCCCATTTGATTTTGGGAATCCCCCTTCTGTTGGGGTCCCCAGTCCAAAGGAAGTTTCTGCAGATTCTTTCCACTTTGGCCAAGTCTTTCTCCTTAGGTCTCCAACACGAGATAAAGTAAATAATTGTAGACAACATAAATGTGTTAACAACCATAGCACACCCTGCCAGGTTGACTTGCATACCTTTCCACTGATTCAGCTTCCTATCCAGCTTGGATAGCACCCAGTTCTAGCGTTGGTCCATTGAGATATCGAAACCCATCAGAATGCCAAGGAGACGGAAGACTTGACCGCTAGGGATAACTTGACACCCCTGATCCACCAACAATTGGGGAGTATGTCCGTTGATTGCTCTAAAAGCAGTTTTAGCATGGTTGATTTTTGAGCCTGATGCCACACAAAAGGTGTGGAGGCACCACCAAAACACCTCAATGCTGTTTATATCGTTATGCACAAAGGCATTCATGTCATCAGCAAAAAGTCTCACAATCATTTGACCATGATTTAGAGGTAAGGAAAGACCCTTGAGATTGCCAGCGTCCATGTGATGCTTTAATAGGCAGCTGAGTCCATTCGAGGCGATAGCAAATAGTAATGGAGGGAGAGGGCAGCCTTGCCTAATTGATCTTTTTAACCAAATGGGCTCAGAGAGCTTACCGTTGATGTTTATTCTAGTTGAAGCATTTCCAAGAAGAGTGGAAACCATCTTCGTGAACTTTTGGCTGCATCCAAGGTCTTTCAATGATTGAAGAATAAAGTCCCATTCCAATCTGTCATACGCTTTGTCGAAGTCGATCTTAATGAATACCAGATCTTGAGAAGACTCCTCAGCAAAAGCAAGGCCTTTCCAAATATCGATAATTGCTTCAAGTATAGATCTACCTTTGATAAAACCTTTCTGGTCCTCGCACAACCATGACTTTAAATGACAAGAGATTCTGTTGGCGATAACTTTTGCAATTATCTTGTATCCTGTTTGGAGCATGGTAATCGGACGCCAGTTTTCAATTTTGTTCTTATCTCCCCGTTTGTGGATTAACTTGATGACGCCATTATTCAGGCACTCAGGGAGGGCACCGAAAGAGAGAGCCTCTTGCCACACGAGGCGCAGTGGGGTGGCCACCTGATGTTTGAAGGACTTGAAAAACTCATTGGTAAGGCCATCCGGACCCGGACTTTTCCCATTGGGAAGGGCATCAATAACCTCGATAATTTCATTCTCGGAGATGTTAGCATCCAGTAGAGCAATCAAGTTTTGTGGGATTCTGGTTTGAGCAACCCTTGAGATGGTTGCCATGGAGTCGCGCCTGTGGGGGGAAAGAGGAGTCAAGACCCCGAGAAGATTGGTAAAGTGTTCGACGATGATAGATCTATTCTCCACTTCCGTGCAACATTCAGTTCCATTGTTATCGACCATTAGGGGGATGGATTCCCTAGCTTGTTTCCTTTTGAGGATGTTACACATCTCTTTCGTTGGTTTGTCGGCCTTCCCTGCCCACCAATCTTTGAAGAAAATTTGAAGATTTTTCCTTTGAACCTCCTCCTCTAATCTTAGTCTTCCCCTGATTTTCAAAAGTCCTTGTTGGCAATGTAACTTACCTTTGTTCACCTCTTCTTCAAGCCGTGAGAGCCTCCGGTACACCGTTTCTCTTCTTTTTTTTTCGGATTTCTCTTATAGCCTTTTGAGTCCTGATTAGAATTTTTCGAGTCCTTTCTACTGCGCTTCTCCAACACTTAGCCGATTAATTACAGTAAGCAAAGGCTTCCGTCCACACCTCAGAAATTTCTTGGTGGACAGAGGGGAGGGAAAACGATGTCTGACAAGCATGAAACCAAGGAGCTTTCTGGAGCATGGGAATCGGTTTGAAAGATAGAGTAATCGGATAGTGGTCTGAGATAGTCAGGTCCATGTGTTGGGAAATCGAAGGAATACCCCACTGAAGGATGGTGTTCTGATCGATGTAGCATCTATCAAGTCTTGCTTTCCTCAAAGAGTCCCCCGACTTGAGATTTGACCAAGAGAACCCCTTCATGTCTTTCACCTCGACCAGGTCGAGATGGAGCTTGATTTATCCCAGATCTCTTTCTCCTGACCGTCAATAATTTTTCCTTTGTTATTCCATCGGTCCTCAGGAAACTCAACCATGTTGAAGTCCCCACAAATCAGAACATTGTGTGAAAGGGAGTCGAGGGAAGCCCAAGTATCCATTCTATCTGCTTCACCATTAGGGGCATAAATTGAGACCACAGTGAACTGGAAAGGGAACCCGAAAGAGGCAGCAATCCAACGATGATTCCGACCTTCAAAAGTCGAGGTCACATTGCCAGACAAGGAATGACTAATGCCGATAGAAGCACCCCCCGTCCCTCTAGGGTGAGAAGTGGAGAACCAAAGGTGGTTCGGAGAAATGCATTTAAGCCGTTTCTGTAGATCCTCTCCGTCGATTTTAATCTCTTGTAAGCAAATAAAGTCAGAGGCGAAGCACTTGTCTTTGAACCACTGGCCAAGAATCGAAGCTCTTGACGGGTCAGACAGACCCCTGATGTTTAGAGATGTGAATTTCATTAATAATGGTTGCCCTCTTTGAGGGGAGGGACCCGATCTTTTTTCTTCTTGTGGTCTTCTTTTTTCCTCCCTACTTCTTGACTTAGGATCCTACTCTTGAGGGGGCTCTTCCAAGGCATGCCGGAAGGTTGTTTTCCTTTAAGCTTTGACTTTTGTTGCGGTAATCTTGGAAAGCATACCGGGAGGGTAGGACCAAGAGAGGAGCTTTCGCTGTCTGGGTTGTCTTCATTGCTGGTAGTGAAGCCTTCCTCTTTACTCGTTGTATAACCTTCTTGGTTGTCTTCTTTGCTGGTAGAGCACCCAAGGGTATTATCAGTGGGGTCTTCTTCAAAGTGGTTGTCCCCTGGGATTTATGCATAAGTGGTCGCCTTCTTTAGAAGTATATAAGCCTGCTAATTGGTGACTTCACATGCCATCATTCTCGTGCATTGAGGATCATCCAAGTCGGAAGGATCATGAAACTTGGGCAGTGCTCTTGTGGATTTATGCATGTGGATTTTCGAGGAGTCTATTGATGGCAGATGCTTTTATCACTCTACTTGATGTCCATCCACCACATCTGCTTATGTCGCTGATTGCAAATAGGTTGAGGTCTACTCTTCACAAATCGATAATTTAGAAGTGTGTGAGTGTGCCCTATGCTATGAGTTGACATGATTTCACAAGTTACAATTCATCACAAATATCATGATTTTCTAGATACAAAATCTTGTGGGACATCACAATTTCTCAAAGACATCATGACCTCTCTCTCAACATAGCCATCATCTCTAAGGAAATTTTGAGGATTTCATAGCATTTTCTAATGTCTTGTTATCAATATAATGTTTTGTTATCAAGGAATCGAGCCGTGAAGCTAGCATAGAGACATCGTGCGATTCTTGGCAACCTTCTTGATGTAGCGAGGATCTCACTTCATATCCCAACACTATCAGATTAGTCCTCGATTATTGTTTTCTTTTTCGATTCAAAATCCTTAATGAAAACAAAAAACAAAGAACAAAACAACACAAACAAAAGATTGGGATATCAAATATTAAGGTAGAAATTGAACTCAAATCTAGAAATAACTTTATATGCATGGAAGCTTGGGAAAAATAATTAGAAACTGAAGTACTAATCAAAGTAGAATATCATTGGAAGAGAGCATGACACTAAGTAGTCACCAAACTTCTTACTTATAAATATGAAGTGACTCTAACCTTGACCTACATGAGATGACTATGTATGAAGACATGCAAATATCTCCTATGGATAGCGTACGAATGATCAACATTGAAGAAAATTATCACATGTCCCAAGAATTGTATTAAGAAAAACTCAGAGAGATCCTATGTACTTGATACAAATTGGAGATTAAATTTAGAATCTCTCATGGATGGAGTATGATACATCCGTCAACTTTCGAATCCAAAGAAAGATGTAATTTCGATAAAGTAGGAGATGGAGATAGTGAGTGACTATTTGAAGAGGTCATCACCAATATTCATACATACTTGAAGAAGATTAAGAAGATATGGTGACCATACCTAAGGGGAAAAAAATCTTAGAGGGTAACCAAATGAACCACGATCCTAGGCTACAAAAACTATGTATGAGATATGGATAAGACCAAATACTCTAGACTTCTGCTCCAATGTTAGGGCAGGGTCCTGATTCAGTCACCATCTATGAATAAAAGGAATCTCAGGGAATGGGAAAACTCAACTATAGGGAGAAATAGAAAAGGATGTAATGGAACCTTAAGGATTTGGAGAAAGGTAGGTACTTCTATGATGGCCAACCTCTATTGGCTATCAAGAAACCCCCCAAAAAAGATGAGTGAGAATAATGAAGGCATATGTCGAGACAAGGAGAAAGAGGTAGAACATTATAAATGGCATAGTATGCCGCTTTATTCTCTTATGCTTCCTCGTATATTTATTCTTATCGAATGGCCAAGCCCAATGAAAGGTTTGAGAGTATGCATATCGATAAGACTTAGTCCATGCTTTAGGAATCTCGCAAGTCTAGAGATATTTCCAATATGTAAACCCATAGATGGAGGTAGAGGAGAGACACATTTCCAAGTAGAAGAATGCATGAAAAATAATCACGATATCTCTAGGGATCCAGATGATCGTGTTGTAAAATATAAGCAAATATAATCTACTCTCTAAAATGTTCAAAATAACTTAAGGTGTTTGTTCAAACTATCTTCCAAGTTTGTACCCTCTTTCAAACATGCATCTATGCATTCATATATGGTGACTCGTTAGGGTTATAGGTGTATATAAAAGCCGAGGGGAAAAAGACCTCCTAAAGAGGGGAAAAAGTGCCCCGTCAGTCCTAGTGTGTTCACACACATCAATATTGAAATATATCAATAAATCTCCCGTGGGAGTGATGAGGTGAACAAGGAGCGGGTACTCATGTATACTGAAGTGCCAACCTATATGTGGAATCAATCCACAAAAGGAAGTAAGCCCAAAGCTCTTGCAGAAAGCTTGAAACTTCTCCCTAGGTAGAGCCTTTGTGAAAATGTTTGTAACGTTCTCCTATGTGGGCACATATGCCAAACTGATCTCTCGAGCACAGAACCTCTCCCTGATATAATGATAGTGCATCCCAATGTGCTTAGTGCTAGCATGGAACACACGGTTCCTCACAATTACCAATGCACTCTGAATGTCAGTGAAGATGGTGGTGGCAGAAGACTAACCAACACCCAAATCAGCCATAAGGTGTTTAAGCCACACACACTGAATAGTCGCTATGAAACCTTCGCTATACTCAGCCTCACAACTAGAGTGGCCACAATAGGTCGCTTCTTGCTCAACCAAGATATGCATGAGCTACCAAGCATGAAGTAAAAACCACTACTAGGCACACCCATGTCATAGCAAGCAGCCAAGCCAGAGTAAAAAAAAGCATGCAAATCTGGTGGTAGTGATCCTCCCTTGGGATAAAACAATCCAAGTAGTTGAGTACCACTCAAGTAGCGAAAGATGTGCTTAACTGCCTGCCAATGCTTGACACTTGGTCAATGCATAAAACTGCTCATCTATGAGATACCAAACTGAATATCATGTCAAGTTATGCATGAGTAAATCAAGCATCCAATAGCCTATTGATAGAGAACAACATCAAATGCATCTCCAACATCATGAAGACTCAACAGTAAATTTGTTTCCATAAGAGTGGCAATAGGTTTGGGGTCTTCAATGCCAAAGCACTATAATAATGTGTTAATATATTTTCTTTGACACAAATCTATTCCATCATCAAGTTGCATAAACTGAATGTCCAAATAATGATGCAAATGCCCCAAATCTGACATCTCAAATATGGCATGCAAATCAGCCTTAAAATCAACAATATGCTTCTGATTAGGATGTGTGAGTAGCATGTCATAAACATAGATAACAATGATCAGATGCACATCATTTGCATGCTTAACATATAAGGTGCTCTCAGTTGGATTGTTCTCAAAACCATATGCAATCAAGTAGGCATGTATCTTTTCATACCAAGCACAGGGTGCTTGCTTCAAACCATATGATGCCGTTCTCCATCTATACACTTTGTTTTCAATGTACATTCCAACCTAATGTACATTCCAACCATGATGAGCTACAAGTACTGAGATGCTACGAACAATAGTCATTTGGCATGTGGGAGCAAAGGTTTCATCAAAATCAATGCCTATTTCTTGAGCATAACCTTTTGCAACAAGCCTAGCCTTATATTTGTCAACTGTTCCATCAGGTCTACACTTCAACTTGTATACCTACTAAGTGCCAATGGCCTTCTTGCCAAGAGGCAAATCACCTAATGACCACGTACCATTATTCATAATAGCATCATATTCTGATTGCATAGTAGCCATCCAATTCTTTGAATTTTGTGCTTCATCAAATAAAACAAGCTCATTCTCATCACAAAGACTAGAGGCAGCCATAGCATAGCAATCTGGTGCAAAAGAAGCACTTTGAGAGCCTGAATGAGTACAATATGGCAGAGATGCATCTAATTTGCTATCTTGTGAAGTACACCAACCATTTTGGCATAGTTTTTTCCTCCCCTATATCAAACCTCTCATCAACAAATGCATCATGTAAATCTGCATCAGAAATGGAATGATCTGCATCATCACATGGAACTTGTAGAGGGTGAGAAATCGCCTCATTTGGACAAGAACTTGATTGTTCACTTGTAAAAAGAGGAAGGAAAGTGTGATACACATCTTTAGAGCTAACATAAGTCTTCTTGGTACATGAAAGTAATGACTGAATTGCATCTTCCCAAAAAAAAAACATCACAGCTAACCAAAATGTGACCATGCCAAAGCCTCATATGGAGTGATAGACTAGAATGATTTGGTGGGACACCTATTAAGTACATATGCTGCACTCATAACAACCTCAAGCCAAAAGCTATGTGGTAAAGCCTAACTTTTGACCATACACCTTGCCATCGCTATACGAGACATGTTCTTTCTTTCACCAACTCCATTTTGTTGAGGTGTATATGGCATTGTACATTGGTGTTTTATCCCATGTTTAGCCAAAAATTCATAATCAGAAGACATGTATTCCCCTCTTCGATTAGAAGGGAGGGTGCCCATTTTACATGCTCATAGACTTACAGCCAAAACTAGAAAATGTTTGAAGCACATGAACACGTCCGACTTTGCTTTTAGTGGATACACCCATGCATGCATGGAAAAGTCATCAATAAAATTCACGAAGTAAAGGCGGTTCCCAAAAGAGGATGTCTTTAAAGGACCACAAACATCACTGTGAACAAGCTACAATTTCTGAGTAGCTCGAACTGAACCATCTTTTGGGAACGAGGAATGTTGCATTTTTCCCAAAAACATGTTTACTAGGTGCCTCAAGTTTGGGTAGAGAGGACATAATTCTAGAGTTCTATAGGTGTAGCAAACTAGCAAAAATAAAAGGACCAAAGCGTGCATGCCAAAGCTTTGCATATGAGATCGCCTAAGAATCATGTACTACACATGTTGAATCATTCAGAGATTTTTCATAGTCTATGAGCTTATACAACTCACGAGATAAAATTCCAGAAGCAATAATACCATTACCATTTGACAGACCATGGATTTTACATCTGTCATCAACAAATTTGACAACCAAGCCAATATTGGCTAATGCCCAAACTGGCAATAGGTTTTTCTTGATCTCTGGTACAAACAAAGCATCTGACAATATAAAAGAACAACCATTAAGAGTAGTCAGAATGATCTTACCAACTCCCATTACAAAATAAGAGGAGTTGTTGGCGCATGTGACAGTATTCTTTGTAGGGGCAGGCTCAAGTGAACTGAAGAAACTATGCTGCCAGGTAATATGTTTGGTTGCCCCACTTTTAGGTGTAGAGGCCTCAGCAACCACCATTCTAGCCTCTTTCTTCTTTGCCTCTTTCACAACCAATTTTGGACAACTCTTTATGATACGATCGTTTCCTTTACAGTACTTGCAAAAAAATCTCTTCTTTTTTATTTCTTATCATCTTTGGCTTCCTTCTTTGACTCTGCAACATTAGCAAATTTCTACTTGCTAGTAGATGAGCTCCATTTTTCCTTTTCCTTTTGACTAGTTAAGAAAGCTTGATCTACAACACGCATGATCGACCTATTCTATCTAGACTAATCTTCCTGAAACAAAACAGAGACTAACTCCTCGAATGTTAAGGCATTTGGATTGCCTTTCATCATCAATTGAAGAGTAGAAGCAAAACTCGAATGTGAATCTAGAAGACCATTAAGAACAATATGCACAAGTGAACTATCATGTAAGACTTCATCAGCAAAAATCAACTACTACTTCAAATGTTTGATCTTTGTCAAAAAACTATCCATGGAATCTCCTTCATTCATGTGCTCACTCTCCAATTGTTTTCAAAGGTAAGCAACACGAGCCTCATTTCTTACCTGGTATAGAGTGGTAAGTGTATCCCAAGCATCCTTTGCTATTTTGCAAGAGGGGATGTGAGAAATAGTGGCACGTTTGACAAAAAAAGCTATCAATGCATGTGGTTGAGATCTCTGCCATCCCAAAAAAGTTGCTCTATAGTAGGTGCAACAAGAACCACAACATGAATAGCAATTTGAAGATCGTCATCTTCAACACCATGTACATCACCTTAGATAATTGTATTTGCAAGTGCAATGGGATGATTTTCAATACCCTACACAATATTCCATAGTCCTTTTGCAACCAATACATGACGCATCCTATATACCCATAATGGGTAATTAGTACCATCCAATCTATCCTCAATAACCAACATACAAAAGACATCATTGCTTTTAGCCATGGCCGCTGAATAAAATACCTTGATGCATAAAGATAGAAGTGCTTGTACTGGCGAATCGAAACCTATATATATGTTTCGCATAAAAGGACAAAATTGCCCGCATAGGCACTACGATAGTGCATTCAGAGGCCGAAACAAACTTAGATCGCAATTTCACCATAACACAGTGAAGCTGTTTTGAACTCATAATCACCCTGAGTACACTCACCAATTTTTGTGCAATTTCAAGACTGTGACCAGAGGGGTATCAATAATGCCTTAGATGAAGTGGTGACCTATTCTGACACCAATTGTTGGAGTTTGAGGTCTACGGAAGCACGCAGAGAGCACAAGGAAGAAGTAGAAGCTTGGAGCATAACACACAATAGTGAATGTATTACCAAGAGAATGTACAAAGATAAGTGACCCATTAGGGTTATAGGCATATATACAAGCCGAAGGAGGAAAAACTCCTAAAGAGGGAAAAAAGTGTCAGATGGTCCTAGTGTGTTCACACACATCACTACCAAAATATATCACCAAGAAGACTACTCCCTTAAGCTAAAAACTTGACCAAGCTATGCCAAAAACATTACATTTTCCTCATCCTCGTACCTAAAATTTCTATAATGACATTTCAAAAATGCATGGAAAATCATTTAACAATTACAAGAGAAGAAACCAAAGATCTAGTACAAACAAACCAGCAAGTAAGATAGAACTAAGGAGACACTAGAAAGAGAAGGAGATAAAGGATCGTTAATTCCTTAAATAGTCTAGGGCTATGATGATTGTGAGACAAGGTTCAAGAGCCTAGATGGAATAAGGAATGTCAAGCTCAACCACCTATCCATGAGATAGATCTGGGCAAAGATAATTTTCATATGGATTTGGTTGTAATGATAGAAGAGATCATATGTCCTATCATGGACGAGAAAACCATAAGTTTATGAACCTTACCACAATACAAAAGAACTAATAAAAGAGAGTCATTCTTCCACACAACTCCTAGACTACCACTCAAGAGATGAAGGAGAGAAGAAAGCCAATTTAGTAAAACTATGAAATTGAAAAAAGCTAAGATTGGATGCACTTTAATGGTAGAAGATCTTTGCAATTACAAGGACACCTACAAAAACAATTTTCTCACCGTTTGAAATAGAAAAACTACGCAAAAAAAGAGAAATGAAAAAGATGCCCATAGACAAAGTACGAGAATTTAGTGAATATGACGAGGATAATACAAGATTACCAATCATGTTGAATGGTTAAAAGAAGAAATCTAGAGTGAAAACAAGGGTTGTTCTTATCATGACGACCAAGGAATTACGGGAGTCAAGCCAATTAACCTTAAGACTAACACAAATGCAAGTTGTCGATACTCATACAAAGAGATTACTTGGATTGCTAAAGCATGTGGTACTAATAACCAATGGTGTAAAGTTCGAGCACTTTCTAATTTAAGAAAGCAAGAAATTACGAGACGATCTAAGGTAGACTCTCTATGAGGAAACTCATTACACTTGCAACATTTCAGGATGACAACCAAATTTGACTTGAGAGATCTTTTATATAAGGATATACACCCCATTGTGATGGGATTCTATCCATGGAGAGAGACATGAGTTATCTTTACGCAAAATTGATTCACAAAATAATTTGTGGATATCTTAGCTCTTGAGGTGGGATTGTGCGATTGGATCGAGGTTTTGTACAATTTGTCGATTGGATCGATAAAGTAGGTAGGATAGGATTTCTTCCTTGCACTTTGCTTTCTGATTTTCTTTGTGTAAACTTGAAGGTCTTCTAAATTGGGTATATTGGACAAGCCGAATCATGACAGGGACTCATGTCATCATGAATCTTGCATGGATTCCATGTCATCTCATTGCTCAAATTGTTCAATAGGCTTGGCCTTGTCTCACCATGAAAATACCAGTCATTTAACCCACCTCATTATACATATAGTCTAAGACCACCTCATCGCACTTCTCATCTTAACCCTGATGGATGTGTCCATCAACAAGATGTATATGCTCCCAAGATCAACGTGGAGATAGACAAGCTACTTGGACTAAGGTTCATCTATAATATTGAAAGTAAAAAGTGGGTGTCGTTGATTATTTTTATATCAAGAAATATGGGAAATCAAGAGTTCGCATTGACCTCAAAAATGTTAACATGATCACCATTTGAGATAGCTACATCCTATCAATAAAAAATTATTTGTTAGAAAGGGTTGCAAGAAAAGAGGTGTAAAATTTCTTAGAAAAATCGTCTGCATACAATTAGTGATTGCACCTTAGGATCAACATAAGAGCACTTTTCCAATGATGTATATACTCCCAAGATCAAGGTGGAGATACACAAGCTACTTGAACTAAGGTTCAGTAGGTAGAAATGAAATGAAGGCCAATTTAAAGGGAAATGAAAAGTTGACAGGCACCTCAACACAAAACACTCTGCAAGCTGACGTTTAGCCTTGGGAAAGAAACCCATGAAATGAAGAAGTTTTACATTTCACACTCCTTCAAAGTCCTTTGTACTTTGTCCTTTCAAACTCGTCATCGGAAAAGATTTCCATAGCATAGCTTGATGCCTTCAATCAATCTAAAGAAAAGTTTAAACATTCAAAGTATAACGAAGCACAAAAATCATGACGCACCTCAAGATATTGCATTTGAAATTGAAATATAAATACATGAAAGAAACCAAAAAAAGAACAAATAATAGAGTTACAAGTTCATAACCTCCTTTAATATAGTTTACTAATGAAATAGGAAACCAAACACTGTACTGAGCTCGCATCATTGATTCAAGTATTTTACTAATAAAATAGGAAACCAAACACTGTACTGAGCTCGCATCATTGATTCAAGTATTCAAAAAGCTCCTAGACACTTCAAGAGCAAGAGGCTAAAGATGAAGTGAAAATATCAAGATTCACCATAATTTTGAATCCTAAAAAATGACCACTAACAGAATCTTGGTTAGAATCCAGCAGGCATGGTTTAGTGGATGTGCCTTGTACTCCTAGGCAGATGGAGGGTTCAAGCCCTGCCCGGGGCTGGATGCCTCAGAGTTCCCCAAGATGGGTGCCTCTACTTTATGAGGTCAGATATGTGTGTCTTTCCAAATTCATTGTACTTACAACCAACAAAAAAATAAAAATAAAAAAAGAAAAAAAAATCCTGGCTTAGAGGTTGACACATGTGACTCACAAATACGGGGCACTACCTTAGATTGAAATGTGAACATATCTAAGGGGAAAGCTACACCATGGATTAAATACTAAGCCCAACCTATATATTAGCTATTTCAATAAAGTAACTCCGAGGATGCAAAGCACGCGCGCCCATGTGCACACGGACACACAAATGATTGGAGGATAGTAGAATCTTCCATAGCTTCAAAACATTGTTAGATACTCCTCTCTCCACAGTGCATGCATTTGGAAATTCACAAACCATTCGCGTTGATTCTTATATAGAGAGAAAATATGATGTAAGAAAATGGCACGAGAGAATGAGTAGATAACTTGGGATAGATATCTAGATTAGTGTAAGTGTATTATGCAACATATGTCTTATTTTCCGTCTTCTCGTTTTAATTACTTTTCTTTGGTCTCTCCTTAAGCTTGATTCTTATAATATGATCAGAAAAGTTTGTACAATCTATGCATTCATGTTTGTACAAGGCGACGAATTTCGCAAGTGTTTCGACACAATAGAATGTAGAGGAATTGCATTGTATCGACCCCATGAAAGAATAGCAGCCTTTTTTAGAATAATTTTTAGTATAATTATCGTCACACTACGAAGGAATTATTATTTGTATTACTACTGGTCTGACCAATATGAGTAGTACAAATCGCAG
>CM035406.1:12803454-12808810 GCA_020310875.1 Ceratopteris richardii
TTTGCAAAACCTCAAAGAAATTCAAAGACCCATAATGGATGATAGTGAGGCTATAAATTTGTTAAGCAATGGATATAAATGTTAATCAGGATTTGATGCCATCATATCACTTTGGAAGCTCTCAATGTTCTCAAACATGTGATATGCTAGGTTTTGGGTCGTGACTCATGCTTAGCCCACTATGTCAAAACCCAACTATCTAGATTGCTTGAGAGTCCATATAGAATAATTGACTACGCATTACAAAGCTTATTGCTGGACGCTTTTGAACCTAAAAATACTAAGTTCTTTCTCAAATTTCAGTTTTTTATTCAATCCATCATAGAAAGCGTTTTCTCAACTCCTGAAACTTCAAGACATGCTTTATAAATTGTTTTACATGACAACCCAGTCTCCTGAGCCAAGTTTGGGTTTGAAACTATGCCATGAAGACCATGATTGCATCTACTTTTGAAACCCTAGCACCTAAGCTAGACATAGGTTGCACATTCCAAACTCTATTACAAATAAGATCTCCCTTGCATGAGCTATAGTGACATTAATGCATTTCACCCCAAGAATCTCCATATAGGCTAGAACCATGTTTCGCATTTCAAACTTAATTTCAAATTGGATCTTTGGCACATGAGCTATACTTACATTGAATGCACTTCATCCCAGAATCTCCACAGGCTAGAATCAGATTTCACATGCCAAACTTAATTTCAAATTTAGATCTTTCGCCCAAGAGCTATGCTTACATTGACTCCACATTATCCCGAGAATCTCCATGTAGGCTAGAATCAGGCTTCACAACCCAAACTTAATTTCAAATTAGATCTTTGGCACAGGAGCCATACTCACACTGAATGCACTTCACGCGGAGAATCACCATGGAACCCGCATTAATGCTCTTCATTTGCGGATCTACTCATTCTAGAGCTTTGCAACTTATCATATCGTCAAATAAGTCTTGATTTTTCTCAAAATGCCACACTTTTGACTTCACTTTCAAACTATCAGAATTGGTTCTATACGTTTTTTTTGAATCCTTGCTCCTTTACTTGTTCTTTTGCCATTCCAAATCAGGTATCAACAGTGTGTTTTGGTATTTCGACTTTACTGCTATATATACTTACTCCTATGCTTATTACACATGCGAAATTACATTGAATGCACTTCATCCCAGAATCTCCACATAGGCTAGAATCAGATTTCACATGCCAAACTTAATTTCAAATTTAGATCTTTCGCCCAAGAGCTATGCTTACATTGACTCCACATTATCCCGAGAATCTCCATGTAGGCTAGAATCAGGCTTCACAACCCAAACTTAATTTCAAATTAGATCTTTGGCACAGGAGCCATACTCACACTGAATGCACTTCACGCGGAGAATCACCATGGAACCCGCATTAATGCTCTTCATTTGCGGATCTACTCATTCTAGAGCTTTGCAACTTATCATATCGTCAAATAAGTCTTGATTTTTCTCAAAATGCCACACTTTTGACTTCACTTTCAAACTATCAGAATTGGTTCTATACGTTTTTTTTGAATCCTTGCTCCTTTACTTGTTCTTTTGCCATTCCAAATCAGGTATCAACAGTGTGTTTTGGTATTTTGACTTTACTGCTATATATACTTACTCCTATGCTTATTACACATGCGAAATTCATTCCAAAATTGAAGTTGCGTGTTTCTTTAAGCTATGATTGTGCATCCATTGGCCTTTACAAAAAAACATCATCTACTATCCACAAACGTGTTCAAAAAAATTCTCAAAGACATAAATATAATAATTTTAACTCATACGAAGCATGATTATGCTTTTCAATCACATGGAAAAAACAACAATATCACCTACTTAGCTTTTGGAGAATGTACTATGCTCGCAAGTAGGTCATTTTTGTTTTGTTGGGACTTTGAAGAGCAAGTTTCACTTTCTTCTATGCTTCCTCTAGATTTTGTACAGATCCATGTGCTTTTTGTCTTGGTATGTAAAATGGTGCATTGTCTTTATTACCTTCAACAATTTCAAAGGGTGCTCTACTTGTAGAGCTATGTATATACACATTCTACCATTTGTAGATATTGCTTGTGATTAGCTATATGTTCTCATACATGACATTATTAAAACGAATCTTAAACACTGCATTATGCTCCTTCCTACATCAATTTTAAGATGAAGGCAATGATAATCCGTTGTGGCATTCCAATGTTCTTGAAGATGCTATGGATAAACATCTCTATTTGATAGAAATGAAATAGGCTTGTTTGCTAAATTACATAATCTTGATTTCTTTTCCTAGGAATGGAATAAATTGGTTGCTAAATCTGCATATAAAATTCCATATATCAGAAAATATATGAAATTGATTGTTTCTAGTCCACCCAAATGGAAGATGCTTGGACCTCCATTAAAACACTATTCCACCATCGCAATATTTTACTCTCAGAAAAGGAAGCTCCTTTTCTAACCTTTAAGAACAGTTAGATGAAAATGATGTTTTCCTCATATTGCATTGCACATAGAAGGAGAGTACGAAGCGGAAGAAGAAAAGAAATAATCCTGCTTATTTCTGTTTGTCGTTAATAACAAGCCAGGCTGACTTTCACAATTCTTTATAAGATTTCAATTACTTATGAACGACATCAGAAAAATAATGATAGTAATAACTCAGTATACCTTGCTGATTGAAGGAATATGCAGAGCGAAATGTAATCATCTAGGCGAAATTTCCCTTGTTTTTTTTTATCAAAGCTCTGAAATCAATTAAGAAATCAGTTGAACTCATCAATATAGCATTAATGTTGAATATCAAAAGGAATGGAAATAAGGAAATGCCGAAACCTTGAAGCCCTCACCTGGCATGCAGTATAAAATGCTGGTTGATCGAGACGATATCCCGCCTCCTGTAATGCCTTTTAAAAGTAGCCAAGGCACAAATTTCAGCCAGCTCAAGTGAAGAACATATTACAGCAAACTCAGTTCTATTAGAAACTAATGATATGTTTGTTTTGAAAATAACGAGTTGAATGGTTTATACTTTGAACATCTAAGATCTAATGTGTAAAGGAAAGGATTTATCATGCTACCTTAGAGTCAAAACAATTTGTAAAGCTTATCCAGTTGTATCATATTAAAATAAATTAGAAACAGCATAAAATATACTTGCAAAACCTCTTGGAAAAAAATAGTAATAGGTTAGTAATCAAGCTGCAATCATTATATACACATCTTCAGAGACAACATGTATAACTTTCTGCTTCTCACATCGCTCTCCTAATGTCACTTCCTTTGTGATTTCTCTTAGCTATCTATATGACCCCCTTGTTTCCACACCCCAATATGTCGCCAAATTTTCTCTATGTGATGATCTCAACTGGTGATCTTTTCTCCACATGCCAAAATTTGAAGGCTGACTGGGACGAGCCTCTATTCAGTTTCTGCTTCTAGGTGAGATTATTACATGAGAGAAGAGCTAGTGGAGCGAGGCTCAAGTGACTCGATAATGAGAGGTTGCCCAAGTACCTCATATAATCTCTTAGCATAATCATGCCATGTATGTGGGTCCCCAATAGGTATGGCCAAGAGTGGCTCTAGGAGGATACACCTTGTTGCAACACTATCCATCATAAAGAGGCAGTATAGCTCAAGTACATGTGCCTCCTCACAGGCTCACCTCTTCAGACATGAGAGGGCCTTCATCTATCTCTTGGGCTCTCTCTTTGTGATCTCTCCCAATGCTCGTTGAGCTCACCATCGACGGTAGAGATCTTTGCATTCCTCATCATATCAGCGATGTTGTGGCATAGTCCCAGGAGGAGGCGTGTATCCAGAGTGGGTGGTGTGTGGGAAGGAGTTAATGGCTGGTGTCTGAAAGTCTGATGTTATTTGTGAGGTAAGTAGGGATAGAGGAGTGTGAGGATGAAGCAAGAGAAGATCCTTCTCGACTTGAGTCACATATATGTAAGCTAGCTCATGTGTGAAGTGGATGGTGATGTATGGGGCGCGTGTTGCGGCTGTATGTGTGAGGGTGTCTCCCTTGAGAAAGAGTGTGAGGTACGTCTAGTCGGCTCCAATGAGATGGGTGGGACGGTGAATGGGTAGTAGAGCTTCTTGCATGGTGCCTTCCCATCAGACTCTGAGGTAGAGCTCTCTGTTTTTACAATGTCGGTGATGCATACATTGAGACGACGAGCTTGTCTCATCTTCTTTCCTCAAGGGTGGTGTATGCGATGACGGCTTCTTTCTTTTGTGCCTCTTCTTTTGCTTCCTTTTTTATGTTCTTCTTCACTACGTTAATCCAACCCTCTTTGATAGCTTCTAGCTTGTCTTCCATGCTTGCCGTCAAGGCTTTAGTGAGTTCTTTCTTGAGGGCTTCAATCTTGTTTATATTAATCTCCCCTTCTTCATACGTGAGTAAAGCCATCGAAGCTTTGAGGAGCTCCAATTCCTCTCTCATGTTCGCTCTCTCCTTAGCCCATTCTTCTTTCTCCTTCTTTCACTCCCTCTCCCACTCCTCTTTCTCTTTCTTTCATGTTTCCCTTTCGTTGTGATAGGTTTTTCCTTCTTTCTCGAGTTTTAAGAGGAAGTTGATGATGGTAATGATAATGGAGTCCTCCATCTTCCCGTTTTCTTTGATGGCTATGGTAAGCTTATCCTCTATTTTTGTCAAGTTATCCTTCTTAGCCATATTAGTCATGGCATTGAGGTTGGGGAAATGCTCGCTCTGTTCGGCCCAAAGACTATTGCAATGAAGACGGGAGCATGCCTGATGCATAATGGAGTAAGGGTGGGACTGGCTAATAATTGTAGGCAACAATTATTAGTATGGAGCAAGGACAAACATCTCCATGGCCAGAGCTAAGGTTAATGACGGGCAAAGTAAGGCTTCATGATAATTAGAGTTTGTGATAATTAGGGTTTGCTGCAATTTAGGGTTCGTGATGGGAAGAAGTAGGGTTCCTGACAACTAGGTTTTGCTTGGGTTTTGTGGCAGTGGGCAAGGATTTGCTAAAGGAGGAGAGAGAGAGAGAGAGAGAGAGAGAGAGAGGGGGGGGGGGGGGGGGGGGGGGGGGGGGGGGGGGGGGGGGGGGGGGGGGGGGGGGGGGGGGGGGGGGGGGGGGGGGGGGGGGGGGGGGGGGGGGGGGGGGGGGGGGGGGGGGGGGGGGGGGGGGGGGGGGGGGGGGGGGGGGGGGGGGGGGGGGGGGGGGGGGGGGGGGGGGGGGGGGGTGGGGGGGGGGGGGGGGGGGGGGGGGGGGGGGGGGGGGGGGGGGGGGGGGGGGGGGGGGGGGGGGGGGGGGGGGGGGGGGGGGGGGGGGGGGGGGGGGGGGGGGGGGGGGGGGGGGGGGGGGGGGGGGGGGGGGGGGG
>CM035406.1:12818810-12861310 GCA_020310875.1 Ceratopteris richardii
GCGAAGGTGGTGGGGTAGGTATGTCTGCATGTATCTCGGAATCTCGATGAAGCCCTCGTCCGATATATGTAGAAAATGCTCACGGTAATAGAGCATTTTCGGTGGCAATGTATCCCTTGGGCTCACCCATGTCCTCTGTATGTATGTATGAAATATCTCCTGACGAATGACCCTATTCCTCTCCTGATGAGAGAGCGAGTAGGTGGGCGCATGTAAGTCATACTGTAGTGGTGGTAGCCTGTCTACGTCAAGACCATGGTGGGCCAGCCAGTCTCGTGTCTGTGCATACCATGAGGAGGTGTCGCCTGCTAATGCCATATCACGTGATGCCTGGAAAGCACGATAAGCAATGCGCTCTGTACCCATGCTCCGAAGTCTGTGTAGAGGGAATAGTGCCTCGACTAGCATCGGTGGTGCAGCGAGCTCTGCTCTAATGATATCATGTGGTACTGAAGGCTTGCTGCGAATAAGTCTGGCAATCATGAGGATCTGTGGCCTCTTCAATGCTGTCCATACTCATGTAGCTAACCCCGGCCCCCAAATGGCTGCCCCATACATGAGTGCTCGCATAACCAAAGTGTCGAAAAGCACCCCTTTGTGCGGGGCTCCTGAAAATATGCCTGGTGGCACCGTCTCTCCATCAAAGCTAGTGCTGCGTACCCACGTGTGATGCGATCACGGGCTGCCTGAGACATAGAGAAGATCCCTGATGCTGCTGTAAATGTCACACCCAAGTAAACATATGATCCGACCACCTCGATTGGTGCGCCTGCTGCTGTGAACAAACTATGCCTGCGTACCTGTGCTGATGTATGAAAGATCATGACCTTGGTTTTACCAAGGTTCACAGATAAGCCTCTGTGTCTGCAGAAGTCGTCTAGGCCATGTAGATGATGATGTAGACCTTCTCCAGACTCTGAAACCAGTACAATATCATCAGCATATAATAGAATATGAATAGTGGACCCGCATACCTCAATGCCATCACCTCCCTGCTGCTGTATGAAGTCCACTATCTCATCAATGTAGAGACCAAAGAGGGTCGGTGAAAGAGGGCACCCTTGCTTCACCCCGATAGTGCTAGTAAGTGGATCAGATAAGCCCCCTCGACATCTGACTCTACCTGATACTCTCTCGTACAGGGCGTAGATCCCCCATATCATCTCATCTGGGGCTCCGATAGAGAGAGAGAGAGAGAGAGAGAGAGAGAGAGAGAGAGAGAATAAAAAATTGGTAATAATATAAGGACAATCTGACTCTCCATAGCATGCGTGTCTAGAGAAACCACGAGTGGGAGGGGATAAACGGGGTGCTGTCCCTATGGTAGCCTACATGCAAGAGGGTAGTACAAATATGAAAATGCATCTAAGTGACTCACCATCTCCCCCCAATATCCATGTGTGGGTGTAAAATGTGGTACATAGGTGGAGGTGGTGTTAGGGCTGCCAGGATGACTGTCGCAGGGTTGGCCATCCTCTGGGCCGTCTTTCCTCGTTGTCTCGACGGTAACGAGCCTCGATATCCACAATCTGGTGTCAATGAAATCTTTGTGTCAAGTGGCCTATGTTGCGGGGTTGTTTCCTAGCGCAAGAGGTCTCGACCCGCTGAAGATTCACCCCTCTCTGTGCAACATCGGGTTTTTTTCTTTTTCTTTCTTTTTTTTGTTGGGGGTGTGTGTGTGTGTGTGTGTGTGTGTGTGTGTGTGTGTGTGTGTGTGTGTGTGTGTGTGTGTGTGTGTGTGTGTGTGTGTGTGTGTGTGTGTTTGTGTGGGTGTATTCCGTGAGATGAAAAAAATCTATGAGCTGTGTCTCCTCCCTCTGGTCAGAGCCGCTGAGGTCGGCTGGAGAAGGGAATCTCTGTGGCTATGTATCTCTAGTAAGAACCGTCCTAACTCACATTGATCTCTGGTGGCCATGATCTCATGAAGGGTAGGGTGTCCTGCAAACAGAGCCTCATATCTGCTCCTGATATCCTCGTAAGCCCTGCACCTCCATACAAAACGCTCCTCATCCTCTATCTCTATCCCACATATCCGACAGATCCTCTCCTCGCTGGGAGTGTCTGCTGCTCTGCTAGTCTCAATCTCTAGTCTGTGTGATGAAACCCTCACCTAGCCAATCATTACTCTCGAGCCATGAGGCATGTATGTGTCCATGTAGCGTGGTCTCTAGATGAATCCATTGGCTAGGTAGTCCAGGAACCGGTCTCGATAGTGTGATAATCTCGATCCTAAGTTGGGAGTGAACCAGGTCCGATCAGTGTAGGCTGCCAAAGATGCTGCCCGAGTACAATGTTCCTCTCAAGGAATCCAAGCTTCTTGAAATCAATATTTTTCTAGAAGGTGATATAAGTGCCAAAATGCAAAAGCAATATATAGGTATATATGGCAGATAGTTGACCAGCTAAATGTCAAGTGTCATATTCCATTTAACTTTTCTGATAGAATTGTATGAGACTTGTTCCTCTCATCAAAGAATCATTGTTATGGATGATGGCAAATTTTATCTAAGCAAAATTTGTGATAGCTATTATCCAACCAATAACATAGTTCGTTGCATTATGTTTTGGTTTGTATATAAGTACATCGATCTTGTACACAAGAATGCATCCAAGATATTGTTGAACTATAAAAACAAAGCAACTATAAAACTTCTATTTTCAAACTTGCATATAAATTTTTATTGGTTTGAAATTGCTTATTGTTATGTTTAAAGGCATGATTTGTTTATCAAAAGAATATCTTATACGATATTGTCAAGAGAGTATGGAATTGGTTTTGTAACACAATCCATGTGATTGCTCATGTTCTTCATCTATTGTGGGAAATAAACTATGTTAGAGTATAGCTGGATGCAACATACCATACGATGCACACACTGTATAGTTGGTGATTTCAGTAGTTCATCCCTCTTGGAGAGTGGGAAGCTACGATTTAGCGTGGAGCAATATGTTGGAAAGATCACTCCACAAGCACAAAATTCCAATAAATGTGCTTTTCCACAAACTTAATACATAAACTTCCATTAATGCATCATACTTCTTACACCATTGTCTGGGGATTTGCTTGAGTCCATATAAACTCCTCTTTAGCTTGCATACTAGATGCTCTTTTCCAGGAATGGCATATCCTTTTGGTTGTTTCATGTACAGCTCTTCATCGAAATCGCCATGCAAAAGGTTGTTTTAACATCCATTCGGAATAACTCCAAATCCGAGGCAACTGTGAGAGCAAACAACACTTAGTCATTTTAAACACCGGAGAGAACACTTCTTGGAAATCAATGCCCTCTTTCTAGGCATATCCCTTAGCAACCAGCCTTGCTTTACACTTGGGTTTGCCATCCACAATCTTGATTTTGTATACCCACTTGTTGGGAATGGGCTTCCTACCTTTGGGAAACTCAACCAATTTGCATGCAATGCCTTTATCTCTTCTTGCATGGCTAACTCCCACTTCTTCTAGTGATCACATAGCTTTTCCTCTTTATAAGTGAGAGTCTCACCCTCACCTGATAACATAATGTAATGTAGAAAGGAGTCGTATCTCTTCACAAGCCTCCTAGTACATGTATATCTTCTTACACAATGATCCACATTCTCTGGCAATGGATCTATATCAAGAGGTATATCAACTTCCTCATTCTTGATGGGCTTCCACACAGCATTTCCAGCCCTGTTTTCAGCATGAATAGGTGGTTGCTGATGCTCTTTAGGAGCCTCAATTTGTTGTTCAACATCCTCTGGCTCAATTATCACTGGCTAATTCTCATTTTCAGCCATATGTGGTGCACCTCGAGGGTTCAAATCAGATTTAATAGGTGGCTGTACATGCTGAAATTTGACTTTTTTATGGTCATCTGTAGAGGCACAATTGTCTTTGAGCAGCCTCTCCACATGAATACAACATCTCGGCTGTGTATTACCTTCTTGAGTTGAGGTAGCCATATCCTGTAGGCCATTTTACCTTCATGTCCATAACCCATGATGATGCCTTTCATGACCTTTGCAGCTAACTTGCTCCTCAATTCAGGCCTTCTATGTATAAAAGCACCACAACAAAAGATGTGTAGGTCGACATGTGAACTTCTCCTTTCACCATGGTTGGTGATTTAGATGGAAAGGATTGCTTCAACCATATTTGAAGTCCTTGGATGGCTATACACTAGCCTCTTCCTCACAACCTTTGAAAGCTCTCTTTGAATATAGTTGGGTAATGAGTTGGTTTGTATTTTGGTGTATCATGTATATTTGCTACACTTGTAAATTGGATTCATTATAATTTTTTATTCATTACTTGTGTGTGTGTGTGTGTGTGTGTGTTGTCTCTTAGTGTGTGTATTTGAGTAATTCTTGTATCTAACTTGCCTGTTGAACTAATACATAAATGTGCTCACACTCCAATTATTTTCAACGGTAAGCAAAACGAGCCTATTTCCTACCTCATACAATGTGGCAAGAGTATCACGAGCATCCTGAACTCTTTTACATGTATAAATATGAGGAACAATACAAAGCTTGATAGACAAAGCAGTCAAGGCATGTCCATGTGCATCTCTTCTATCCCACTAAGTTGCTCTTAAGTGGCTGGGGGTGTTGATGGTGTACCTAATATAATCAAAGCAGGTGCTACAAGAGGACCGGAAGTAAGAATTGCACCAGAACAAGAACCTGCAGCATCCTCAACACCACTTGCAAACTACATTTTGACCATTTGTAGCTGCAATAAGACATATTTCAGCCACCTTGCACAATATTCCATAGTGTTTTTACACCGATACATGAAGCATCATGTGTAATTCCAAGCATCCAACTTATCCTGAACAACATACAGAATACATCATTCTGATTTCACAAATCTTTACTCTTGCAAAGTGCAAGAAAATCTTGTACATGATCGTTCGGGTCATGAGTGGAGAAGCCATTGTAGATTGGGAAGTTGACATTCAGTCTTGATAGAAGATGGCTCTAGTTCTCAAAATTTTCATACTAGCAAAAGGTCTTCCTGCTCTTCAACGACATTATTTGTGGATTCCTGAGATGAGATCAGATACTTGGGTTCTCCACTTCCTTGCTTTTTGCAATGTCATGGGCATGTGATATGCAATGATCGTACTTCAACATCAGCGCACATAAGGTCCAAGATCCATGCTTCAAGTTCCATCAGGTCTACCAAATGTTGGAATTATTACTTATTGCTCTCAGCCATGGCCACCAAGTGCATCCCAGCACCCAAAAAATTAAAAATAAGAAGACTATTTCTTGAAAAATTTCGAATAGAAGTACCTCCTAGAGGTCCACTACACTTATAGCACAATTAAAGGTGCTTCTCATATGACATACAATGAAGAAAACCAAACAAAAATTCACACAAAGGAACAAAATTGCCTACATAGTCAATGCAATAGTGAATTTTAAAGGCAAAAACAACTCCACTCAAATTTTTCCACAATCAAGCTCTTCAAGCATGTTTGTAGTACATATGAACTTGAAAATGCCCACTAAGTTTTGTAGCAATGTGAGAAAGAAAGCAAAGTGTGCCAGCAATGCCCCTCTAACCTCAACAAGCAGCAACATGAATTGACCTGATTGTTGGAGTTTGGACGGAAAAAAACGCATACAAACATCAGAACGAAGAATAAGAAGACACGAGGTATTACTATGTGTAGAATGTACAAAGATAAGTAGCCTCTTAGGGTTATGCACATACCTACCTACAAGCCACAAAAAAGTCCTCCGAAAGAGAGAAAACAGTGCCCTCACAGTACTAAGTGTCTTTACACACATCACTACCGAAATACGCTAAACTGTATGTATGTATGTAAACAAACATGGGTATGTGTAGACATACATACATTTGTATGTCCCTGAATATATTCAAGTCCATACATATGTTTTATGCCATCTCAACACAAGGTGTGGTAGAAAATTTGTTTCCACGGTCCACCTATTTTCTGAGAACTGGGCAAAATACACTTGCACAGGATAATGAACCTTAGTCCTACATATCCGTAGATATGAACAAGTCGTGGTAACTTGTTGCAATTTTGATGATAAAGCACAAATGCATACTCACACCTACACAAATGCCCACATTTGAATTAACAACTAACTGATCCATTTCAAAACAAAAGATAAATTAAATGATTCATGCTGAACACAAGTAAACCCTGTGCATGTGAAGGGAAAAAACAGTATCATCAAAGAAGTAATTCCAAGAGGCTTGTAATATCACATGTTTCCCTTCAAAAGAATCTGTGTATCTATGTTCTCACTTGTGCATGTGTGTATCTATAATTCGAAGAGAAACAAGCAAACATAGGGGATCATCAGTCGAAGTGGATATTAAATTCTAACACAGCAAGATATACACGAACAAATTTATTACAGCTATCATGCATGCATTCTTCAATTGATGAAAGGAAAATGGGACCAACTAAAATATTTTGATCTACATTATTAACACTCTGAGCTCCACAAATCATGGAAAAATAAACCAGAAATAAAGACTTCATAAACAAATACAAGTTTGTGATATCATAAAATGAATCATCTAAAAACCCTGAGCTCCCACATTAAGAGGACAATATATAATTATTTATTTTATTATAAATGACTGAAAATGTAATCTTACCAAATAAACATCATTGAGCTCCACAAAGTTCTGATTTCTGAAAAATGGAACATAAAAATCATAATGAATGATCAAAGCATGTTACAAAACATTTTCAAAAGAAAGATGAAAATAGAGATGCATCTTAAGTTTTGACAATCCTTAGAAAATCAGCATTCAAACAGTGTTAGCTCCACACCGAGAAAATTTATCCCCAACAATCAGTTCTGCCATAAGAGAGATAACATGTGCAAATTTTATCTTAAAATGTCAATGTCAATCCTGAAAATGAGAACAATTACGAATCAATAACAAAGCGAGATACAAATATTCTTTAAGCCAGGCATCTCTCTCTCTCTCTCTCTCTCTCTCTCTCTCTCTCTCTCTCTCTCTCTCTCTCTCTCTCTCTCTCTCTCTCTCTCTCTCTCTCTCTCATGGCTCCCAAGCTGGAGGAACAGCTGGCTACCTCAGAGCATGCCCTCCGAGAGTTGATAGGAAAATACAAGAAAGAAGGAGATTCTGCACTGAACGGGGTTACCCACAGAGTTGTCGCCCTCGAAGCCAAGGTGGCAACCTTGGAGAAGGAAAACGAATCCCTTCGGGAAGAGCTTCTTGCTACCCGCAAGCAGCACTCACGGGACCTGAAGGAGTTGCACACTGAGCTTACTAATATGAAAAAGAAACTGGACAGCATGCACGAGGAGGGGGAGATCGCTCCACAACTAGAGGACATTCGGATGACTATCAAGAAGGAGTGTATGGAGGTGGTGCAGAACGAGCTTGAGACTAAGAAAGATGGATGGGTTGAGGTTGTAAAAAAGAACCTTCGACAGGGGGCAAAAAAGAACAACCACCGTGAGGAGATCCACATAGTGCATACCACCATTGAAGAGGAGCAGATGCGACAGGCCTGCAGGCTCAATGTTCGAGTCTCCGGCCTCACAGAGACAGATGGATCACCAGAGCAGGACGGGCGTCGCTTGTGCACATTACTTGGATACCGCGCGGATGACCCTCTCCCTTTCACCAGAGGCCCCCGTGGTGCTATCCATGTCTCCCTGACGTGTATCTGTAGTAGGTCCTGACGGATGATCCTATTCCTCTCCGAACGAGAGAGAGTAATGTGGGGGGAAGAGAGGTCATACTGAAAAGTGGGGAGATCCGTAATGCTCATGCCATGGTCTGCTAACCATCGGTAAGTCTGTGCATACCATACTCTCTCATGCCCTGTCTCTGCCAAATGTCTAGAGAGCAGGACGCGACACCACACGGAGCAGAGCACTTATCCTTCAGTTCTCAGATGAGGCCGAGAGGAGAGACTTCCTCAGACGACGGGCGGTACTACGCAGTACACCGGGCACCCCCATCTATTTGGATGACGACCTCACACGGATGCAGGTACAGCACATACGGGCATGGATGCCACGTGTCCTCAAGGCCAGACGAGAGGGACATCGTGCCCTCTACAGAGACGGTCGGATCATCATTGATGGACGGCCCATTGACTAGGGATTCGCGGCCTATGAGACAGCACAGCACGAGGTGCATATTGGAGTCTGGACCTGCAATGGATCTTTGTGGACACACCCAGGGCCCCTCGAGGAGGTGATGGAGGGAAGAGACATTATCTTCTTGACAGAGACACACGAGAGGCCCGGGAGGAGCCTACCGAGGATTGAGGGCTATATGTGGGAGTCAGCTCACCGCCGCCAGATGAGAGAGCACACCACACGAGGATCAAGAGGAGTAGCCGTGCTCTAGAGACAGTCGCTACAGCAGAGGGTACAGGTGGTAGCCAAAGACCCGGAGGCACGTTTCATGTGGATACGCCTGCAGCTATCAGAGAAGAGAGTAGCGTACTTCGCCGTATGCTATATTGCACCGATTGGTTCGTACTTCACACATTCCCCTGAGCAGCTATCAGGGGGGGAGGGACCAGACACCACATCGCCATATGACTTCCTTAGTGACACGATTATGGAGTATACCGGGATGGGTGAAGTCTTCCTTGTAGGAGACTTCAATGCCCGCACTCAGAGCGACCAGTGTGATATCTACGACTTTGACGACCCTGAGATGCTTCGTACCATAGAGGACATGCCTACACTCAGAGCCTCAGCCGACACTTCCACACCCACCTCATACGGCCGACACCTACTCGAGATGGGAGAAGCACACCGTCTCGTTATATATAATGGGATGGGGACATGACCCACCTCGAGCGGTCTCACCTGCATTCCACCCACGACACCGCAGGGGGCAGTGTGGTAGACTATGTTATCGACCCCTGGAGGCGACACATCTGATCACCTCATTCACTATCCCACCCTTACCGATTGGAGCAGGTCACGCATACCTTTCCCTATCCATTCGCGGCTCACCATGCATATCCCATCCCATCACCATACAACCACGAGCCCATACCACCATTCACTTTAGACATGAGCTCGCACATATCTATAGCTCCCATGTTCGAGAGCGCATCTACTCCCTTGATCCCTCTGCCTCCTTGGACACCCTCACCACCCACTTCTCCTCGATCCTCCATACATCTGCTACTCTCAGCTTCCCATACACCACCCACAGCACTGCACATTCGACACGGCTGGGGCATACACCCCTGAATAGATGGTACGATGAGGAGTGTAAGCGACTATACCGACATCTCAGAGCACAGAGTATCTTGGGATCCATCACAAAGAGGGAGGCGCGACGACATATGCGAGACCTTACACGCCGAAAGCGGCGAGCTTTCGAGGAGGGACAGGAGGCAGAGTTGATCGACCTTCTCATGAGTAGGGATTGTGCCACCGCGTGGAGGGCACTACGTGAGCCATGCCCACCTACACCCATAGGAGATCCTCCGACTTGGCACACCTATGCCCAGAGGTTATATGACGTCCCATGACAGCCACCATTGCCGATTCCTTCCACACTGCGTCCTGTGATATCCACCCTCTTCACGGCAGGCATGGTACGAAAGGCCATCCATAGACTACAGCATGGCCGTTTAGCAAACCACACGGGCCTACAAGGAGAGCACTTTATATACGCAGTAGATGTAGTTTCCCACTTGATCGCCCATCTCTTCAACCGTGATGTAGTTGAGGGATTACCCGACTCATGGACTATGCATACAATTACGCCTATCCATAAGTCTGGCGATATGATGGACCCAGGGAACTACAAGACTATTATGATCGGCCATATCCTGGCCAAGATCTATGGGGCAGTACTAGAGGCAGAGCTAAGTACACACGCTGAGGCAGCGGGGATCAGAGCACCCAGCCAGGCAGGCTTCCGCCGCAGTTTCTCCACCATCGATCACATCTTCGTGCTTCGTTGCTTGATTGAGAGCGCCAAGGCGAAGAAGCAGAGACTATACTGTTGCTTTGTGGATTTCCGCAAAGCCTTCGACATGGTCCCTCGAGAGAGACTACTACGGAGGCTCCAAGAGTTACAGCTACCATCAGACATGCTATAAGCCATCAACGCTTTGTATGCATGAGTCACACGCAGGGTACGCTGCCCAGGCGGTCTATCAGACAGCCTTGTTAGCACCATTGGTGTGAAAAAAGGTTGCCCTCTCTCACCCACTCTCTTCGGTCTCTACATCGACGAGATCACGGAGTATATACAGCGAGCAGGAGGGAGAGGAGGAGACCTCGGAGGTACGCCAGTACACATCCTATTACATGCTGATGACATTGTCCTTCTTTCAGAGTCACAAGAGGGGTTGCAATCACATTTACAGGCGCTCGATACCTTTTGCATGGAGAGAGGACTCACAGTGAACCTTGGCAAGACCAAGGTCATGATCTTCCATACCTCGAGGACAGTACGCCATCGCGCCTCTTTCACAGCAGCTGGAGGACAGATAGAGGTAGTGGACTCCTACGTCTACCTAGGTGTCACCTTCTCGGGTAACACAGGGGTATTTTCCATGGCACAGGCCGCGAGAGATAGATTGACGCGAGGCTATGCGGCACTTGCAGGATTGGAGAGACCTTGCTTTTAGACACATTTTCAGGAGCCCCGGGCTAAGGGGTGGCTCTTTGACACTCTAGTGACACCCGCATTGATGTACGCAGCAGCAGTATGGGCACCAGGCATCACAGAGGCGATGTGGACGCGGATTGAGAGGCCCAGGTCACCATGATCTCACGCTTGCTGCGGAGCAAGCCCTCCATTCCACATGACATTATACGAGCTGAGCTTAGCACACCACCGATGCTAGTGGAGGCCCTCTTCCAGTTGGTGACCTTTATTCTGAGAGTCAGAGAGCTCCCCACCAGCCGACTCACCTGGCTTGCATTTGAGAGCTCTAGACATTTTGCAGAGACAGGGCATGAGAGAGTATGGTATGCACAGACTTACAGATGGTTAGCAGACCATGGCATGAGCATTATGGATCTCCCCCCTTTTCAGTATGACCTCTCTTCCCCCCACATTACCCTCTCTAGCTCGGAGAGGAATAGGATCATCCATCAGGACCTACTACAGATACACGTCATGGAGACATGGATAGCACCACGGGAGCCTCTTCCCACAAAAAGGCAACACTACAGAGAGCACTTCCTGACTGTGACAGCGGATGGTTTCATTCAGAGACCACGATACATGGATACATATATGGCACCAACTGAGAGAGTGGCCATTGGGAAGCTCAGAGTGTCATCACACCAGCTCGAGATTGAGGTTGGGCGAGCCACACATACCCCGAGGGATGAGAGATTATGCAAGATATGTAGAGAGGAGGTAGAGGACGAGGAGCACTACACATGTAGATGCCAGGCATATGAGGACATCAGAGACCGCTACCCACAGCTCTTCAAGGGGCCCAAAGAGATCAGGGCTTTATTGGGGACAGAGGACCAGCTCCCTCTAGGTCGTTTCCTATTAGAGCTCCAGCACCGCCCTGCATCACTCCTCCAGCAGCAGATGGAGATACACCTGCCCCCCCCCCCCCCCCCCCCAAACTTATATTACAGATTTTTTCAGACCCACAGCCACTTGAGAGCCAAGCTCGATGCGGAGTGTCACATTACATAGAGCAGAGGAGCTTAGACGACCGCGTTGACGACCGAGACCCCACTGCGGAGAGCCCGTCCACATCAGAGAGAGATTCAGGCGATTCACGCACGCCATGACATGGAGATACGGAGACGTCAGCAGCGCACCCCTATCGATTTGGACGTTCAGAGCATTTTGAGGATCGCCATGATGCCTTACCCACCGATGCATTATATACTACACCCACTCCAGGCATTTAGTGGGTTGTGATACCATCGAGCCTCCCCTCCCTATGCATATCATATTTGTATGTCACCCATTGAGCATATAGAGTGCATACCCATAGCACCCCACACCCTTGATGCAGTTACTATCCAGTCCTTTTTTATACCCGTTTGCGGTACTCACACTTTATTTTCCTTTTGGGATCACAGTGGATTGGATCATACTGATGTATATGTTTTGTCTCATAGGCCCATTTTGGCCTCTAATAGACGTTAAAAAGTCTTTCTTTCTCTCTCTCTCTCTCTCTCTCTCTCTCTCTCTCTCTCATCTCTCTCTCTCTCTCTCTCTCTCTCTCTCTCTCTCATCTCTCTCTCTCTCTCTCTCTCTCTCTCTCTCTCTCTCTCTCTCTCTCTCTCTCTCTCTCTCTCTCTCTCTCTCTCTCTCTCTCTCTCTCTCTCTCTCTCTCTCTCTCTCTCTCTCTCTCTCTCTCTCTCTCTCTCTCTCTCTCTCTCTCTCTCTCTCTCTCAGATGCCCAGCATATTGTTATCAGATGCCCAGCATACTTAGACCTACGAGCACAGTTCCAGATAGAGGAGTCACTCCCGTTATGCATGACTATGGGAGACCAGCGACGCTTGGGACGCTTCCTCGCGGCAGCATACGAGAGGCTAGATCCGTCACTCCCGCCCACGCATCAGCCACGAGTGAGTACGCAGCAGACCATTACCCATTTTTTTCAGCCAGCTGAGCTACATCAGACAGGTCCATCTATAGGGCTCACGCTCCACCAGGCAGAGGTACGCCAGTACTAATCCTATTATATGCTGATGACATTGTCCTGCTTTCAGAGTCACAGGAGGGGTTGCAGTCACATTTACAGGCGCTCGATACCTTTTGCATGCAGAGAGGACTCACAGTGAACCTTGGCAAGACCAAGGTCATGATCTTCCATACCTCCAGGACTGTACGCCATCGTGCCTCTTTCAAGGAAGCTCGAGGACAGATAGAGGTAGTGGTTTCCTACGTCTACCTAGGTGTCACCTTCTCCGGGAGCACAGGGGTATTCTCCATGGCACAGGCCGCGAGAGATAGATTGACGCGAGGCTATGCGGCACTTGCAGCATTGGAGAGACGCTACTTTCAGACACATTTTCAGGAGCCCCGGACTAGGGGTGGGTCTTTGACACTCTAGTGACACCCGCATTGATGTACCAGCGGCAGTATGGGCACCAGGGATCACAGAGGTGATGTGGGCGCGGATTGAGAGGCCCCAGGTCACCATGATCTCACGCTTGCTGCGTAGCAAGCCCTCCGTTCCACATGACATTATACGAGCTAAGCTTGGCACACCACCAATGCTAGTGGAGGCCCTCTTCCACCTCTCTTCCCCCCACATTACCCTCTCTCGTTCGGAGAGGAATAGGATAATCCGTCAAGACCTACTAGAGATACACGTCAGGGAGACATGGATAGCACCACGGGAGCCTCTTCCCACAAAGAGGCAACTACAGAGAGCACTTCCTGACTGTGGGAGCCGATGGTTTCATTCAGAGACCACGATACATGGATACATATATGGCACCACCTCAGAGAGTGGCCATTGGGCAGCTTAGAGTATCATCGCACCAGCTCGAGATTCAGGTTGGGTGAGCCACACATACCCCGAGGGATGAGAGATTATGCAGGATATGTAGAGAGGAGGTGGAGGACGAGGAGCACTACACATGTAGATGCAAGGCATATGAGGACATCAGAGACCGCTACCCACAGCTCTTCAGGGGGCCCAGAGAGATCAGCATAGTTTGTTCACAGCAGCATGTAGACCGATCGAGGTGGTCGGATCATATGTTTACTTGGGAGTGACATTTACAGCAGCATCAGGGGTCTTCTCTATGTCTCAGGCAGCTCGGGACCGCATCACACGTGGGTACGCAGCACTAGCTTTGATGGAGAGACAGTGCCACCAGGCATATTTTTAGGAGCCCCGCACAAAGGGGTGGCTCTTTGACACTTTGGTTACGCCAGCACTATGTATGGGGCAGCCATATAAGGGCCGGGATTAGCGACATCAGTATGGACAGCATTAGAGAGGCCACATATCCTCATGATTGCCAGACTTATCCGCAGCAAGCCTTCGGTACCACATGATATCATTAGAGCAGAGCTCGCTGCACCACCGATGCTAGTTGAGGCGCTGTTCCAGACAGTATGCCTATTACACAGACTTCGGAGCATGGACAGAGAGGGCATTGCTTATCGTGCTTTCCAGGCATCACGTGATATGGCATTAGCAGGCGACACCTCCTCATGGTATGCACAGACACGAGACTGGCTGGCCCACCATGGCTTTGACTTAGACAGGCTACCACCACTACAGTACGACTCACATGCTCCCACCTACTCGCTCTCTCATCAAGAGAGGAATAGGGTCATTCGTCAAGAGATATGGCATACATACATACAAAGGACGTGGGTGAGCCCTAGGGATACATTGCCACCGAAAATGCTCTATTACCGCGAGCATTTTCTACACATATCGGACGCGGGCTTCATCGAGATCCCGAGATACATGCAGACATACCTTCCCCACCATCTCCGAGTAGTCATTGGGCAGCTCCGGGTCTCATCGCATCAGCTCGAGATTGAGAGGGGTCGGTCCAGGGGAGTCCCCCGTGAGGAGAGGTGGTGCCCAATATGCCAGACAGAGGTAGAGAGTGAGGAGCATTTTGTTATGAGATGCCGAGCATACTTAGACCTACGTGCACAGTTCCAGCTAGAGGAGTCACTCCAGTTGTGCATGACTATGGGAGACCAACGACGCTTGGGACGCTTCATCAGTGCAGCATAGGAAAGGCGAGAGCGGTCACTACAGCCCACACATCAGCCACGGGTGAGTACCCAGCAGACCATTACCCAGTTCTTTCAGCGAGCAGAACTACATCAGGGAGGTCCTTCTATAGGGCTCATGCTCCACGAGGCAGCAGCACAGAGCGCACGACGACGACCACGCATGGTAGGATATCGTCGACCACGACTATATCAAGAGGATATCTCACGCATCAGGACAGCCTACGACCACATGATGGAGCATAGGCGTACCACCACCCCCAGGGTTGTCTTCCTTCAGGAGGCACTCAGACCACCACCGATGCACCACATACTACACCCACCTCCCCCCATCACCAGTAGCTAGGGTATTTTGCTCACTCATATTATGGATCCCCCCTGTATTAGGTGGCCACTATCTGCTGAGTCAGAGCCACGTCTCCCCAGCCTTTTACCAGCCATAGATAGCTTTGTGTTTATTTCATTTCATTTCATTTTCTACACATGGTTACTACATTTGTACATGGCTTTTGTCTCATAGGCCAAGTTTGGCCTCCAGAAGACGTTAATATGACTTTCTTTCTCTCTCTCTCTCTCTCTCTCTCTCTCTCTCTCTCTCTCTCTCTCTCTCTCTCTCTCTCTCTCTCTCTCTCTCTCTCTCTCTCTCTCTCTCATCTCTCTCTCTCTCTCTCTCTCTCTCTCTCTCTCTCTCTCTCTCTCTCTCTCTCTCTCTGTGTGTCTCTCTCTCTCTCTCGGAGAGCTCACTCCCCACTACCTCTTACTTCTTCACACCCACTATGGTGAGCCGCGCTATTTCTCATTTACAGCATGGCAGAGCCCATGAGCAGTTTGGTTTACACGCAGAACACCTCATCTATGGATGTAAGACTCTGGCACCACTCATTGCCCACCTCTTCAACCGTGCACTAGTTGAAGGGTTCCCTAACTCCTGGGTGGAGCGCACCATAGTACCCATTCATAAGTCAGGAGACGTTATGGATCTAGCTACATGTCGGACGATCATGATTGGTCCCATATTGGCCAAGTTATATGGGGCAATGCTCAAGATAGAATTGAGCACTCTCGCCGAGAGGAAGGGTATCAGGGCTCCAGGACCGGCAGGTTTTAGACGAGACTAGTCTACCATTGACCACATCTTCACTCTGAGATGCCTGATCGACTAGGCCAGAGTGAGGAAGAGGAGACTATACTGCTGCTTTGTGGACTTCTGCAAAGCCTTCGACATTGTTATTAGGGAGAGACTCTTCAGACCTCTACTCGATCTCGGAGCCCCAGATGAGATGATATGGGGGATCTACGCTTTATATGAGAGAGTATTTGGTAGAGTCAGATGTCCAAGTGGCTTATCCCACTCACTCGCTAGCACCATTGGGGTAAAGCAAGGGTGCCCTCTTTCACCCACCCTCTTTGGACTATACATTGATGAGATAGTGGACTTCCATGCCCTTGGGGCTGCTTCAAACCATACAAAGCTCTCTTGAGCTTGCATACATATTTTGAATACCTTTCATCTTTGATTCCTTGTGGTTGCTCCATGAAAACATCATCTGAAATATAACCATTTAGAAAAACATTCTTCACATCTAATTGACATAATTTCCAACCTTTACGGCAGCCCAGGATCGCATCACACGTGGATACGCAGCACTAGCCTTGATGGAGAGACAGTGCCACCAGGCACACTTTTAGGAGCCTCGCACAAAGGGGTGGCTCTTCGACACGTTGGTCACACCAGCGCTCATGTATGGAGCAGCCATATGGGGCCACGGATTAGCTACATAGGCATGGACGGCATTGGAGAGGCCACAGATTCTCATGATTGCGAGACTCATCCGAAGCAAGCGTTCGGTACCACATGATATTATCAGAGTAGAGGTCGCGGCACCACCGATTCTAGTAGAGGCACTATTCCAAACAGTATGCCTATTACACAGGATCCGGAAGCACATCCTCATACCTGGCACACCTACGCCCAGAGGTTATATGACGTCCCAGGACAGGCCCCATTGCCCATCCCTCCCACACCGAGTCCTGTGATCTCCACCCTATTCAGGGCAGGCACGGTACGACACGCTATCCATAGGCTCCAGCATGGCCGCTCTGCAGACCACACAGGACTACAAGGAGAGCACTTTATATACGCAGTCGATGTAGTTTCCGACCTGATCGCCCATCTCTTCAACCGTGCTTTGGTTGAGGAATTACCTGACTCGTGGACTATGCATACCATTGCATCTATCCATAAGTCCGACGATATGATGGACCCAGTGAACTACAGGACTATGATGATAGGCCACATCCTGGCCAAGATCTATGGGGCAGTACTAGAGGCAGAGCTCAATACGAACGCTCAGGAAGCTCGGGTCAGAGCACCCGGTCAGGCGGGCTTCCGTCGCACTTTTTCCACTATCGACCATATCTTCATACTTCGTTGCTTGATTGAGAGCGCGAAGGGGAGGAAGCAGAGACTATATAGTTGCTTTGTGGATTTCCACAAACCCTTCAACATGGTCCCTCGAGAGAGACTACTACGGAGACTCCAGGCATGTTATAGGCCATCCATGCTTTCTATGCACGAGTCATAGGCAGGGTGCGCTGCCCCGGCAGCCTATCAGACAGCCTTGTTAGCATTATTGGTGTGAAACAAGGTTGCCCTCTCTCACCCACTCTCTTTGGTCTCTACATCGACGAGATCACTGACTATATACAACGAGCAGGAGGGCTAGGAGGAGACCTCGGAGGTACGTCACTGCACATATTATTATATGCTGATGACATTGTTCTTCTTTCAGAGTCACACGAGCAGCTACAATCACATTTACAGGCACTCGATACCTTCTCCATGGAGAGAGGACTCACAATGAACCTTGGCAAGACCAAGGACATGATCTTCCATAACTCCAGGCCAGTACGCCATCGCGCCTCTTTCACCGCAGTTGGAGGACAGATAGAGGTAGTGGACTCCTATGTCTACTTAGGTGTCACCTTCTCCAGCAGCACAGGGGTATTCTCCATGGCACAGGCAGCGAGAGATAGATTGACGCGAGGCTATGCGGCACTTGGAGGATTGGAGAGACGCTGCTTTCAGGCACATTTTCAGGAGCCCCGAACTAAGGGGTGGCTCTTTGATACTCTAGTGACATTCGCATTGATGTACGCAGCGGCAGTAGGGGCACCAGGGATTACGGAGGCGATGTGGATGCGGATTGAGACACCCCAGGTCACCATGATCTCACGCTTGCTCCGCAACAAGCCCTCCGTTCCACACGACATTATACGAGCTTAGCTTGGCACGCCACCGATGCTAGTGGAGGCCCTCTTTCAGCAGGTGACCTCTTTTCTGAGAGTCAGAGAGCTCCCCACCAGCCGTCTCACCAGGCTTGCATTTAAGAGCTCTAGACATTAAGCAGAGACAGGGCATGAGAGAGTATGGTATGCACATACCTACCCATGGTTACGAGACCATGGCATGAGCATTACCGATCTCCCTCCTTTTCAGTATGACCTCTCTTCCCCCTACGTTACCCTCTCTCGTTCGGGGAGGAACAGGATCATCCGTCAGGACCTACTACAGATACACATCACAGAGACATGGATAGCACCACGGGAGCCTCTTCCCACAAAGAGGCAACACTACAGAGAGCACCTCCTGACGGCGACAGCGGATGGTTTCATCCAGAGACCACGATACATGGATTCATACATGGCTCCAGTAGGGAGAGTGGCCATTGGGCAGCTTAGAGTATCATCATCCGAGCTCGAGATTGACGTTGGGCAAGCGACACATACCCCCAGTGACGAGAGATTATGCAGGATATGCCGAGACGAGGTGGAGGACGAGGAGCACTACACATGTAGATGCCAAGCATACAAGGACATCAGAGACCGCTACCCACAGCTCTTCAGGGGGCCCAAAGAGATCAGGGCTTTATTGGAGACGGAGGACCAGCGCCCTCTAGGTCCCTTCCTAGTAGAGCTCCTGCGCCGCCGTGAATCACTTCTCCAGCAGTGGAGGGACATACACTTGGCCCCCCATACTTCTATTATAGATTTTTTCAGACCCACAGCCACCCGAGGACCCGGTTCGACATAGGGTGTCACATTACAGAGAGCAGAGGAGAGCTTAGACGACAGCGTCGACGACCGAGACCCCCACTCCGGAGAGCCCGTCCCCACCAGAGAGAGATTCAGGCGATTCGCACACGCCATGACATGGAGATACGGAGATGTCAGCAGCGCACTCCTGTCGATCTCCATGTGCAAAGCATTTTGAGGATCACAACGATACCTTACCCACCAATCATAGTACAATAAAACGCGTTTTTTTTTTTAAATAAAAAACGTTTAGGACGTTCGGACGTTCCGAACGTCCTAATACGTTTTATTGAGTTTTTTTTTTTTTTTTTTTTTTTTTTTTTTTTTTTTTTTTAAGATCAGCTTCAATTTCTGTTTTTATTTCATGAACAGTATTATGAAAATGTATGGTTTTCTTTCTGTCTCTACCAAAATAAGAACCAAAAGTCCCTCCTATCTGGATAAGAAAAAAGTTCCTATTTTGATTTTAAAAGATATTTCATTCAGCAAGGAGTCAGGACATCATTAAATTGTTGACATTGTTTTTATCCATTCTGGAGTCAATCACTCTAAATGCATTGTCTTAAGAGTTTTAATGTGCTTTATGTGGGGCTTTAAGGTCATCAATCCTTTGTTTAAGATTTCATTCCCATTTTTTGTTTAATTTAACCAGATTCATTTTGGGCCTTCCTAACTCCAAATCATTGTACTGGTAGTAGATTAAGGTTTTTTATGTGTTTTTAGCACTATGTATGTAAATGAGTGTTAGATATACATTATTCATGGATTATTAGAGAAAAAAAAATTGAAAATGTTGCGACAAAATATAATACTCGTTTTTTATTCCCATTTTTTTAGTACTCTACGTACTAAACGTTTTAAAACCCGTTTTTAAAACTCGTTTTTAAAACTCTCTTTGTACTATGCCACCAATGCACTATATCCTACACCCACTCCAAGCACTGTTATGACACCACCCCATACCCTTGATGCCAGCTATTATCCACTCCTTTTATATTCTGCTTTGTACCCACACTTTATTTTCCTTTTGGATCACAGTGGATTGGATCATACTGATGTATATGTTTTGTCTCCGATTTTGGTCTCTAATAGACGTTAAAATGTCTCTCTCTCTCTCCCTCCCTCCCTCCCTCCCTCCCTCCTCTCTCTCTCTCTCTCTCTCTCTCTCTCTCTCTCTCTCTCTCTCTCTCTCTCTCTCTCTCTCTCTCTCTCTCTCTCTCTCTCTCTCTCTCTCTCTCTCTCTCTCTCTCTCTCTCATCTCTCTCTCTCTCTCTCTCTCTCTCTCTCTCTCTCTCTCTCTCTCTCTCTCTCTCTCTCTCTCTCTCTCTCTCTCTCTCTCCTCTCTCTCTCTCTCTCTCTCTCTCTCTCTCTCTCTCTCTCATCTCTCTCTCTCTCTCTCCTCTCTCTCTCTCTCTCTCTCTCTCTCTAGGTAGCTCCCGCCGCGTCATCCTCTCTGCCGGAGCGCTCGAAACCCTAGCGCCCGTCTGCCCTAGCTGTCCGAGCTCCTCTCTCTGCCCGAAACCTCTGCCCGTCTGCTCGAAACCATAGCGCCCGCCCGCCCAAGCTCTGCCCGAATCTCTGCGTCAAGCTAGCGTGCTCGTACAGCAGGTAGCTCCCGCACGCATCATCCTCTATGCTGCCCGAAGCTCTTCCCGACGAGGTCTCTGCGAGCTCCCGCCATGCCTTATCACCCAAATCCATAAACCCTAACCAGCATGTCTAATCCAACCCCCCACCCCAACCCTAACCCGAAAATAACCCTAATCTTAAACGTTCAAACCCAACCCACCCTACGTCGCCAAAGCCCCCCAAAGTAACCTTAAGCTCAAGCCAAAACCTTAAATCCCCACCTTAACCCTAACCCTAACCCTAACCCTAACCCTAACCCTAACCCGAGCCCTAATCCTAAACCTTGAAATGGCTCCCATGGACCGGAAGGAAGTGGACGACCTTATTGCTAAAGCTCTCAAAGAGGCCAAAAAGGAAGCAGACCGCAACCTCAATATGGAGATACGAAAGATGATGGAAAAGTTCAAAGAGCTCGAAGAACAAGTCATGAATAAAGTCAAAGGACTGGAAGAACAAGTGAAGACTCTCACAGAAGAAAGAGACCATTGGAGGACAGCTTATGAGCACATGAAAGAAGAGGGGGAGATCTCCAACGTGGAGATACTCCAGGAAGAAATAAAGAAGGAAATCAAAACGGAGGTAGAATCTACTCGAGAGTCATGGGTGGAAGTAGTACACAAAAGGGTTAAGAAGGAAGTTAGGGAAGACGTGCAGAAAGAAGAGCTCACACGAGTGCAGGATACACTTGAGGAGGAGAGGCTTCGACACACTCGAAGACTTCACATTCGGATTACGGGCCTACCCGAAGGGGTATCACCCGAGGCAGACGCCACTGACATTTGCCGTCGACTTGGATACGAGAGCATGCCCTACACAGACGCATGGAGGGTTGGGAGGGATACATCGCGTTTGCGGGCACTCATCCTCAAGATGCGTTCTGAGGAGGCACGGACCGCGTTTTTTAGACGTCGATCAGTACTACGTGGACTACCCGGCGGCACCCTCTACATGGACGAGGACCTCACGCGTATGCAAGTGGCACACCGACGCGCTTGCATGCCATAGATACTCCAGGCGCGTCGAGAGGGGAGGAAGGCCTTTTACCGTGATGGTAAGGTCTTCATAGATGGACTCCCTATCAAATAGGGCCATGCGGCCTATGAGACATCACTACACCAGGAGACACCACTCAGAGGAGCAGTGTGGAACTTCAACGGGGCACTCTGGACGCGACCAGACAGAGTCGAGGAGATCCTGGCATCACATGACTTTGTGTGCATCACAGAGACACACGAGAGCCCAGAGAGAGGTCTATCACGCATTGCAGGTTTTCATTGGGAATCTGCATTCAGGACCACGACGAGACAGAGTACAGCGCGAGGATCGGGAGGAGTGGCCATCGTATTTCGACAGGAGATACAGAGCCGGATCCATATTATACGTAGAGATGAGGAGGCACGATACATGTGGGTTCGCATGGAGATAGCACAGGGGAGCTCGATTTACATTGCTATATGCTACTTCCCACCAGGCGGATCTCGATACGCAGGACAGGATCTTGGGGGACCGATCCGAGATAGAGACTCACCATACACAGCGCTTTCAGATGAGATACTACATTACAGCACACTAGGTGAAGTCTTCCTTATGGGGGACTTCAATGGCCGCACTCAGTCGCATCAGTGCGAGGCATACGACATGGATCACCCACATCTCATGAGGGCCAGAGACCCGGTTGAGATTAGCACCAACAGAGTATCAGCAGATACGGGTCAGGACACCACCGGCTATGGTAGACCCCTACTCGAGCTAGGCAGCCGCCATCATCTCGTTATATACAACGAGATGAATCGTTGGCCAGGTTCAGGCGGATTCACTTGCTTCCCTCACGGGGGAGGTGAGAGCACAGTCGACTACATTTTGGGTACTACCTTTGGAGCTTCACTCATCCCTTCACTTAGTATTGGACGACGCCCACTCGGTGCAGACCACACATTTATCACATTCACACTCTCATCTCCGATTCCCTTAGACCCTCCCTCACCCACTGAGATACATACCACGATACACTTCACACACGAGCTCTCACACGTTTATGCACACCATTTACACACCCGCTTTCTCTCCCTCGATCCATGCTCACCTTTGGACACACTCACATCACATATCACCACCATCCTACAGGACTCAGCTCTCCGCAACTTCCCATACCACACACATATGCACCCTCCACGCACAGGATCCATGCCCCAGAACCGTTGGTTTGATGCAGATTGTCGCGAGCTGCGAAAGCACCTACGGATTTTAGAGCATAGAGGAGATATTACACACACACAGGCACAGCGTCGCATGCAGAGCCTTACTCGCCGCAAACGGCGGGATTGGGAGGAGAGACAGTATTGGGATATTTACCATTTGCTCATGAGTCAAGACAATGTAGTGGCATGGCGACATTTGAGAGAGAGGAGACAGCAGACACCTATCCGAGACCCGAGCACTTGGCATAGCTATGCACGGAGCCTATACGAGATCCCAGACCAGCCTCCCATTCCCAGACCACAGAGCTCACGTCCTACTACCTCTGACTTCTTCACACCCACTATGGTGGGACGCGCTATTGCCCGGCTGCAGCATGGCAGGGTCCATGATCATTTCGGTTTCAGGCAGAGCACCGCATTTATGGAGGCACGACTCTCGCACCGCTCATTGCACATCTCTTCAACCGTGCATTGGTTGAAGGGTTCCCAGACTCATGGACTGAGCACACCATAGTGCCCATTCATAAGTCAGGTGACACTATGGATCCAGCTACATGCCGGACGATCATGATTGGCCCTATATTGGCCAAGTTATATGGGGCCCTACTAGAGACAGAGTTGAGTACTCTCGCTGAGAGGAAGGGCATCAGGGCTCTAGGACAGGCAAGGTTAAGACGAGATTTCTCTACCATTGACCACATCTTCACTCTGAGATGCCTGATCGACCAGGCCAGGGTGAGGAAGAGGAGATTATATTGTTGCTTTGTGGACTTCCGCAAAGCATTTGACACTGTTCCTAGGGATCGACTCTTCAGACGACTACTTGACATCGGAGCTCCGGAGGAGGTGATATGGGGGATCTACGCCTTATACGAGAGAGTATCTCGTAGAGTCAGATGTCCAGGGGGCTTATCTGATCCACTTGCTAGCACTATCGGGGTGAAGCAAGGATGCCCTCTCTCGCCCACCCTCTTTGGTCTCTACATTGATGAGATAGTCGACTTCATACAGCAGCAGGGGGGGATGGCATTGAGGTACACGGGTCCACTGTCCATATTCTTTTATACGCTGATGATATTGTATTGGTTTCAGAGTCTTCATAAGGTCTACAGCATCATCTACACAGCCTAGATGACTTTTGCAGACACAGAGGGTTATCTGTGAACCTTGGTAAAACCAAGGTCTTGATCTTTCATACATCAGCACAGGTACGCAGACATAGTTTGTTCACAGCTGCAGGTGGACCGATCGAGGTGGTCGGATCATATGTTTACTTGGGGGTGACATTTACAGCAGCATCAGGAGTCTTCTCTATGGCTCAGGCAGCCCGTGACCGCATCACACGTGGGTACGCAGCACTAGCTTTGATGGAGAGACAGTGCCACCAGGCATATTTTCAGGAGCCCCGCACAAAGGGGTGGCTCTTTGACACTTTGGTTACGCCAGCGCTCATGTATGGGGCAGCCATATGGGGACCAGGATCAGCTACATCAGTATGGACAGCATTAGAGAGGCCACAGATCCTCATGATTGCCAGACTTATCCGCAGTAAGCCTTTAGTACCACATGACATCATTAGAGCAGAGATGTCATTAGCGCAGAGCTCGTTACACCACCGATGCTAGTTGAGGCACTATTCGAGACAGTATGCCTATTACACAGACTTCAGAGCATGGATAGAGAGCGTATTGCTTATCGTGCTTTCGAGGCATCACGTGATATGGCATTAGAAGGCGACACCTCCTCATGGTATGCACAGACACGAGACTCGCTTGCCCACCATGGCTTTGACATAGACAGGCTACCACCACTACAGTACGACTCTCATGCACCCACCTACTCGCTCTCTCATCAAGAGAGGAATAGGATCATTCGTCACGAGATATGGCATACATACATACAGAGGACATGGGTGAGCCCTAGGGGTACATTGCCACCGAAAATGCTCTACTACCACGAGCATTTTCTACATATATCAGGCACAGGCTTCATCGAGATTCCGACATACATGCAGACCTACCTTCCCCACCACATACGAGTCGTCATTGGGCAGCTCCGCGTTTAATCTCATCAGCTCGAGATTGAGAGGGGTCGGTCCAGGGGAGTCCCCCGTGAGGAGAGGTGGTGCCCAGTATGCCAGACAGAGGTAGAGAGTGAGGAGCATTTTGTTATCAGATGTCCAGCATACTTAGACCTACGAGCACAGTTCCCGATCGAGGAGTCATTCCAGTTGTGCATGACTATTGGAGACCAGAGACGCTTGGGATGCTTTCTCACAGCAGCATACGAGAGGAGAGAGCGGTCACGAGAGCACATACATCAGCCACGGGTGAGTACCCAGCAGACCATTACCCAGTTCTTTGAGCGAGTTGAGCTACATCAGAGAGGTCCATCTATAGGGCTCACGCTCCACCACGCAGCAGCACAGAGAGCACGGCGCCGACCACGCATGGGCGGATATCGTCGACCACGACTATATCAGGAGGATGTCTCACGCATCAGGATTGCCTACGACGACATGATGGAGCATAGGCGTACCACCACCCCTTGGGTTGTCTTCCTTCAGGAGCCACTCAGACCACCACCGATGTACCACATACTACACCCACCTCCACCCATCACTTGTCGCTAGGGCGTTTTACTCACATTTTGGATCCCCCCATGTATTAGGTGGCCACTATCTGCAGAGTCAGAGCCACGTCTCCCAGCCTTTTCCAGCCCTATATAGCTTTGTGTAGCGATATACCTTTATTTCATTTTATCTTCTACATAGGGTTACTACACTTGTACATGGTTTTTGTCTCTCTCTCTCTCTCTCTCTCTCTCTCTCTCTCTCTCTCTCTCTCTCTCTCTCTCTCTCTCTCTCTCTCTCTCTCTCTCTCTCTCTCTCTCTCTCTCTCTCTCTCTCTCTCTCTCTCTCTCTCTCTCTCTCTCTCTCTCTCTCTCTCTCTCTTCCCCCGCCCCACCTATGTATCACATATTACATCCCACCCACTAGCACAGGATGGAGCTAGTTAGTCGTTTTAGTCAATTTAGATGCATTCTCATGGTTGTTGTACTACCCTTTTGCATATAGACTATCATAGATATCGCACTCCATACACCCCCCACCACTTTCATGGATATCCCCACATGCATACTACGGAGATCTATATCAGCTTAACCAGTTTCTTTTCAGCACTTTTATCTTTTCTGATTGACAGAAGATACACCCATGTACATCGATTTGTCTCATAGGCCGAGTTTCGGCCTCCTAATAGACGTAAAAACACTTTCTTTCTTTCTTTCTTTCTCTCTCTCTCTCTCTCTCTCTCTCTCTCTCTCTCTCTCTCTCTCTCTCTCTCTCTCTCTCTCTCTCTCTCTCTCTCTCTCTCTCTCTCTCTCTCTCTCTCTCTCTCTCTCTCTCTCTCTCTCTCTCTCTCTCTCTCTCTCTCTCTCTCTCTCTCTCTCTCTCTCTCTCTCTCTCTCTCTCTCTCTCTCTCTCTCTCTCTCTCTCTCTCTCTCTCTCTCTCTCTCTCTCTCTCTCTCTCTCTCTCTCTCCTCTCTCTCTCTCTCTCCCCCCCCCCCCACCTTTCCCCCCCCCCTCCCCCCCCCCCTTCCCCTCCCTCCCTCCCTCCCTTGCTCCCTCCCTCCCTCGCTCCCTCCCTCCCTCCCTCCCTCCCTCCCTCCCTCCCTCCCTCCCTCCCTCCCTCCCTCCCTCCCTCCCTCCCTCTCTCTCTCTCTCTCTCTCTCTCTCTCTCTCTCTCTCTCTCTCTCTCTCTCTCTCTCTCTCTCTCTCTCTCTCTCTCTCTCTCTCTCTCTCTCTCTCTCTCTCTCTCTCTCTCTCTCTCTCTCTCTCTCTCTCTCTCTCTCTCTCTCTCTCTCTCTCTCTCTCTCTCTCTCTCTCTCTCTCTCTCTCTCTCTCTCTCTCTGCCGAGAGTACATCAAGCTCGCAAAGAAGGAAAGAAGGCTTCATACAGAGATGGTCGTGTCATCATTGATGGCAAGGCCATCCCATAGGGATTCGCGGCCTGTGAGACACTCGAGGAGATACACCTTGCAGTTTGGAACTGCAATGGAGATCTATGGACACACCCAGAGAGATTGGAAGAGGTGCGCAAAGGCAAAGACATCATTATGCTCACAGAGACACATGAGAGCCCGGACCGGGGCCTACCTCGAGTCCACGGTTTTCAGTGGGAGTCCACATACAGAGAGTGTACACGTCAGCACACCACCCGAGGATCAGGAGGAGTAGCCATACTCTTTAGAGATGGACTTCAGAGCAGGATACAGATAGTCGCACGTGATTCACAGGCCAGATATCTTTGGATTCGACTGCAGCTCTCGCAGGAGGGGATCATCTTCATAGCATTATGCTACTTTGCTCCTTCTAGCTCGCGTTTCGCTATCATAGATCGAGAGGAGGACTCACCATACACTTGCTTGTCAGAAGAGATTACAGAGTACTCTGCATTAGGGGAAGTCTTCCTTATGGGAGACTTCAATGCAAGGACAGTCAATGATCAGTGTGAGATATTTGACCCAGAAGACCCAGAGATACTACATACCATAGAGGATGAGTCTACAGCTCGAGCTTCAGCTGACCCTACACACACTCACTATGGCACTCACCTACTCAGACTAGGCTCTCGACATAATCTCGTTATCTATAACGGGATGACTCAGTGGCCTACCTCAGGAGGATTGACATGCATACCACACTCAGCCACAGATGGCGGGGGAAGTACAGTAGATTACGTCATGGGGTCCAGAGAGGCCATCCACCTACTTACCTCATTCACCATCCCACCCATACCCATTGGGGCCGATCACACATACCTCGCACTCTCCCTGAAGGGAGACACCCCTTTACGCATACCCGCAGCACGCATCCCACACACCACCATCCACTTCACACACGAGCTAGCTCACATATATGCGGCTCGAGTCGAGAAGGGTCTTCTCTTACTTCATCCTGACACTCCACTATCCCTACTCACCTCTCAGATAGCATCAGTTCTTCAGACATCAGCCATCAGCTCCTTCCCACACACCATCCATTCTCGTCACACACCTCCTCCCCGGACTATGCCACAACATCGTTGGTATGATGAGGATTGCAGAGATCTTTACCGCCGACTACGAGCTCAGCGAGCATTGGGAGAGATCACAGAGAGAGAGGCCAAGGGACAGATGAAGACTCTCACACGTCGAAAGAGGCGAGCCTTTGAGGAGGCACAGGAGCTTGAGCTATACCATCTCTTTATGAGTATGGACAGTGCTGCAGCATGGCACAGCCTACGAGAGCCACGCCCGACCACACCTATTGGAGACCCACACACATGGCATGATTATGCTCAGAGGTTATATGAGGTACCTAGGCAGCCTCCCATTCCCCAGCCACTTGAGCCTCGCCCTACTAGTTCTTCTCTCTTCACAGCAAAGATGGTTGAGAGGGCCATACGACGACTGCAACATGGACGTTCGACAGACCACGCGGGATTGCAGAGCGAGCATCTCATATATGCAGCCTCCACTATAGCCCCGTAGATTGCACATGTCTTCAACCGGGCTATAGGAGAGGGCTTCCCAGAGGAGTGGACTAGGCACACCATTGTGCCTATCCACAAATCTGGCGACACCCTGGATCCAGGGAACTACAGGACCATCATGATTGGCCACACCATGGCCAAACTATACGGTGCCATACTTGAGGCAGAGCTCAGCTCATATGCAGAGACTGAGGGGCTACGAGCACGAGGCCAGGCAGGTTTTCGACGAGCTTTCTCTACTATTGATCACATCTTCATTCTGCGCTGCCTCATTGATGGGGCAAGGATGCGAAAGAAGAGGCTATATTGCTGCTTTGTGGACTTCCGCAAAGCTTTTGATACAGTGCCGCGGGAGAGGCTCTTCCAACGCCTCCAGAGCTTGGGAGTACCATCAGGGATGATTTGGGCCATCTATGCACTCTATGAGCAGGTGACTGGGAGGGTACGGTGTCCAGGAGGTATGTCTAAGGCCATTGCTAGCACCATCGGTGTTAAGCAAGGCTGCCCACTCTCTCCCACTCTATTTGGTCTCTACATTGACGAGATTGAGGACAACATTCTCCGAGCTGGAGGAGAGGGTGCAGACCTCGCAGGTACACATGTCCACATTTTATTATATGCTGATGACATTGTCTTGATTTCAGAGTCACCCGAGGGATTACAGCGCCACCTTGAGGCCCTGGATGAGTTTTGTACACAGAGGGGCTTGACAGTAAACCTTGGCAAGACCAAGGTCATGATCTTCCACACCTCCCCCATGGTGAGGAATGGAGCAGGATTCAGAGCTGGTGGTGGACAGATTGAGGTGGTCACTTCCTATGTCTATCTCGGAGTCACATTCACGAGCTTGCCTGGCCCCTTCAGCATGAGACAGGCAGCCACCGATAGACTCACACGCGGATATGCAGCTTTAGCCATGTTAGAGCGGAGATGTCACCAAGCACACTTCCAGGAGCCCCGCACGAAGGGCTGTCTATTTGACACACTGGTCAGACCAGCTATGATGTATGCTGCGACGGTTTGGGCCCCAGGTCTCACAGTCACCCAGTGGAGTGCGATCGAGAGGCCACAGGTACGTATGATCTCGCGATTATTTTGTGGGAAACAGTCGGTGCCACATGACATCATCAGGGCAGAGCTAGCTGCACCACCCATGGCAGTAGAGGCACTATTCCAGACTATCTGCTTTATTCAGAGGATTAGGGACCTCCCTACAGATAGACTCACACACAGAGCTCTTGAGGCATCTATACAGATATCAGAGTCAGGATATGAGAGAGCTTGGTACACTCAGGTTAGAGTCTGGTTTGATAGTCATGGACTTGATATGGACAGATTGCCGCCTTTTCAGTATGACCCAGACTCACCTCACATCCACCTCTCTCGTCGTGAGAGGAATGTTGTGCTAAGACAGGATCTCTGGCAGCTCTACATTAGTCAGACATGGCACACACCACACATGGGATCGAGACTATCGCACTATCGAGACCAGTTCATAGACATACTAGCTGACGACTCCATCCAGCGACCACGCTACATGGATACTCACATGCCTCATAGCTCGAGGGTAGCGATTGGCCAGCTGAGAGTCTCATCACACCGACTCGAGATTGAGACGGGCAGAGCCGCAGACATTCCCAGAGAGGAGCGGATATGCAGAGTATGCAGAGTAGAGATGGAGGATGAGGAGCACTTTGTATGCAGATGTAGCGCATATGATGGCATCAGAGGCAGATACGAGACTCTGTTTGCAGGACAGCCCACCCTCCGAGAGATCATGGACTCTAGAGACCAGCGACAGCTCGGGCGATTATTACTAGAGATACAGTCACAGAGATTCCCTACTCCAGCCTACTGTAGCACTCCATACAGGAGGGAGACAGAGTCAGCTCACTGACTTCTTTATTCCACGACGTGCTGCAGCCCTCCCCCCCTCAGCCCACACACTGAGCGGGGTGACTCTTCAGCAGGCTCAGATATCTCGAGCTAGGAGACGACCCCGTGCTATAGGATATCGGGCCCCGAGACTTCACCGACACCAGATTGCGGAGATCCAGGCTTGTGACCATCGCGCCATGGAGGAGAGACGATCCCAGATGATGGCCGATCCCGTTGCAGCCATCAGGGCGAGACAGAGTACAGCGAGAGGGTCGGGAGGTGTGGCCATCGTATTTAGACAGGAGATACAGAGTCGGATCCATATTATAGGAAGAGATGAGGAGGCACGATACATGTGGGTTCGCATGGAGATAGCACAGGGGAGCTGGATTTACATTGCTATATGCTATTTTCCTCCAGGCGGATCCCGATATGCAGGACAGGATCTTGGGGGACCGATCCGAGACAGAGACTCACCATACACAGCACTCTCAGATTAGATACTACATTACAGCACACTAGGGGAAGTCTTCCTTATGGGGGACTTCAATGGCCGCACTCAGTCATATCAGTGTGAGGCATACGACATGGATCACCCACATCTCATGAGGGCCAGAGACCCCGATGAGATGAGCACCAGTAGAGTATCGGCTGATATGGGTCAGGACACCACAGGGTATGGAAGACATCTACTTGAGCTAGGCAGCCGACATCAGCTCGTTATATATAACGGCATGAATCGTTGGCAAGGTTCGGGCGGACTTACTTGCTTTGCTCACGGCGGAGGTGAGAGCACAGTCGACTACATTTTGGGTACCACCTCTCGAGCTTCACTCATCCCCTCACTTAGTATTGGACGACGCCCACTTGGTGCTGACAATACATTTATTACATTCACACTACCATCTCCTATTCCATTAGACCCTCCCTCACCCACTAAGACACACACGACAATACACTTCACACACGAGCTCTCACACGTTTATGCACACCATTTACACACCCGCCTACTCTCTCTCGATCCACTCTCACCCTTGGATACACTTACATCACAGTTCACCACCATCCTACACGACTCCGCTCTTTGCAGTTTCCCACACCGCACACATACACACCCTGCACGCACATGTTCAATGCCTCAGAACAGCTGGTATGATGCAGATTGCCGCGAGCTACGGAAGCACCTACGCATCTTAGAGCATAGAGGGGATATTACACACACACACAGGCACAGCGTCGCATGCAGAGCCTTACTCGCCGCAAACGGCGAGATTGGGAGGAGAGACAGTACTGGGATATTTATCATTTACTCATGAGTCGAGACAGTGCAGTGGCATGGCGACATTTGAGAGAGAGGTGACAGCAGACACCCATCCGAGACCCGAGCACTTGGCATAGCTATGCACAGAGCCTATACGAGATCCCAGACCAGCCCCCCATTCCCAGACCACAGAGCTCACGTCCTACTACATCTGACTTCTTTACACCCACTATGGTGGGACGCGCTATTGCCCGTCTACAGCATGGCAGGGCCCATGACCTTTTCGGTTTACAAGCTGAGCACCTCATCTACGGAGGCACCACCCTTGCACCGCTCATTGCCCACCTCTTCAACCGTGCACTGGTTGAAGGGTTCCCTGACTCATGGACTGAGCACACCATAGTGCCCATTCATAAGTCAGGAGATACTATGGATCCAGCTACATACCGGCCGATCATGATTGGCCCTATATTGGCCAAGTTATATGGGGCGGTACTCGAGACAGAGTTGAGTACTCTCGCTGAGAGGAAGGGTATCAGGGCAAGGGTGAGGAAGAGGACTTCCGCAAAGCATTTGACACCGTTCCCAGGGGACGACTCTTCAGACGACTACTTGATATCGGAGCTCCAGAGGAGATGATATGGGGGATCTATTCCTTATACGAGAGAGTATCTGGCAGAGTCAGATGTCCGGGGGGCTTATCTCATCCACTTGCTAGCACTATCGGGGTGAAGCAAGGATGCCCTCTTTCACCCACCCTCTTTGGTCTCTACATTGATGAGATAGTGGACTACATACAGCAGCAGGGGGGTGATGGCATTGAGGTACGCGGGTCCACTGTCCATATTCTTTTATACGCTGATGATATTGTACTGGTTTCAGAGTCGGCAGAAGGCCTACAGCATCATCTACATGGCCTAGATGACTTTTGCACACACAGGGTTATCCGTGAACCTTGGTAAAACAAAGGTCATGATCTTTCATACATCAGCACAAGTACGCAGACATAGTTTGTTCACAGCAGCGGGTGGACCGATTGAGGTGGTCGGATCATATGTTTACCTGGGAGTGACATTTACAGAAGCATCAGGGGTCTTCTCTATGTCTCACGCTGCACGTGACCGCATCACACGTGGGTATGCAGCACTTGCCTTGATGGAGAGACAATGCCACCAGGCATATTTTCAGGAGCCCCGCACAAAGGGGTGGCTCTTCGACACTTTGGTTACACCAGCGCTCATGTATGGGGCAGCCATATGGGGACCAGGATTAGCCACATCAGTATGGACAGCATTAGAGAGGCCACAGATCCTCATGATTTCTAGACTTATCCGCAGCAAGCCTTCAATACCACATGATATCATTAGAGCAGAGCTCGCTACACCACCGATGCTAGTTGAGGCACTATTCCAGACAGTATGCCTATTACACAGACTCCGCAGCATGGATACAGAGCGCATTGCTTATCGGGCTTTCCAGGCATCACAGGACATGGCATTAGCAAGCGACACCTCCTCATGGTATGCACAGACACGAGACTGGCTGGCCCACCATGGCTTTGACATAGACAGGCTACCACCACTACAGTACGACTCACATGCACCCACCTACTCGCTCTCTCATCAGGAGAGGAATAGGATCATTCGTCAGGAGATATGGCATACATACATACAGAGGACACGGGTGAGCCCTAGGGGTACATTGCCACCGAAAATGCTCTATTACCGTGAGCATTTTCTACATATATCGGACGAGGGCTTCATCGAGATTCCGAGATACATGCAGACATATCTACCCCACCACCTTCGAGTCATCATTGGGCAGCTCCGGGTCTCATCGCACCAGCTTGAGATTGAGAGGGGTCGATCCAGGGGAGTCCCCCGTGAGGAGAGGTGGTGCCCAGTATGCGAGACAGAGGTAGAGAGTGAGGAGCATTTTGTTATCAGATGCCCAGCATACTTAGACCTACGAGCACAGTTCCAGATAGAGGAGTCACTCCCGTTATGCATGACCATGGGAGACCATCGACGCTTGGGACGCTTCCTCGCGGCAGCATACGAGAGGCCAGATCGATCACTCCAGCCCACACATCAGCCACGAGTGAGTACACAGCAGACCATTACCCAGTTTTTTCAGCGAGCTGAGCTACATCAGACAGGTCCACCTATAGGGCTCACGCTCCACCACGCAGCAGCACAGAGAGCACGGCGCCGACCACGCATGGGCAGATATCATCGACCACGACTATATCAGGAGGATATCTCACGCATCAGGACAGCCTACGACCACATGATGGAGCATAGGCGCACCACCACCCCATGGGTTGTCTTCCTTCAGGAGGCACTCAGACCACCCCCGATGTACCACATACTACACCCACCCCCACCCATTCACCAGTAGCTAGGGTGTTTTACTCACACTTTTACTCACATGTCCCCCATGTATTACGTGGCCACTATCTGCGGAGTCAGAGCCACGTCTTCCCATCCTTTTCCAGCCTTATATATCTTTGTGTCGCGATATACCTTTTATTTCATTTTATCCTCTACACAGGGTTACTACACTTGTACATGGTTTTTTGTCTCATAGGCCAAGTTTGGCCTCCAAAAGACGTTAATATGACTTTCTTCTTTCTTTCTCTCTCTCTCTCTCTCTCTCTCTCTCTCTCTCTCTCTCTCTCTCTCTCTCTCTCTCTCTCTCTCTCTCTCTCTCTCTCTCTCTCTCTCTCTCTCTCTCTCTCTCTCTCTCTCTCTCTCTCTCTCTCTCTCTCTCTCTCTCTCTCTCTCTCTCTCTCTCTCTCTCTCTCTCTCTCTCTCTCTCTCTCTCTCTCTCTCTCTCTCATGGCTCCCAAGCTGGACGAACAGTTGGCCACCTTAGAGCATGCCCTCCGAGAGTTGATAGGAAAACACAAGAAAGAAGGAGATTCTGCACTGAACGGGGTTACCCATAGAGTTGTCGCCCTCGAAGCAAAGGTGGCAACCTTGGAGAAGGAAAACGAATCCCTTCGGGAAGAGCTTCTCGCTACCCGCAAGCAGCACTCACGGGACCTGGAGGAGTTGCACACTGCGCTTATTGATATGAAAACGAAACTGGACAGCATGCACGAGGAGGGGGAGATCGCTCCACATCTAGAGGACATTCGGGTGACTATCAAGAAGGAGTGTATGGAGGTGGTGCAGAACGAGCTTGAGACTAAGAAAGATGGATGGGTCGAGGTTGTCAAAAAGAACCTTCGACAGGAGGCAAAGAAGAACAACCACCATGAGGAGATCCACATAGTGCATACCACCATTGAGGAGGAGCGGATGCGACAGGCCCGCAGGCTCAATGTTCGCGTCTTCGGCCTCACAGAGACAGACGGATCACCTGAGCAGGACGGGCGTCGCTTGTGCACATTACTTGGATACCGCGCGGATGAGCCTCTCCCTTTCACCAGAGTATGGAGAGAAGGACGGGACACCACACGGAGCACAGCACTTATCCTTCAGATCTCAGATGAGGCCAGGAGGAGAGACTTTCTCAGACGACGGGCGGTACTACGCACTACACCGGGCACCCCCATCTATTTGGAACCTCACACGGATGCAGGTAGAGCACAGACGGGCATGCATGCCACGTGTCCTCCACGCCAGGCGAGAGGGACATCGTGCCCTCTACAGAGACGGTCGGATCATCATTGATGGACGACCCATTGACTAGGGATTCGCGGCCTATGAGACAGCACAGCAGGAGGTGCACATTGCAGTCTGGAACTGCAATGGATCTTTATGGACACATCCAGGGCGCCTCGAGGAGGTGATGGAGGGAAGAGACATTATCTTCTTGACAGAGACACACGAGAGCCCGGGGAGGAGCCTACCGAGGATTGAGGGCTACATGTGGGAGTCAGCTCACCGCCGTCAGATGAGACAGCACACCACACGAGGATCAGGAGGAGTAGCCGTGCTCTATAGACAGTCGTTACAGCACAGGGTACAGGTGGTAGCCAGGGACCCAGAGGCACGTTTCATGTGGATACGCTTGGAGCTATCAGAGGAGAGAGCAGCGTACTTCGCCGTATGCTATATTGCACCCATTGGTTCAAGCTTCACACATTCCCATGAGCAGCCATCAGGAGGGGAGGGACCAGACACCACATCGCCATATGACTGCCTCAGTGACACGATTATGGAGTATACCGGGATGGGTGAAGTCTTCCTTGTAGGAGGCTTCAATGCCCGCACTCAGAGCCACCAGTGTGATATCTACGACTTTGACGACCCTGAGATGCTTCGTACCATAGAGGACATGCCTACACTCAGAGCCTCAGCCGAGACCGCCACACCCACCTTATATGGCCGACACTTACTCCAGATGGGAGCAGCACACCGTCTCGTCATATATAATGGGATGGGGAGCTCGCCCACCTCGCAAGGTCTCACCTGCATTCCACCCACGACACCAGAGGGGGGCAGTGTGATAGACTATGTTATCGGGCCCCCGGATGCGACACATCTGATCACCTCATTCACTATCCCACCCTTACCAATTGGAGCTGAACACGCATATCTTGCCCTATCCATTCGCGGCTCACCATGCATACCCCACCCCGTTACCACACAGCCACGAGCCCGTACCACCATTCACTTTAGACATGAGCTAGCACATATCTATAGCTCCTATGCTCGAGAGCGCATCTACTCCCTTGATCCCTCTGCCTCCTTGGACACCCTCACTGCCCACTTCTCCTCGATCCTCCATACATCTGCTACTCTCAGCTTCCCATACACCACCCACAGCACTGCACATCCGACACGGTTGGGGCATACACCCCAGAATAGATGGTACGATGAGGAGTGTAGGCGACTATACCGACATCTCAGAGCACAGAGTATCTTGGGATCCATCACAGAGAGGGAGGCACGACGACAGATGCGAGCCCTCACACACCGGAAGCGGCGAGCTCTCGAGGAGCGACAGGAGGCAAAGTTGATCGACCTTCTCATGAGTAGGGATTGTGCCACCCCGTGGAGGGCACTACGTGAGCCACGTCCACCTACACCCATAGCAAATCCTTCGACTTGGCACACCTACGCCCAGAGGTTATATGACGTCCAAGGACAGCCACCATTACCGATTCCTTCCACACCGCATCCGATGATATCCACCCTCTTCACAGCAGGCATGGTACGACAGGCCATCCATAGGTTACAGCATGGCCGTTCAGCAGACCACACCGGGCTACAGGGAGAGCACTTTATATACGCAGCAGATGTAGTTTCCCACTTCATCGCCCATCTCTTCAACCGTGCTTTGGTTGAGGGATTACCGAACTCATGGACTATGCATACCATTACGCCTATCCATAAGTCCGGCGATATGATGGACCCAGGGAACTACAGAACTATTATGATAGGCCATATCCTGGCCAAGATCTATGGGGCAGTACTAGAGGCAGAGCTCAGTACACACGCTGAGGCAGCGGGGATCAGAGCACCCGGCCAGGGAGGCTTTCGCCGCACTTTCTCCACCATCGACCACATCTTCGTGCTTCGTTGCTTGATTGAGAGCGCGAAGGCGAGGAAGCAGAGACTATACTATTGCTTTGTGGATTTCCGCAAAGCCTTCGACATGGTCCCTCGAGAGAGACTACTACGGAGGCTCCAGGAGTTACAGCTTCCATCAGATATGCTATGGGCCATCCACGCTTTGTATGCACGAGTCACAGGCAGGGTACGCTGCCCCGGCGGTCTATCAGACAGCCTTGTTAGCACCATTGGTGTGAAACAAGCTTGCCTTCTCTCACCCACTCTCTTGGGTCTCTACATCGACGAGATCACGGAGTATATACAGCGAGCAGGAGGGCGAGGAGGAGACCTCGGAGGTACGCCAGTACATATCCTATTATATGCTGATGACATTGTCCTGCTCTCAGAGTCACAGGAGGGGTTGCAGTCACATTTACAGGCGCTCGATACCTTTTGCATGGAGAGAGGACTCACAGTGAACCTTGGCAAGACCAAGGTCATGATCTTCCATACCTACAGGACAGTACGCCATCGCACCTCTTTCACAGCAGCTAGAGGACAGATAGAGGTAGTGGACTCCTACGTCTACCTAGGTATCACCTTCTCGGGCAGCACAAGGGTATTCTCCATGGCACAGGCTGCGAGAGATAGATTGACGCGAGGTTATGCGGCACTTGTAGGATGGGAGAGACACTGCTTTCAGTTTGAGAGGCCCCAGATCACCATGATATCACACTTGCTGCGCAGCGAGCCCTCCGTTCCACATGACATTATACGAGCTGAGCTTGGCACACCACCGATGCTAGTGGAGGCCCTCTTCCAGTTGGTGACCTTTATTCTGAGAGTCAGAGAGCTCCCCACTAGCCGACTCACCAGGCTTGCATTTGAGAGCTCTAGACATTTGGCAGACACAGGGCATGAGGGAGTATGGTATGCACAGACTTACCGATGGTTAGCACCATGGCATGAGCATTACGGATCTCCCCCCTTTTCAGTATGACCTCTCTTCCCCCCACATTACCCTCTCTCGTTCGGAGAGGAATAGGATCATCCGTCAGGACCTACTACAGATACACGTCAGGGAGACATGGATAGCACCACGGGAGCCTCTTCCCACAAAGAGGCAACACTACAGAGAGCACTTCCTGACTGTGACAGCAGATGGTTTCATTCAGAGACCACGATACATGGATACATATATGGCACCAGCTGAGAGAGTGGCCATTGGGCAGCTCAGAGTATCATCACACCAGCTCGAGATTGAGATTGGGCAAGCCACACATACCCCCAGGGATGAGCGATTATGCAGGATAAGTAGAGAGGAGGTGGAGGACGAGGAGCACTACACATGTAGATGCCAGGCTTATGAGGACATCAGAGACCGCTACCCACAGCTCTTCAGGGGGCCTAGAGAGATCAGGGCTTTATTGGGGACAGAGGACCAGTGCCCTCTAGGTCGTTTCCTAGTAGAGCTCCAGCACCGCCGCGCATCACTCCTCCAGCAGCAGATGGAGATACACCTGCCCCCCCCCCCCCCTTCAAACTTATATTACATTGGGCAGCTCAGAGTATCATCACACCAGCTCGAGATTGAGATTGGGCGAGCCACACATACCCCCAGGGATGAGCGATTATGCAGGATATGTAGAGAGGAGGTGGAGGACGAGGAGCACTACACATGTAAATGCCAGGCATATGAGGACATCAGAGACCGCTACCCACAGCTCTTCAGGGGGCCTAGAGAGATCAGGGCTTTATTGGGGACAGAGGACCAGCGCCCTCTAGGTCGTTTCCTAGTAGAGCTCCAGCACCACCGCGCATCACTCCTCCAGCAGCGGATGGAGATACACCTGGCCCCCCCCCCCCTCAGACTTATATTACAGATTTTTTCAGACCCACATACACTCGAGGGCCCAGTTCGATGCGGGGTGTCACATTACACAGAGAAGAGGAGCTTAGACGACAGCGTCGACGACCGAGACCCGTTGTCCGGAGAGCTCGTCCACATGAGAGAGAGATTCAGGCGATTCACGCACGCCATGACATGGAGATACAGAGACGTCAGCAGCGCACCCCTATCGATTTGGACACCCAGAGCATTTTGAGGATCGCCATGATGCCTTACCCACCGATGCATTATATCCTACACCCACTCCACGCATTTAGGGGGTTGTGATACCATCGAGCCTCCCCTCCCTCTGCATATCATATTTGTATCTCACCCATTGAGCATATAGAGTGCATACCCATAGCACCCCACACCCTTGATGCCAGCTACTATCCCTCCTTTTATACCCGTTTGCAGTACTCACACTTTATTTTCGTTTTGGATCACAGTGGTTTGGATCATACTGATGTATATGTTTTGTCTCATAGGCCGATTTTGGCCTCTAATAGACGTTAAAAAGTCTTTCTTTCTTTCTTTCTCTCTCTCATGGCTCCCAAGCTCCAGGAACAGTTGGCCACCTTAGAGCATGCCCTCCGAGAGTTGATAGGAAAACACAAGAAAGACGAGATTCTGCACTGAACGGGGTTACCCGTAGAGTTGTCGCCCTCGAAGCCAAGGTGGAAACCTTGGAGAAGGAAAACGAATCCCTTCGGGAAGAGCTTCTCACTACCCGCAAGCAGCACTCACGGGACCTAGAGGAGTTGCACACTGCGCTTACTAATATGAAAACGAAACTGGACAGCATGCACGAGGAGGGGGAGATCGCTCCACATCTAGAGGACATTCGGGTGACTATCAAGAAGGAGTGTATGGAGGTGGTGCAGAACGAGCTTGAGACTAAGAAAGATGGATGGGTCGAGGTTGTCAACAAGAACCTTCGACAGGAGGCAAAGAAGAACAACCACCATGAGGAGATCCACATAGTGCATACCACCATTGAGGAGGAGCGGATGCGACAGGCCCGCAGGCTCAATGTTCGCGTCTCCGGCCTCTCAGAGACAGACGGATCACCAGAGGAGGACGGGCGTCGCTTGTGCACATTACTTGGATACCGCGTGGATGAGCCTCTCCCCTTCACTAAAGTATGGAGAGCAGGACGGGACACCACACGAAGCAGAGCACTTATCCTTCACTTCTCAGATGAGGCCAGGAGGAGAGACTTTCTCAGACGACGGGCGGTACTACGCACTACACCGGGCACCCCGATCTATTTGGATGACGACCTCACACGGATGCAGGTAGAGCACAGACGGGCATGCATGCCACGTGTCCTCCAAGCCAGACGAGAGGGACATCGTGCCCTCTACATAGACGGTCGGATCATCATTGATGGACGGCCCATTGACTAGGGATTCGCGGCCTATGAGACAGCACAGCAGGAGGTGCACATTGCAGTCTGGAACTGCAATGGAGCTTTATGGACACATCAAGGGCGCCTCGAGGAGGTGATGGAGGGCAGAGACATTATCTTCTTGACAGAGACACACGAGAGCCCGGGGAGGAGCCTACCGAGGATTGAGGGCTATATGTGGGAGTCAGCTCACCGCCGCCATATGAGACAGCACACCACACGAGGATCAGGAGGAGTAGCCGTGCTCTATAGACAGTCGTTACAGCAGAGGGTACAGGTGGTAGCGAGAGACCTAGAGGCACATTTCATGTGGAGATGCTTGCAGCTATCAGAGGAGAGAGCAGCGTACTTCGCCGTATGCTATATTGCACCCATTGGTTCACGCTTCACACAATCCCCTGAGCAGCTATCAGGAGGGGAGGGACCAGACACCACATCCCCATATGACTGCCTCAGTGACACGATTATGGAGTATACCGGGATGGGTGAAGTCTTCCTTGTAGGAGACTTCAATGCCCGCACTCAGAGCCACTTGTGTGATATCTACGACTTTGACGACCCTGAGATGCTTTGTACCATAGAGGACATGCCTACACTCAGAGCCTCAGCCGACAACGCCACACCCACCTTATATGGCCGACACTTACTCCAGATGGGAGCAGCACACCCTCTCGTTATATATAATGGGATGGGGAGCTCGCCCACCTCGCGCGGTCTCACATGCATTCCACCCACGACACCACAGGGGGGCAGTGTGGTAGACTATGTTATCGGACCCCCGGAGGGGACACATCTAATCACCTCATTCACTATCCCACCCTTACCAATTGGAGCTGATCACGCATATCTTGCCCTATCCATTCGCGGCTCACCATGCATACCCCACACCGTCACCATACAGCCACGAGCCCGTACCACCATTCACTTTAGACATGAGCTAGCACATATCTATAGCTCCCATGTTCGAGAGCGCATCTACTCCCTTGATCCCTCTGCCTCCTTGGACACCCTCACCGCCCACTTCTCCTTGATCCTCCATACATCGGCTACTCTAAGCTTCCCATTCACCACCCACAGCACTGCACATCCGACACGGCTGGGGCATACACCCTAGAATAGATGGTACGATGAGGAGTGTAGGCGACTATACCGACATCTCAGAGCACAGAGTATCTTGCGATCCATCAAAGAGAGGGAGGCACGACGACAGATGCGAGCCCTCACACGCCGGAAGCGGCGAGCTTTCGAGGAGCGACAGGAGGCAGAGTTGATCGAACTTCTTATGAGTAGGGATTGTGCCACCGCGTGGAGGGCACTACGTGAGCCACGTCCACCTACACCCACAGCAGATCCTTCGACTTGGCACACCTACGCCCAGAGGTTATATGATGTCCCAGGCCAGCGACCATTACCGATTCCTTCCTCACCGCGTCCGGTGATATCCACCCTGTTCACAGCAGGCATGGTACGACAGGCCATCCATAGGCTACAACATGGCCGTTCAGCAGACCACACAGGGCTACAGGGAGAGCACTTTATATACGCAGCAGATGTCGTTTCCCACTTGATCGCCCATCTCTTCAACCCTGCTTTGGTTGAGGGATCACCCGACCCATGGACTATGCATACCATTATGCCTATCCATAAGTCCGGCGATATGATGGACCTAGGGAACTACAGGACTATTATGATAGGCCATATCCTGGCCAAGATCTATGGGGCAGTACTAGAGGCAGAGCTCAGTACACACTCTGAGGAAGCGGGGATCAGAGCACCCGGCCAGGCAGGCTTCCGCCGCACTTTCTCCACCATCGACCACATCTTCGTGCTTCGTTGCATGATTGAGAGCGCGAAGGCGAGGAAGCAGAGACTATATTGTTGCTTTGTGGATTTCCGCAAAGCCTTCGACATGGTCCCTCGAGAGAGACTACTACGGAGGCTCGAGGAGTTAAAGCTTCCATCAGACATGCTATGGGCCATCCACGCTTTGTATGCACGAGTCACAGGCAGGGTACGCTACCCCGGCAGTCTATCAAACAGCCTTGTTAGCACCATTGGTGTGAAACAAGGTTGCCCTCTCTCACCCACTCTCTTCGGTCTCTACATCAACGAGATCACGGAGTATATACAGCGAGGCGGGCGAGGAGGAGACCTCGGAGGTACGCCAGTACATATCCTATTATATGCTGATGACATTGACCTGCTCTCAGAGTCACAGGAGGGGTTGCAGTCACATTTACAGGCGCTCGATACCTTTTGCATGCAGAGAGGACTCACAGTCAACCTTGGCAAGACCAAGGTCATGATCTTCCATACCTCCAGGATACTACGCCATCGCGCCTCTTTCACAGCAGGACAGATAGAGGTAGTGGACTCCTACGTCTACCTAGGTATCACCTTCTCG
>CM035406.1:12866310-12991310 GCA_020310875.1 Ceratopteris richardii
TATGACTGCCTCAGTGACACGATTATGGAGTATACCGGGATGGGTGAAGTCTTCCTTGTAGGAGACTTCAATGCCCGCACTCAGAGCCACCACTGTGATACCTACGACTTTGACGACCCTGAGATGCTTCGTACCATAGAGGACATGCCTACACTCAGAGCCTCAGCCCACACTCCCACACCCACCTTATATGGCCGACACTTACTCCAGATGGGAGCAGCACACCGTCTCGTTATATATAATGGGATGGGGAACTGGCCCACCTCGCGCGGTCTCACCTGCATTCCACCCACGACACCACAGGGGGGCAGTGTGGTAGACTATGTTATCGGACCCCCGGAGGAGACACATCTGATCACCTCATTCACTATCCCACCCTTACCGATTGGAGCTGATCACGCATATCTTGCCCTATCCATTCGCGGCTCACCATGCATACCCCACCTCGTCACCACACAGCCACGAGCCCGTACCACCATTCACTTTAGACATGAGCTAGCACATATCTATAGCTCCCATGTTCGAGAGCGCATCTACTCTCTTGATCCCTCTCCCTCCTTGGAAACCCTCACCGCCCACTTCTCCTCGATCCTCCATACATCTCCTACTCTCAGCTTCCCATACACCACCCACAGCACTCCACATCCGAAACGGCTGGGACATACACCCCAGAATAGATGGTACGATGAGGAGTGTAGGCGACTATACCGACATCTAAGATCACAGAGTCTCTTGGGATCCATCACAGAGAGGGAGGCACGACGACAGATGCGAGCCCTCACACGCCGGAAGCGGCGAGCTTTTGAGGAGCGACAGGAGGCAGAGTTGATCGACCTTCTCATGAGTAGGGATTGTGCCACCGCGTGGAGGGCACTACGTGAGCCACGTCCACCTACACCCATAGCAGATCCTTCGACCTGGCAGACCTACGCCCAGAGGTTATATGACGTCCCAAGACAGCCACCATTACCGATTCCTTCCACACCGCGTCAAGTGATATCCACCCTCTTCACAGGAGGCATGGTACGACAGGCCATCCATAGGCTACAGCATGGCCGTTCAACAGACCACACGGGGCTACAGGGAGACCACTTTATATACGCAGCAGATGTAGTTTCCCACTTGATCGCCCATCTCTTCAACCGTGCTTTGGTTGAGGGATTACCCGACTCATGGACTATGCATACCATTACGCCTATCCATAAGTCCGGCGATATGATGGACCCAGGGAACTACAGGACTATTATGATAGGCCATATCCTGGCCAAGATCTATGGGGCAGTACTAGAGGCAGAGCTCAGTACACATGCTGAGGCAGCGGGGACGAGAGCACTCGGCCAGGCAGGCTTCCGCCGCACTTTCTCCACCATCGACCACATCCTCGTGCTTCGTTGCTTGATTGAGAGCGCGAAGGCGAGGAAGCAGAGACTATACTGTTGCTTTGTGGATTTCCGCAAAGCCTTCGACATGGTCCCTCGAGAGAGACTACTACGGAGGCTCCAGGAGTTAGAGCTTCCATCAGACATGCTATGGGCCATCCACGCTTTGTATGCACGAGTCACAGGCAGGGTACGCTGCCCCGGTGGTCTATCAGACAGCCTTGTTAGCACCATTGGTGTGAAACAAGGTTGCCCCCTCTCACCCACTCTCTTCGGTCTCTACATCGACGAGATCACGGAGTATATACAACGAGCAGGAGGGAGAGGAGGAGACATCGGAGGTACGCCTGTACATATCCTATTATATGCTGATGACATTGTCCTTCTCTCAGAGTCACAGGAGGGGTTGCAGTCACATTTACAGGCGCTCGATACCTTTTGCATGGAGAGAGGACTCACAGTGAACCTTGGCAAGACCAAGGTCATGATCTTCCATACCTCCAGGACAGTACGCCATCGCGCCTCTTTCACAGCAGCTGGAGGACAGATAGAGGTAGTGGACTCCTACGTCTACCTAGGTATCACCTTCTCGGGCAGCACAGGGGTATTCTCCATGGCACAGGCTGCGAGAGATAGATTGACGCGAGGTTATGCGGCACTTGCAGGATCGGAGAGACGCTGCTTTCAGACACATTTTCAGGAGCCCCGGACTAAGGGGTGGCTCTTTGACACTCTAGTGACACCCGCATTGATGTACGCAGCAGCAGTATGGGCACCAGGGATCACAGAGGCGATGTGGACACAGATTGAGAGGCCCCAGATCACCATGATATCACACTTGCTGCGCAGCAAGCCCTCCGTTCCACATGACATTATACGAGCTGAGCTTGGCACACCACCGATGCTAGTGGAGGCCCTCTTCCAGTTGGTGACCTTTATTCTGAGAGTCAGAGAGCTCCCCACTAGCCGACTCACCAGGCTTGCATTTGAGAGCTCTAGACATTTGGAAGAGACAGGGCATGAGAGAGGATGGTATGCACAGACTTACCGATGGTTAGCAGACCATGGCATGAGCATTACGGATCTCCCCCCTTTTCAGTATGACCTCTCTTCCCCCCACATTACCCTCTCTCGTTCGGAGAGGAATAGGATCATCCGTCAGGACCTACTACAGATACACGTCAGGGAGACATGGATAGCACCACGGGAGCCTCTTCCCACAAAGAGGCAACACTACAGAGAGCACTTCCTGACTGTGAGAGCGGATGGTTTCATTCAGAGACCACGATACATGGATACATATATGGCACCAGCTGAGAGAGTGGCCATTGGGCAGCTCAGAGTATCATCACACCAGCTCGAGATTGAGATTGGGCGAGCCACACATACCCCCAGGGATGAGCGATTATGCAGGATATGTAGAGAGGAGGTGGAGGACGAGGAGCACTACACATGTAGATGCCAGGCATATGAGGACATCAGAGACCGCTACCCACAGCTCTTCAAGGGGCCTAGAGAGATCAGGGCGTTATTGGGGACAGAGGACCAGCGCCCTCTAGGTCGTTTCCTAGTAGAGCTCCAGCACCACCGCGCATCACTCCTCGAGCAGCGGATGGAGATACACCTGGCCCCCCCCCCCCCCTCAGACTTATATTACAGATTTTTTCAGACCCACATACACTCGAGGGCCCAGTTCGATGCGGGGTGTCACATTACACAGAGCGGAGGAGCTTAGACGACAGCGTCGACGACCGACACCCCTTGTCCGGAGAGCTCGTCCACATCAGAGAGAGATTCAGGCAATTCACGCACGCCATGACATGGAGATACGCAGACGTCAGCAGCGCACCCCTATCGATTTGGACACCCAGAGCATTTTGAGGATCCCCATGATGCCTTACCCACCGATGCATTATATCCTACACCCACTCCAGGCATTTAGGGGGTTGTGATACCATCGAGCCTCCCCTCCCTATGCATATCATATTTGTATCTCACCCATTGATCATATAGAGTGCATACCCATAGCACCCCACACCCTTGATGCCAGCTACTATGCCTCCTTTTATACCCGTTTGCGGGTACTCAGAGTTTATTTTCGTTTTGGATCACAGTGGTTTGGATCATACTGATGTATATGTTTTGTCTCATAGGCCGATTTTGGCCTCTAATAGACGTTAAAAAGTCTTTCTTTCTTTCTTTCTCTCTCTCTCTCTCTCTCTCTCTCTCTCTCTCTCTCTCTCTCTCTCTCTCTCTCTCTCTCTCTCTCTCTCTCTCTCTCTCTCTCTCTCTCTCTCTCTCTCTCTCTCTCTCTCTCTCTCTCTCTCTCTCTCTCTCTCTCTCTCTCTCTCTCTCTCTCTCTCTCTCTCTCTCTCTCTCTCTCTCTCTCTCTCTCCCCCTCTCTCTCTCTCTCCCCCTCTCCCCTCTCTCTCTCTCTCTCCCCCTCTCCCCCTCTCCGCAGCACGCATCCCACACACCACCATCCACTTCACACACGAGCTAGCTCACATATATGCGGCTCGAGTCGAGCAGGGTCTTCTCTTACTTCATCCTGACACTCCACTATCCCTACTCACCTCTCAGATAGCATCAGTTCTTCAGACATCAGCCATCAGCTCCTTCCCACACACCATCCATTCTCGTCACACACCTCCTCCCGGGACTATGCCACAACATCGTTGGTATGATGAGGATTGCAGAGATCTTTACCGCCGACTACGAGCCCAGCGAGCATTGGGAGAGATCACAGAGAGAGAGGCCAAGGGACAGATGAAGACTCTCACACGTCGAAAGAGGCGAGCCTTTGAGGAGGCACAGGAGCTTGAGCTATACCATCTCTTTATGAGTATGGACAGTGCTGCAGCATGGCGCAGCCTACGAGAGCCACGCCCGACCACACCTATTGGAGACCCACACACATGGCATGATTATGCTCAGAGGTTATATGAGGTACCTAGGCAACCTCCCATTCCCCAGCCACTTGAGCCTCGCCCTACTAGTTCTTCTCTCTTCACAGCAAAGATGGTTGAGAGGGCCATACGACGACTTCGACATGGACGTTCGACAGACCACGCAGGATTACAGAGCGAGCATCTCATATATGCAGCCTCCACTATAGCCCCGTTGATTGCACATGTCTTCAACCGGGCTATAGGAGAGGGCTTCCCAGAGGAGTGGACTAGGCACACCATTGTGCCTATCCACAAATCTGGCGACACCCTGGATCCAGGGAACTACAGGACCATCATGATTGGCCACACCATGGCCAAACTATACGGTGCCATACTTGAGGCAGAGCTCAGTTCATATGCAGAGACTGAGGGGCTACGAGCACGAGGCCAAGCAGGTTTTCGACGAGCTTTCTCTACTATTGATCACATCTTCATTCTGCGCTGCCTCATTGATGGGGCAAGGGTGCGGAAGAAGAGGCTATATTGCTGCTTTGTGGACTTCCGCAAAGCTTTTGATACAGTGCCGCGAGAGAGGCTCTTCCAACGCCTCCAGAGCTTGGGAGTACCATCAGGGATGATTTGGGCCATCTATGCACTCTATGAGCAGGTGACTGGGAGGGTACGGTGTCCAGGAGGTATGTCTGAGGCCATTGCTAGCACCATCGGTGTTAAGCAAGGCTGCCCACTCTCTCCCACTCTATTTGGTCTCTACATTGACGAGATTGAGGACTACATTCTCCGAGCTGGAGGAGAGGGTGCAGACCTCGCAGGTACACATGTCCACATTTTATTATATGCCGATGACATTGTCTTGATTTCAGAGTCACCCGAGGGATTACAGCGCCACCTTGAGGCCCTGGATGAGTTTTTGTACACAGAGGGGCTTGACAGTAAACCTTGGCAAGACCAAGGTCATGATCTTCCACACCTCCCCCATGGTGAGGAATGGAGCAGGATTCAGAGCTAGTGGTGGACAGATTGAGGTGGTCACTTCCTATGTCTATCTCGGAGTCACATTCACGAGCTTGCCTGGCCCCTTCAGCATGAGACAGGCAGCCACCGATAGACTCACACGCGGATATGCAGCTTTAGCCATGTTAGAGCGGAGATGTCACCAAGCACACTTCCAGGAGCCCCGCACGAAGGGCTGGCTATTTGACACACTGGTCAGACCAGCTATGATGTATGCTGCGACGGTTTGGGCCCCAGGTCTCACAGTCACCCAGTGGAGTGCGATCGAGAGGCCACAGGTACGTATGATCTCGCGATTATTTCGTGGGAAACAGTCGGTGCCACATGACATCATCAGGGCAGAGCTAGCTGCACCACCCATGGCAGTAGAGGCACTATTCCAGACTATCTGCTTTATTCAGAGGATTAGGGACCTCCCTACAGATAGACTCACACACAGAGCTCTTGAGGCATCTATACAGATATCAGAGTTAGGATATGAGAGAGCTTGGTACACTCAGGTTAGAGTCTGGTTTGATAGTCATGGACTTGATATGGACAGATTGCCGCCTTTTCAGTATGACCCAGACTCACCTCACATCCACCTCTCTCGTCGTGAGAGGAATGTTGTGCTCAGACAGGATCTCTGGCAGCTCTACATTAGTCAGACATGGCACACACCACACATGGGATCGAGACTATCGCACTATCGAGACCAGTTCATAGACATACTAGCTGACGGTTTCATCCAGCGACCACGCTACATGGATACTCACATGCCTCATAGCTTGAGGGTAGCGATTGGCCAGCTGAGAGTCTCATCACACCGACTCGAGATTGAGACGGGCAGAGCCGCAGACATTCCCAGAGAGGAGCGGATATGCAGAGTATGCAGAGTAGAGATGGAGGATGAGGAGCACTTTGTATGCAGATGTAGCGCATATGATGGCATCAGAGCCAGATACGAGACTCTGTTTGCAGGGCAGCCCACCCTCCGAGAGATCATGGACTCTAGAGACCAGCGACAGCTCGGGCGATTCTTACTAGAGATACAGAGTCACAGAGATTCCCTACTCCAGCCTACTGTAGCACTCCATACAGGAGGGAGACAGAGTCAGCTCACTGACTTCTTTATTCCACGACGTGCTGCAGCCCTCCCCCCCTCAGCCCACATACCGAGCGGGGTGACTCTTCAGCAGGCTCAGATATCTCGAGCTAGGAGACGACCCCGTGATATAGGATATCGGGCCCCGAGACTTCACCGACACCAGATTGCGGAGATCCAGGATTGTGACCATCGCGCCATGGAGGAGAGACGATCCCAGATGATGGCCGATCCCGTTGCATCCATCAGGGTGGCCCTGACTCCACCTCCACCTATGTATCACATATTACATCCCACCCACTAGCACAGGATGGAGCTAGTTAGTCGTTTTAGATGCATTCTCATGGTTGTTGTACTACCCTTTTGCATATAGACTATCATAGATATCGCACTCCATACACCCCCCACCACTTTCATGGGTATCCCCACATGCACACTACGGAGATCTATATCAGCTTAACCAGTTTCTTTTCAGCACTTTTATCTTTTCTGATTGACAGAAGATACACCCATGTACATCGATTTGTCTCATAGGCCGAGTTCGGCCTCCTAATAGACGTAAAAACACTTTCTTTCTTTCTTTCTTTCTTTCTTTCTCTCTCTCTCTCTCTCTCTCTCTCTCTCTCTCTCTCTCTCTATTTCTCTCTCTCTCTCTCTCTCTCTCTCTCTCTCTCTCTCTCTCTCTCTCTCTCTCTCTCTCTCTCTCTCTCTCTCTCTCTCTCTCTCTCTCTCTCTCTCTCTCTCTCTCTCTCTCTCTCTCTCTCTCTCTCTCTCTCTCTCTCTCTCTCTCTCTCTCTCTCTCTCTCTCTCTCTCTCTCTCTCTCTCTCTCTCTCTCTCTCTCTCTCTCTCTCTCTCTCTCTCCTCTCTCTCTCTCTCTCTCTCTCTCTCTCTCTCTCTCTCTCTCTCTCTCTCTCTCTCTCTCTCTCTCTCTCTCTCTCTCCTCTCTCTCTCTCTCTCTCTCTCTCTCTCTCTCTCTCTCTCTCTCTCTCTCTCCTCTCTCTCTCTCTCTCTCTCCTCTCTCTCTCTCTCTCTCTCTCTCCCCCTCTCTCTCTCTCTCTCCCCCTCTCTCTCTCTCTCTCCCCCTCTCTCTCTCTCTCTCCCCCTCTCTCTCTCTCTCTCCCCCTCTCTCTCTCTCTCTCCCCCTCTCTCTCTCTCTCTCCTCTCTCTCTCTCTCTCTCTCTCTCTCTCTCTCTCTCTCCTCTCTCTCTCTCTCTCTCTCTCTCTCTCTCTCTCTCTCTCTCTCTCTCTCTCTCTCTCTCTCTCTCTCTCTCTCTCTCTCTCTCTCTCTCTCTCTCTCTCTCTCTCTCTCTCACGAGTCCAGGATACACTTGAGGAGGAGAGGCTTAGACACACTCAAAGACTTCACATTCGGATTACAGGCCTACCCGAAGGGGTATCACCGGAGGCACACGCCACTCACATTTGCCGTCAACTTGGATACGAGAGCATGCCCTGCACAGACGCATGGAGGGTTGGGAGGGATACATCACGTTTGCGAGTACTCATCCTCAAGATGAGTTCCGAGGAGGCACGGACCGCCTTTTTTAGACATCGATCAGTACTACGTGGACTACCCTGCGGCATCCTCTACATGGACAAGGACCTCACGCGTATACAAGTGGCACACCGACGCGCTTGCATGCCACAGATACTCCAAGAACGTCGAGAGGGGAGGAGGGCCTTTTACCGCGATGGTAAGGTCTTCATAGATGGACGCCCTATCAAATAGGGCCATGCGGCCTATGAGACATCACTACACCAGGAGACACCACTCACAGGAGCAGTGTGGAACTGCAACGGGTCACTCTGGACACGACCAGACAGAGTCGAGGAGATCCTCGCAACACAGAGACACACGAGAGCCCAGAGAGAGGTCTACCATGCATTGCAGGTTTTCATTGGGAATCTGCATTCAGGACCACGACGAGACAGAGTACAGCACGAGGATCGGGAGGAGTGGCCATCGTATTTCAACAGGAGATACAGAGGAGGATCCATATTATAGGTAGAGATGAGGAGGCACGATACATGTGGGTTCGCATCGAGATAGCACAGGGGAGCTCGATTTACATTGCTATATGCTACTTCCCACCAGCCGGATCTCGATACGCAAGACAGGATCCATGGGGACCGATCCGAGATAGAGACTCACCATACACAGCGCTTTCAGATGAGATACTACATTACAGCACACTAGGTCAAGTCTTCCTTATGGGGGACTTCAATGGCCGCACTCAGTCGCATCAGTGCGAGGCATACGACATGGATCAGCCACATCTCATGAGGGCCAGAGACCTGGTTGAGATTAGCACCAGCAGAGTATCGACAGGTACGGGTCAGGACACCACCGGCTATGGCAGACATCTACTCGAGCCAGGCAGCCGACATCATCTCGTTATATATAACGGGATGAATCGTTGGCCAGGCTCACGCGGACTTACTTGCTTCCCTCACGGGAGAGGTGAGAGCACAGTCGACTACATTTTGGGTACTACCTCTGGAGCTTCACTCATCCCTTCACTTAGTATTGGACGACGCCCACTCGGTGCTGACCACACATTTATCACATTCACACTCTCATCTCCGATTCCATTAGGCCCTCCCTCACCCACTCAGATACATACCACGATACACTTCACACACGAGCTCTCACACGTTTATGCACACCATTTACACACCCGCGTACTCTCCCTTGATCCATTCTCACCTTTGGACACACTTACATCACATATCACCTCCATCCTACAGGACTCAGCTCTCCGCAACTTCCCACACCGCACACATATGCACCCTCCACGCACAGGATACATGCCCCAGAACCGTTGGTATGATGCAGATTGTCGTTAGCTTCGGAAACACCTACGGATTTTAGAGCATAGAGGAGATATTCCACACACACAGGCACAGCGTCGCATGCAGAGCCTTACTCGCCGCAAACGGCGAGATTGGGAGAAGAGACAGTATTGGGATATTTACCATTTGCTCATGAGTCGAGACAGTGTAGTGGCATGGCGACATTTGAGAGAGAGGAGACAACAGACACCTATCCGAGACCCGAGCACTTGGCATAGCTATGCACGGAGCCTATACGAGATCCCAGACCAGCCTCCCATTCCCAGACCACAGAGCTCACGTACTACTACCTCTGACTTCTTAACCCACTATGCTGGGACGCGCTATTGCCCGGCTGCAGCATGGCAGGGCCCATGATCATTTCCGTTTACAGGCAGAGCACCTCATCTATGGAGGCACGATTCTCGCACCGCTCATTGCCCATCTCTTCAACGGTGCATTGGTTGAAGGGTTCCCAAACTCATGGACTGAGCACACCACAGTGCCCATTCATAAGTAAGGTGATACTATGGATCCAGCTACATACCGGACGATCATGATTGGCCCTATATTGGCCAAGTTATATGGGGCGGTACTAGAGACAGAGTTGAGTACTCTCGCTGAGAGGAAGGGCATCAGGGCTCCAGGACAGGCAGGTTTCAGACGAGATTACTCTACCATTGACCACATCTTCACTCTGAGCTGCCTGATCGACCAGGCCAGGGTGAGGAAGAGGAGATTATATTGTTGCTTTGTGGACTTCCGCAAAGCATTTGACACTGTTCCCAAGGATCGACTCTTCACACGACTACTTGACATCGGAGCTCCGGAGGAGATGATATGGGGGATCTACTCCTTATACGAGAGAGTATCTGGTAGAGTCAGATGTCCAGGGGGGGGCTTATCTCATCCACTTGCTAGCACTATCGCGGTGAAGCAAGGATGCCCTCTCTCACCCACCCTCTTTGGTCTCTACATTGATGAGATAGTGGACTTCATACAGCAGCAGGGGGGAGATAGCATTGAGGTACACGGGTCCACTGTCCATATTCTTTTATACGCTGATGATATTGTACTGGTTTCAGAGTCTGCAGAAGGTCTACAGCATCATCTACACGGCCTAGATGACTTTTGCAGACACAGAGGGTTATCTGTGAACCTTGGTAAAACCAAGGTCTTGATCTTTCATACATCAGCACAGGTACGCAGACATAGTTTGTTCACAGCAGCAGGTGGACCGATCGAGGTGGTCGGATCATATGTTTACTTGGGGGTGACAATTACAGCAGCATCAGGGGTCTTCTCTATGGCTCAGGCAGCCCGTGACCGCATCACACGTGGGTACGCAGCACTAGCTTTGATCGAGAGACAATGCCACCAGGCATATTTTCAGGAGCCCCGCACAAGCGGTGCCTCTTTGACACTTTGGTTACGCCAGCGCTCATGTATGGGGCAGCCATATGGGGACCAGGATTAGCTACATCAGTATGGACAGCATTAGAGAGGCCACAGATCCTCATGATTGCTAGACTTATCCGCAGCAAGCCTTCAGTACCAAATGATATCATTAGAGCATAGCTCCCTGCACCACCGATGCTAGTTGAGGCACTATTCCAGACAGTATGCCTATTACACAGACTTCGGAGCATGGATACAGAGCGCATTGCTTATCGTGCTTCCCAGGCATCACGTGATATGGCATTAGCAGGCGACACCTCCTCATGGTATGCACAGACACGAGACTGGCTTGCCCACCATGGCTTTGACATAGACAGGCTACCACCACTACAGTACGACTCTCATGCACCCACCTACTCGCTCTCTCATCAAGAGAGGAATAGGATCATTCGTCGGGAGATATGGCATACATACATACAGAGGACATGGGTGAGCCCTAGGGGTACATTGCCACCGAAAATGCTCTACTACCGCGAGCATTCTCTACATATATCGGGCACGGGCTTCATAGAGATTCAGAGATATATGCAGATCTACCTTCCCCACCACCTACGAGTCGTCATTGGGCAGCTCCGGGTTTCATCACATCAGCTCAAGATTGAGAGGGGTCGGTCCAGCAGAGTCCCCCGTGAGGACAGGTGGCCCAGTATGCCAGACAGAGGTAGAGAGTGAGGAGCATTTTGTTATCAGATGTCCAGCATACTTAGACTTATGAACAGAGTTCCATATCGAGGAGTCATTCCAGCTGTGCGTGACTATGGGAGACCAGAGACGCTTGGGACGCTTTCTCACACCAGCATACGAGAGGAAAGAGCAGTCACTACAGCCCATACATCAGCAACGGGTGGGTACCCAGCAGACCATTACTCAGTTCTTTCAGCGAGTTGAGCTACATCAGAGAGGTCCATCTATAGGGCTCACGCTCCACCAGGCAGCAGCACAGAGAGCACGGCGCCGACCACGCATGGGCGGATATTGTCGACCACGACTATATCAGGAGGATATCTCACGCATCAGGATTGCCTACGAACACATGATGGAGAATAGGCGTACCACCACCCCCTGGGTTGTCTTCCTTCAGGAGGCACTTAGACCACCACCGATGTACCACATACTACACCCACCTCCATCCATCACCAGTAGCTAGGGCGTTTTACTCACATTTTGGATCCCCCATGTATTAGGTGGCCACTATGTGCAGAGTCAGAGCCACGTCTCCCCAGACTTTTCCTGCCCATGTACTACGGAGATCTATATCAGCTTTACCAGTTTTTTCAGCATTTTTATCTTTTCCGATTCATAGAAGATACACCAATGTACATCGATTTCTCTCATACTTTGAGTTTGGCTTCCTACAAGACGTAAAAACACTTTCTTTTTTTCCTTCTTCTTCTTCTTCTTCTTCTTCTTCTTCTTCTTCTTCTTCTTCTTCTTCTTCTTCTTCTTCTCTCTCTCTCTCCCTCCCTCCCTCCCTCCCTCCCTCCCTCCCTCCCTCCCTCCCTCCCTCCCTCCCTCCCTCCCTCCCTCCCTCCCTCCCTCCCTCCCTCCCTCCCTCCCTCCCTCCCTCCCTCCCTCCCTCCCTCCCTCCCTCCCTCCCTCCCTCTCTCTCTCTCTCTCTCTCTCTCTCTCTCTCTCTCTCTCTCTCTCTCTCTCTCTCTCTCTCTCTCTCTCTCTCTCTCTCTCTCTCTCTCTATACCGGGATGGGTGAAGTCTTCCTTGTAGGAGACTTCAATGCCCGCACTCAGAGCCACCAGTGTGATATCTACGACTTTGACGACCCTGAGATGCTTCGTACCATAGAGGACATGCCTACACTCAGAGCCTCAGCCGACACCGCCACACCCACCTTATATGGCCGACACTTACTCCAGATGGGAGCAGCACACCGTCTCGTTATATATAATGGGATGGAGAGCTGGCCCACCTCGCGCGGTCTCACCTGCATTCCACCCACGACACCACAGGGGGGCAGTGTGGTAGACTATGTTATCGGACCTCCGGAGGCGACACATCTGATCACCTCATTCACTATCCCACCCTTACCGATTGGAGCTGATCACGCATATCTTTCCCTATCCATTCGCGGCTCACCACGCATACCCCAAACCGTCACCATACAGCCACGAGCCCGTACCACCATTCACTTTAGACATGAGCTAGCACATATCTATAGCTCCCATGTTCGAGAGCGCATCTACTCCCTTGATCCCTCTGCCTCCTTGGACACCCTCACCGCCCACTTCTCCTCGATCCTCCATACATCCGCTACTCTCAGCTTCCCATACACAACCCACAGCAGAGCACATCCGACACGGCTGGGGCATACACCCCAGAATAGATGGTACGATGAGGAGTGTAGGCGACTATACCAACATCTCAGAGCACAGAGTATCTTGGGATCCATCACAGAGAGGGAGGCACGACGACAGATGCGAGCCCTCACACGCCGGAAGCGCCGAGCTTTCGAGGAGAGACAGGAGGCAGAGTTGATCGACCTTCTCATGAGTAGGGATTGTGCCACCGCGTGGAGGGCACTACGTGAGCCACGTCCACCTACACCCATAGCAGATCCTTCGACTTGGCACACCTACGCCCAGAGGTTATATGACGTCCAAGGACAGCCACCATTACCGATTCCTTCCACACCGCCTCTGGTGATATCCACCCTCTTCACAGAAGGCATGTTACGACAGACCATCCATAGGCTACAGCATGGCCGTTCAGCACACCACACCGGGCTACAGGGAGAGCACTTTATATACGCAGCAGATGTAGTTTCCCACTTGATCGCCCATCTCTTCAACCGTGCTTTGGTTGAGGGATTACCCGACTCATGGACTATGCATACCATTACGCCTATCCATAAGTCTGGCGATATGATGGACCCAGGGAACTACAGGACTATTATGATAGGCCATATCCTGGCCAAGATCTATGGGGCAGTACTAGAGGCAGAGCTCAGTACACACGCTGAGGAAGCGGGGATCAGAGCACCCGGCCAGGCAGGCTTCCCCCGCACTTTCTCCACCATCGACCACATCTTCGTGCTTCGTTGCTTGATTGAGAGCGCGAAGGCGAGGAAGCAGAGATTATACTGTTGCTTTGTGGATTTCCGCAAAGCCTTCGACATGGTCCCTCGAGAGAGACTACTACGGAGGCTCCAGGAGTTACAACTTCCATCACACATGCTATGGGCCATCCACTTGTATGCACGAGTCACAGGCAGGGTACGCTGCCCCGGCGGTCTATCAGACAGCCTTGTTAGCACCATTGGTGTGAAACAAGGTTGCCCTCTCTCACCCACTCTCTTCGGTCTCTACATCGACGAGAACACGGAGTATATACAGCGAAAAGGAGGGCGAGGAGGAGACCTCGGAGGTACGCCAGTACATATCCTATTATATGCTGATGACATTGTCCTTCTCTCAGAGTCACAGGAGGGGTTGCAGTCACATTTACAGGCGCTCGATACCTTTTGCATGGAGAGAGGACGCACAGTGAACCTTGGCAAGACCAAGGTCACGATCTTCCATACCTCCAGGACAGTACGCCATCGTTCTTCTTTCACAGCAGCTGGAGGACAGATAGAGGTAATGGACTCCTACGTCTACCTAGGTATCACCTTCTCGGGGAGCACAGGGGTATTCTCCATGGCACAGGCTGCGAGAGATAGATTGACGCGAGGTTATGCGGCACTTGCAGGATTGGAGAGACGCTGCTTTCAGACACATTTTCAGGAGCCCCGGACTAGGGGGTGGCTCTTTGACACTCTAGAGACACCCGCATTGATGTACGCAGCAGCAGTATGGGCACCAGGCATCACAGAGGCGATGTGGACGCAGATTGAGAGGCCCCAGATCACCATGATATCACGCTTGCTGCGCAGCAAGCCCCCCGTTCCACATGACATTATACGAGCTGAGCTTGGCACACCACCGATGCTAGTGGAGGCCCTCTTCCAGTTGGTGACCTTTATTCTGAGAGTCAGAGAGCTCCCCACTAGCCGACTCACCAGGCTTCCATTTGAGAGCTCTAGGCATTTGGCAGAGACAGGGCATGAGAGAGTATGGTATGCACAGACTTACCGATGGTTAGCAGACCATGGCATGAGCATTACGGATCTCCCCCCTTTTCAGTATGACCTCTCTTCCCCCCACATTACCCTCTCTCGTTCGGAGAGGAATAGGATCATCCGTCAGGACCTACTACAGATACACGTCAGGGAGACATGGATAGCACCACGGGAGCCTCTTCCCACAAAGAGGCAACACTACTGAGAGCACTTCCTGACTGTGACAGCGGATGGTTTCATTCAGAGACCACGATACATGGATACATATATGGCACCAGCTGAGAGAGTGGCCATTGGGCAGCTCAGAGTATCATCACACCAGCTCGAGATTGAGATTGGGCGAGCCACACATACCCCCAGGGATGAGCGATTATCCAGGATATGTAGAGAGGAGGTGGAGGACGAGGAGCACTACACATGTAGATGCCAGGCATATGAGGACATCAGAGACCGCTACCCACAGCTCTTCAGGGGGCCTAGAGAGATCAGGGCTGTATTGGCGACAGAGGACCAGCGCCCTCTAGGTCGTTTCCTAGTAGAGCTCCAGCACCGTCGCGCATCACTCCTCCAACAGCAGATGGAGATACACCTGACCCCCCCCCCCCCCCTCAGACTTATATTACAGATTTTTTCAGACCCACATATACTCGAGGGCCCAGCTCGATGCGGGGTGTCACATTACACAGAGCAGAGGAGCTTAGACGACAGCGTCGACGACCGAGACCCCTTGTCCGGAGAGCTCGTCCACATCAGAGAGAGATTCAGGCGATTCACGCACGCCATGACATTGAGATACAGAGACGTCAGCAGCGCACCCCTATCGATTTGGACGCCCAGAGCATTTTGAGGATCGCCATGATGCCTTACCCACCGATGCATTATATCCTACACCCACTCCAGGCATTTAGGGGGTTGTGATACCATCGAGCCTCCCCTCCCTATGCATATCATATTTGTATCTCACCCATTGAGCATATAGAGTGCATACCCATAGCACCCCACACCCTTGAGACCAGCTACTATCCCTCCTTTTATACCCGTTTGCAGTACTCGCACTTTATTTTCGTTTTGTATCACAGTGGATTGGATCATACTGATGTATATGTTTTGTCTCATAGGCCGATTTTGGCCTCTAATAGACGTTAAAAAGTCTTTCTTTCTTTCTTTCTTTCTGTCTCTCTCTCTCGCAAAGAAGGAAAGAAGGCTTCATACAGAGATGGTCGTGTCATCATTGATGGCAAGGCCATCCCATAGGGATTCGCGGCCTGTGAGACACTCGAGGAGATACACCTTGCAGTTTGGAACTCCAATGGAGATCTAAGGACACACCCAGAGAAGTTGGAAGAGGTGCGCAAAGGCAAAGAGCTCATTATGCTCACAGAGACACATGAGAGCCCAGACCCGGGCCTACCTCGAGTCCACGGTTTTCAGTGGGAGTCCACATACAGAGAGTGTACACGTCAGCACACCACCCGAGGATCAGGAGGAGTAGCCATACTCTTTAGAGATGGACTTCAGAGAAGGATACAGATAGTCGCACGTGATTCACAGGCCAGATATCTTTGGATTCGACTCAAGCTCTCTCAGGAGAGGATCATCTTCATAGCATTATGCTACTTTCCTCCTTCTAGCTCTCGTTTCGCTATCATAGATCAAGAGGAGGACTCACCATACACTTGCTTGTCAGAAGAGATTACAGAGTGGGGGAAGTCTTCCTTATGGGAGACTTCAATGCCAGAACAGGCAATGATCAGTGTGAGATATTTGACCTAGAAGACCCAGAGATACTACATACCATAGAGGATGAGTCTATAGCTCGAGCTTGAGCTGACCCTACACACACTCACTATGGCACTCACTTACTCAGACTAGGCTCTCGACATAATCTCGTTATCTATAACGGGATGACTCAGTGGCCTACCTCAGGAGGATTGACATGCATACCACACTCAGTCACAGATAGCGGGGGAAGTACAGTAGATTACGTCATGGGGTCCAGAGAGGCCATCCACCTACTTACCTCATTCACCATCCCACCCATACCCATTGGGGCCGATCACACATACCTCGCACTCTCCCTGAAGGGAGACATCCCTACACGCATACCCGCAGCACGCATCCCACACACCACCATCCACTTCACACACGAGCTAGCTCACATATATGCGGCTCGAGTCGAGAAGGGTCTTCTCTTGCTTCATCCTGACACTCCACTATCCCTACTCACCTCTCAGATAGCATCAGTTCTTCAGACATCAGCCATCAGCTCCTTCCCACACACCATCCATTCTCGTCACACACCTCCTCTTGGGACTATGCCACAACATCGTTGGTATGATGAGGATTGCAGAGATCTTTACCGCGGACTACGAGCTCAGCGAGCATTGGGAGAGATCACAGAGAGAGAGGCCAAGGGACAGATGAAGACTCTCACACGTCGAAAGAGGCGAGCCTTTGAGGAGGCACGGGAGCTTGAGCTATACCATCTCTTTACGAGTATGGACAGTGCTGCAGCATGGCGCAGCCTACGAGAGCCACTCCCGACCACACCTATTGGAGACCCACACACATGGCATGATTATGCTCAGAGGTTATATGAGGTACCTAGGCAGCCTCCCATTCCCCACCCACTTGAGCCTCGCCCTACTAGTTCTTCTCTCTTCACAGCAAAGATGGTTGAGAGGGCCATAGGACGACTCCGACATGGACATTCGACAGACCACGCGGGATTGCAGAGCGAGCATCTCATATATGCAGCCTCCACTATAGCCCCGTTGATTGCGCATGTCTTCAACCGGGCTATAGGAGAGGGCTTCCTAGAGGAGTGGACTAGGCACACCATTGTGCCTATCCACAAATCTGGCACCACCCTGGATCCAGGGAACTACAGGACCATCATGATTGGCCACACCATGGCCAAACTATACAGTGCCATACTTGAGGCAGAGCTCAGCTCATATGCAGAGACTGAGGGGCTACGAGCACGAGGCCAGGCAGGTTTTCGACGAGCTTTCTCTACTATTGATCACATCTTCATTCTGCGCTGCCTCATTGATGGGGCAAGGATGCAGAAGAAGAGGCTATATTGCTGCTTTGTGGACTTCCGCAAAGCTTTTGATACAGTGCCGCGAGAGAGGCTCTTCCAACGCCTCCAGAGCTTGGGAGTACCATCAGGGATGATTTGGGCCATCTATGCACTCTATGAGCAGGGATGATTACAGTGCCACCTTGAGGCCCTGGATGAGTTTTGTACACAGAGGGGCTTGACAGTAAACCTTGGCAAGACCAAGGTCATGATCTTCCACACCTCCCCCATGGTGAGGAATGGAGCAGGATTCAGAGCTGGTGGTGGACAGATTGAGGTGGTCACTTCCTATGTCTATCTCGGAGTCACATTCACGAACTTGCCTGGCCCCTTCAGCATGAGACAGGCAGCCACCGATAGACTCACACGCGGATATGCAGCTTTAGCCATGTTAGAGCGGAGATGTCACAAAGCACACTTCCAGGAGCCCCGCACGAAGGGCTGTCTATTTGACACACTGGTCAGACCAGCTATGATGTATGCTGCGACGGTTTGGGCCCCAGGTCTCACAGTCACCCAGTGAAGTGCGATCAAGAGGCCACACGTACGTATGATCTTGCGATTATTTCGTGGGAAACAGTCGGTGCCACATGACATCATCAGGGCAGAGCTAGCTGCACCACCCATGGCAGTAGAGGCACTATTCCAGACTATCTGCTTTATTCAGAGGATTAGGGACCTCCCTACAGATAGACTCACACACAAAGCTCTTGAGGCATCTATACAGATATCAGAGTCAGGATATGAGAGAGCTTGGTACACTCTGGTTAGAGTCTGGTTTGATAGTCATGGACTTGATATGGACAGATTGCCGCCTTTTCAGTATGACCCAGACTCACCTCACATCCACACCTCTCGTCGTGAGAGGAATGTTGTGCTCAGACAGGATCTCTGGTAGCTCTACATTAGTCAGACATGGCACACACCACACATGGGATCGAGACTATCGCACTATCGAGACCAATTCATAGACATACTAGCTGACGGTTTCATCCAGCGACCACGCTACATGGATACTCACATGCCTCACCGACTCCAGATTGAGACAGGCAGAGCCGCAGATATTCCCAGAGAGGAGCGGATATGTAGAGTATGCAGAGTAGAGATGGAAGATGCCGAGCACTTTGTATGCAGATGTAGCGCATATAAAGGCATCAGAGGCAGATACGAGACTCTGTTTGCAGGGCAGCCCACCCTCCGAGAGATCATGGACTCTAGAGACCAGTGACAGCTCGGGCGATTCTTACTAGAGATACAGAGTCACAGAGATTCCCTCCTCCAGCCTACTGTAGCACTCCATACAGGAGGGAGACAGAGTCAGCTCACTGACTTCTTTATTCCACGACGTGCTGCATCCCTCCCCCCCTCAGCCCACACACCAAGCGGGGTGACTCTTGAGCAGGCTCAGATTTCTCGAGCTAGGAGACGACCCCGTGCTATAGGATATCGGGCCCCGAGACTTCACCGACACTAGATTGCGGAGATCGAGGCTTGTGACCATCGCGCCATGGAGGAGAGACGATCCCATATGATGGCCGATCCCGTTGCAGCCATCAGGGTGGCCCTGACTCCACCTCCACCTATGTATCACATATTACACCCACCCACTAGCACAGGATGGAGCTAGTTAGTCGTTTCAAATGCATTCTCATGGTTGTTGTACTACCCCTTTGCATATAGACTATCATAGATATCGCACTCCATACACCCCCCGCCATTTTCATGGGTATCCCCACATGCATACCTCGGAGATCTATATCAGCTTAACCAGTTTCTTTTCAGCACTTTTATCTTTTCTGATTGACAGAAGATACACCCATGTACATCGATTTGTCTCATAGGCCGAGTTCGGCCTCCTAATAGACGTAAAAACACTTTCTTTCTTTCTTCTCTCTCTCTCTTCTCTCTCTCTCTCTCTCTCTCTCTCTCTCTCTCTCTCTCTCTCTCTCTCTCTCTCTCTCTCTCTCTCTCTCTCTCTCTCTCTCTCTCTCTCTCTCTCTCTCTCTCTCTCTCTCTCTCTCTCTCTCTCTCTCTCTCTCTCTCTCTCTGTGAACCTTGGTAAAACCAAGGTCATGATCTTTCATACATCAGCACAGGTAAGCAGACATAGTTTGTTCACAGCAGCGGGTGGACCGATCGAGGTGGTCGGATCATATGTTTACTTGGGAGTGACATTTACAGCAGCATCAGGGGTCTTCTCTATGTCTCAGGCAGCCCGTGACCGCATCACACGTGGGTACGCAGCACTAGCTTTGATGGAGAGATAGTGCCACCAGGCATATTTTCAGGAGCCCCGCACAAAGGGGTGGCTCTTTGACACTTTGCTTACGCCAGCGCTCATGTATGGGGCAGCCATATGGGGGCCGGGATTAGCTACATCAATATGGACAGCATTAGAGAGGCCACAGATCCTCATGATTGCGAGACTTATCCGCAGCAAGCCTTCGGTACCACATGATATCATTAGAGCAGAGCTCGCTGCACCACCGATGCTAGTTGAGGCACTATTCCATACAGTATGCCTATTACACAGACTTCGGAGCATGGATACAGAGCGCATTGCTTATTGTGCTTTCCAGGCATCACGTGATATGGCATTAGCTGGGGACACCTCCTCATGGTATGCCGAGACACGAGACTGGCTGGCCCACTATGGCCTTGACATAGACAGGCTACCACCACTACAGTACGACTCACATGCACCCACCTACTCGCTCTCTCATCAAGAGAGGAATAGGATCATTCGTTAGGAGATATGGCATACATACATACAGAGGACATGGGTGAGCCCTAGGGATACATTGCCACCGAAAATGCTCTATTACCGCGAGCATTTTTACATATATCGGACGCAGGCTTCATCGAGATCCCGAGATAAATGCAGACATACCTTCCCCACCACCTCCGAGTCGTCATTGGGCAGCTCCGGGTTTCATCACATCAGCTCGAGATTGAGAGGGGTCCGTCCAGGAGAGTCCCCCGTGAGGAGAGGTGGTGCCCAGTATGCCAAACAGAGGTAGAGAGTGAGGAGCATTGTGTTATCAGATGTCCAGCATACTTAGACCTACGAGCACAGTTCTAGATCGAGGAGTCATTCCAACTGTGCATGACTATGGGAGACCAGAGACGCTTGGGACGCTTTCTCACAGCAGCATACGAGAGGCGAGAGCGGTCACTACAGCCCATACATCAGCCACGGGTGAGTACCCAGCAGACCATTACGCAGTTCTTTCAGCGAGTTGAGATACATCAGAGAGGTCCATCTATAGGGCTCACACTACACCAGGCAGGAGCACAGAGAGCACGGCGCCGACCACGCATGGGCGGATATCGTCGACCACGACTATATCAGGAGGATATCTCACGCATCAGGATTGCCTACGACCACATGATGGAGCATAGGCGTACCACCACCCCCTGGGTTGTCTTCCTTCTGGAGGCACTCAGACCACCACCGATGTACCACATACTACACCCACCTCCATCCATCACCAGTAGCTAGGGCATTTTACTCACATTTTGGATCCCCCCATGTATTAGGTGGCCACTATCTGCAGAGTCAGAGCCACGTCTCCCCAGCCTTTTCCAGCCCTATATAGCTTTGCGTAGCGATATACTTTTTATTTCATTTTATCTTCTACACAGGGTTACTACACTTGTACATGGTTTTTGTCTCATAGGCCAAGTTTGGCCTCCAGAAGACGTTAATATGACTTTCTTTCTTTCTCTCTCTCTCTCTCTCTCTCTCTCTCTCTCTCTCTCTCTCTCTCTCTCTCTCTCTCTCTCTCTCTCTCTCTCTCTCTCTCTCTCTCTCTCTCTCTCTCTCTCTCTCTCTCTCTCTCTCTCTCTCTCTCTCTCTCTCTCTCTCTCTCTCTCTCTCTCTCTCTCTCTCTCTCTCAGTGTGAGATATTTGACCCAGAAGACCCAGAGATACTACATACCATAGAGGATGAGTCTACAGCTTGAGCTTCAGCTGACCCTACACACACTCACTATGGCACTCACCTACTCAGACTAGGCTCTCGACATAATCTCGTTATCTATAACGGGATGACTCAGTGGCCTACCTCAGGAGGATTGACATGCATACCACACTCAGTCACAGATGGCGGGGGAAGTACAGTAGATTACGTCATGGGGTCCAGAGAGGCCATCCACCTACTTACCTCATTCACCATCCCACCCATACCCATTGGGGCCGATCACACATACCTCGCACTCTCCCTGAAGGGAGACACCCCTTTACGCATACCCGCAGCACGCATCCCACACACCACCATCCACTTCACACACGAGCTAGCTCACATATATGCGGCTCGAGTCGAGAAGGGTCTTCTCTTACTTCATCCTGACACTCCACTATCCCTACTCACCTCTCAGATAGCATCAGTTCTTCAGACATCAGCCATCAGCTCCTTCCCACACACCATCCATTCTCGTCACACACCTCCTCCCCGGACTATGCCACAACATCGTTGGTATGATGAGGATTGCAGAGATCTTTACCGCCGACTACGAGCTCAGCGAGCATTGGGAGAGATCACAGAGAGAGAGGCCAAGGGACAGATGAAGACTCTCACACGTCGAAAGAGGCGAGCCTTTGAGGAGGCACAGGAGCTTGAGCTATACCATCTCTTTATGAGTATGGACAGTGCTGCAGCATGGCACAGCCTACGAGAGCCACGCCCGACCACACCTATTGGAGACCCACACACATGGCATGATTATTCTCAGAGGTTATATGAGGTACCTAGGCAGCCTCCCATTCCCCAGCCACTTGAGCCTCTCCCTACTAGTTCTTCTCTCTTCACAACAAAGATGGTTGAGAGGGCCATACGACGACTGCGACATGGACGTTCGACAGACCACGCGGGATTGCAGAGCGAGCATCTCATATATGCAGCCTCCACTATAGCCCCGTTGATTGCACATGTCTTCAACCGGGCTATAGGAGAGGGCTTCCCAGAGGAGTGGACTAGGCACACCATTGTGCCTATCCACAAATCTGGCGACACCCTGGATCCAGGGAACTACAAGACCATCATGATTGGCCACACCATGGCCAAACTATACGGTGTCATACTTGAGGCAGAGCTCAGCTCATATGCAGAGACTGAGGGGCTACGAGCACGAGGCCAGGCAGGTTTTCGACGAGCTTTCTCTACTATTGATCACATCTTCATTCTGCGCTGCCTCATTGATGGGGCAAGGATGCAGAAGAAGAGGCTATATTGCTGCTTTGTGGACTTCCGCAAAGCTTTTGATACAGTGCCGCAGGAGAGGCTCTTCCAATGCCTCCAGAGCTTGGGAGTACCATCAGGGATGATTTGGGCCATCTATGCACTCTATGAGCAGGTGACTGGGAGGGTACGGTGTCCAGGAGGTATGTCTGAGGCCATTGCTAGCACCATCGGTGTTAAGCAAGGCTGCCCACTCTCTCCCACTCTATTTGGTCTCTACATTGACGAGATTGAGGACTACATTCTCCGAGCTGGAGGAGAGGGTGCAGACCTCGCAGGTACACATGTCCACATTTTATTATATGCCGATGACATTGTCTTGATTTCACAGTCACCCGAGGGATTACAGCGCCACCTTGAGGCCCTGGATGAGTTTTGTACACAGAGGGGCTTGACAGTAAACCTTGGCAAGACCAAGGTCATGATCTTCCACACCTCCCCCATGGTGAGGAATGGAGCAAGATTCAGAGCTGGTGGTGGACAGATTGAGGTGGTCACTTCCTATGTCTATCTCGGAGTCACATTCACGAGCTTGCCTGGCCCCTTCAGCATGAGACAGGCAGCCACGGATAGACTCACACGCGGATATGCAGCTTTAGCCATGTTAGAGCGGAGATGTCACCAACCACACTTCCAAGAGCCCCGCACGAAGGGCTGTCTATTTGACACACTGGTCAGACCAGCTATGATGTATGCTGCGACGGTTTGGGCCCCAGGTCTCACAGTCACCCAATGGAGTGCGATCGAGAGGCCACAGGTACGTATGATCTCGCGATTATTTCGTGGGAAACAGTCGATGCCACATGACATCATCAGGGCAGAGCTAGCTGCACCACCCATGGCAGTAGAGGCACTATTCCAGACTATCTGCTTTATTCAGAGGATTAGGGACCTCCCTACAGATAGACTCACACACAGAGCTCTTGAGGCATCTATACAGATATCAGAGTCAGGATATGAGAGAGCTTGGTACACTCAGGTTAGAGTCTGGTTTGATAGTCATGGACTTGATATGGACAGATTGCCGCCTTTTCAGTATGACCCAGACTCACCTCACATCCACCTCTCTCGTCGTGAGAGGAATGTTGTGCTCAGACAGGATCTCAGTCAGACATGGCACACACCACACATGGGATCGAGACTATCGCACTATCGAGACCAGTTCATAGACATACTAGCTGACGGTTTCATCCAGCGACCACGCTACATGGATACTCACATGCCTCATAGCTCGAGGGTAGCAATTGGCCAGCTGAGAGTCTCATCACACCGACTCGAGATTGAGACGGGCAGAGCCGCAGACATTCCTAGAGAGGAGCGGATATGCAGAGTATGCAGAGTAGAGATGGAGGATGAGGAGCACTTTGTATGCAGATGTAGCGCATATGATGGCATCAGAGGCAGATACGAGACTCTGTTTGCAGGGCAGCCCACCCTCCGAGAGATCATGGACTCTAGAGACCAGCGACAGCTCGGGCGATTCTTACTAGAGATACAGAGTCACAGAGATTCCCTACTCCAGCCTACTGTAGCACTCCATACAGGAGGGAGACAGAGTTAGCTCACTCACTTCTTTATTCCACGACGTGCTGCAGCCCTCCCCCCTTCAGCCCACACACCGAGCGGGGTGACTCTTCAGCAGGCTTAGATATCTCGAGCTAGGAGACGACCCCGTGCTATAGAATATCGGGCCCCGAGACTTCACCGACACCAGATTGCGGAGATCCAGGCTTGTGACCATCGCGCCATGGAGGAGAGACGATCCCAGATGATGGCCGATCCCGTTGCAGCCATCAGGGTGGCCCTGACTCCACCTCCACCTATGTATCACATATTACACCCACCCACTAGCACAGGATGGAGCTAGTAGTCGTCTTAGATGCATTCTCATGGTTGTTGTACTACCCTTTTGCATATAGACTATCATAGATATCGCACTCCATACACCCCCCACCATTTTCATGGGTATCCCCACATGCATACTACGGAGATCTATATCAGCTTAACCAGTTTCTTTTCAGCACTTTTATCTTTTCTGATTGACAGAAGATACACCGATGTACATCGATTTGTCTCATAGGCCGAGTTCGGCCTCCTAATAGACGTAAAAACACTTTCTTTCTTTCTTTCTTTTCTCTCTCTCTCTCTCTCTCTCTCTCTCTCTCTCTCTCTCTCTCTCTCTCTCTCTCTCTCTCTCTCTCTCTCTCTCTCTCTCTCTCTCTCTCTCTCTCTCTCTCTCTCTCTCTCTCTCTCTCTCTCTCTCTCTCTCTCTCTCTCTCACACAAGCATATGCAGCTTTAGCCATGTTAGAGCGGAGATGTCACCAGGCACACTTCCAGGAGCCCCGCACGAAGGGGTGGCTATTTGACACACTAGTCCGACCAGCTATGATGTATGCTGCGACAGTTTGGGCCCCAGGCCTCACAGCCACCCAGTGGAGTGCGATCGAGAGGCCCCAGGTACGTATGATCTCGCGACTATTTCGCGGGAAACAGTCGGTACCACATGACATCATCATGGCAGAGCTAGCTGCACCACCCATGGTAGTAGATGCACTATTCGAGACTATCTGCTTTATTCAGAGCATGAGGGAACTCCCTACAGACAGACTCACACGCAGAGCTTTTGAGGCATCTATACAGATATCAGAGTCAGGATATGAGAGAGCTTGGTACACTCAGGTTAGAGTATGGTTTGATAGTCATGGGCTTGATATGGACAGATTACCGCCTTTTCAGTACGACCCAGACTCACCTCACATCCACCTCTCCCGTCATGAGAGGAATGTTGTGTTGAGACAGGATCTTTGGAAGCGCTACATTAGTCAGACATGGCACACACCACACATGGGATCGAGACTATTGCACTATCGAGACCAGTTCTTAGACATCCTAGCAGACGGTTTCATCCGGCGGCCATGTTACATGGATACTTACATGCCTCATAGCTCGAGGGTAGCGATTGGCCAGTTGAGAGTCTCATCACATAGACTAGAGATTGAGACGGGCAGAGCCGCAGACATTCCCAGAGAGGAGCGGATATGCAGGGTTTGCAGAGTAGAGATAGAGGATGAGGAGCACTTTGTATGCAGATGTAGCGCATATGATGGCATCAGAGGTAGATACGGGACTCTATTTACAGGGCAGCCCACCCTCCGAGAGATCATGGACTCTAGAGACCAGCGACAGCTCGGGCGATTCCTACTAGAGATACAGAGTCACAGAGATTCCCTACTCCAGCCTACTGTAGAAGCCCATACAGGAGGGAGACAGAGTCAGCTCACTGAGTTCTTTATTCCACGACGTGCTGCAGCCCTCCCCCCCTCAGCCCACACACCGAGAGGGGTGACTCTTCAGCAGGCTCAGGCTTCTCGAGCTAGGAGACGACCCCGTGCTAGAGGATATCGGGCCCCGAGACATCACCACCATCAGATTGCAGAGATCCAGGCTCGTCACCATGGCGCCATAGAGGAGAGACGATTCCAGATGATGGCTGATCCCGTTGTAGCTATCACGATGGCCCTGACTCCACCTCCACCTATGTATCACATCTTACACCCGCCCATTAGCACAGGATGGAGCTAGTTAGTCGTTTCAGATGCATTCCCATGCTTGTTGTACTACCCCTTTGCATATAGACTGCCATAGATATCGCACTCCATACACCCCCCCTTTCATGGGTATCTCCACACGCATTTCACGGAGATATGTATCAGCTTAACCAGTTTCTTTTCAGCACTTTTATCTTCTCTGATAGACAGAAGATACACCCATGTACATCGATTTGTCTCATAGGCCGAGTTCGGCCTCCTAATAGACGTAAAAACACTTTCTTTCTTCTTCTTTCTTTCTTTCTTTTCTCTCTCTCTCTCTCTCTCTCTCTCTCTCTCTCTCTCTCTCTCTCTCTCTCTCTCTCTCTCTCTCTCTCTCTCTCTCTCTCTCTCTCTCTCTCTCTCTCTCTCTCTCTCTCTCTCTCTCTCTCTCTCTCTCTCTCTCTCTCTCTCTCTCTCTCTCTCTCTCTCTCTCTCTCTCTCTCTCTCTCTCTCTCCCCCCCCCCCCCTCCATGCCTCCCAAGTTGGAGGAACAGCTGACCACCTTAGAGCATATCCTCCGAGAGTTAATAGGAAAACAGAAGAAAGAAGGAGATTCTGCACTGAACGGGGTTACCCGCAAAGTTTCCACCCTGTAAGCCAAGGTGGCAAACTTGGAGAAGGAAAACGAGTCCCTTCGGGAAGAGCTACTTGCTACCCGCAAGCAACACTCACTGGACGAGGAGGAGTTGCACACTGAGCTTACTAAGATGAGAACGAAATTGGACAGCATACGCGAGGAGGGGGAGATCGCCCCTCAGCTAGAGGACATTCGGGTGACTATCAAAAAGGAGTGCATGGAGGTGGTTCAGAGCGAGCTTGAGATTAAGAAGGATTGATGGGTCGAGGTTGTAAAAAAGAACCTTCGACAGGAGGCAAAGAAGAACCACCACCATGAGGAGATCCACATAGTACACACCACCATTGAGGAGGAGGGGATGGGATAGGCCCGCAGGCTCAATGCTCGCGTCTCTCGCCTCACAGAGACAGACGGATCACCAGAGCACGACGGGCATCGCTTGTGCACATTACTCGGATACCGCGCGGATGAGCCTCTCCCTTTCACCAGAGCCTGAAGAGCAGGACGGGACAGGGGACACCACACGGAGCAAAGCACTTATCCTTCAGTTCTTAGATGAGGCCGGGAGGAGAGACTTCCTCAGACGACGGGCGGTACTACTCACTACACCGAGCACCCCCATCTATTTAGATGACAATCTCACACGGATGCAGGTAGAGCACAGACGTGCATGCATGCCACGTGTCCTCCAAGCAAGACGAGAGGGACATCGTGCCCTATACAGAGACGGTCGTGCCATCATTGATGGACGACCCATTGACTAGGGATTCGCGGCCTATGAGACAGCACAACATGAGGTGCACTTTGCGGTCTGGAATTGCAATGGATCTTTGTGGACACATCCAGGACGCCTTGAGGAGGTCATGGAGGACAGAGACATGATCTTCTTGACAGAGACACACGAGAGCCCGGGGAGGAGCCTACCGAGGATTGAGGGCTATATGTGGGAGTCAGCTCACTGCCGACAGATGAGACAGCACACCACACGAGGATCAGGAGGAGTAGCCGTGCTCTACGGACAGTCGCTACAACACAGGGTACAGGTGGTAGCCAGAGACCCAGAGGCACGTGTCATGTGGATACGCCTCCAGCTATCAGAGGAGAGAGCAGCGTATTTCGCCGTCCGCTATATTGCAACCACCGGCTCGCGCTTCACACATTCCCCCGAGCAACCCTTAAGGGGGGAGGGAACAGACACCACATCGCCATATGACTGCCTCAGTGACACCATTATGGAGTATATCGGGATGGGCGAAGTCTTCCTTGTAGGAGACTTCAATGCCTGGACTCAGAGCCACCAGTGTGATATCTATGACTTTGAGGACCCTGAGATGCTTCGTACCATAGAGGATATGTCTACACTCAGAGCCTGAGCCGACACCGCCACACCCACCTCATATGGCAGATACCTACTCCATATGGGAGCAGCACACCGTCTCATTATATATAATGGGAGGGCGACCTGGCCCACCTCGGGTGGCCTCACCTGCATTCCACCCACGACACCACAGGGGGGTAGTGTGGTAGACTATGTTATCGGACCCCGGGAGGCGACGCATCTCATCACCTCATTCACTATCCCACCCATACCGACTGGAGCTCACCTTTCATATCTTGCCCTATCCATACGCGGCTCACCATGCATATCACACCCCGTCACCATACCGCCACATGCCCATACCACCATTCACTTTAGACATGAGCTAGCACATATCTATAACTCCCATGATCGAGAGCGCATCTACTCCCTTGATCCCTCTGCCTCATTGGACACCCTCACCGCCCACTTCTCCTCGATCCTCCATACATCCGCTACTCTCAGCTTCCCATATACCACCCACAGCACCGCACATTCGACACGGCTAGGGCATACACCCCAAAATAGATGGTACGATGAGGAGTGTAGGCGACTATACCGACATCTCATAGCACAGAGTATCTTGGGATCCATCACAGAGAGGGAGACACGACGACAGATGTGAGCCCTCACACGCCGGAAGCGACGAGCTTTCCAGGAGAGACAGGAAGCAGAGTTGTTCGACCTTCTCATGAGTAGGGATTGTGCCACCGCGTGGAGGGCACTACGGGAGCCACGCCCACCTACACCCATAGCAGATCCTTAGACTTGGCACACCTACGCCCGGAGCTTATATGACATCCGAGAACAGCCACCATTGCCGATCCCTCCCACACCGCGTCCTGTGATATCCACCCTCTTCACGGCAGTCATGGTACGACAGGCCATCCATAGGCTACAGCATGGCCGTTCAGCAGACCACACGGGGCTACAGGGTGAGCACTTTATATACGCAGCCGATGTAGTTTCCCACCTGATCGCCCATCTCTTCAACCGTGCTTTGGTTGAGGGATTACCTGACTCGTCGACTATGCATACTATCACGCCTATCCATAAGTCCGGCGATATGATGGATCCAGGGAACTACAGGACTATTATGATAGCCATATCCTGGCCAAGATCTATGGGGCAGTACTAGAGGCAGAGCTCAGTACACACGCTGGACAGCTGGGATCAGAGCACCCCGCCAGGCAGGCTTCCGCTGCACTTTCTCCACCATCGACCACATCTTCGTACTTCGTTGCTTGATTGAGAGCGCGAAGGCGAGGAAGCAAAGACTATATTGTTGCTTTGTGGATTTCCGCAAAGCCTTCGACATGGTTCCTCGAGAGAGACTACTACGGAGGCTCCAGGAGTTACAGCTACCATCAGACATGCCATGGGCCATCCATGCTCTGTATGCACGAGTTACAGGCAGGGTACGCTGCCCTGGCGGCCTATCAAACAACCTTGTTAGCACCATTGCTGTGAAACAAGGTTGCCCCCTGTCACCCACTCTCTTCGGTCTCTACATCGACGAGATCACGGAGTATATACAACGAGCAGGAGGGCTAGGAGGAGACCTCGGAGGTACGCCAATACACATCCTATTATATGCTGATGACATTGTCTTGCTTTCAGAGTCACAGGAGGGGTTGCAGTCACATTTACAGGCACTCGATACCTTCTGCATGGAGAGAGGACTCACAGTGAACCTTGGCAAGACCAAGGTCATGATCTTCCATACCTCGAGGACAGTACGCCATCGCGCCTGTTTCAATGCAGCTCGAGGACAGATAGAGGTAGTGGACTCCTACGTCTACCTACGTGTCACCTTCTCAGGGAGCACAGGGGTATTCTCCATGGCACAGGCAGCGAGAGATAGATTGACGCGAGGCTATGCAGCACTTGCAGGATTGGAGAGACGCTGCTTTCAGACACATTTTCAGGAGCCCCGGACTAAGGGGTAGCTCTTTGACACTCTAGTGACACCCCCATTGATGTATGCAGCAGCAGTTTGGGACCTGGGATCATGGAGGCGATGTGGACGCACATTGAGAGGCCCCATGTCATCATGATCTCACGCTTGCTGCGCAGCAAGCCCTCCGTTCCACATGACATTATACGAGCTGAGCTTGGCACACCACCGATGCTACTGGAGGCCCTCTTCCAGTTGGTGACCTTTATTCTGAGGGTCAGAGAGCTCCGCCCCAAAGCAGACTCACCAGGCTTGCATTTGAGAGCTCCAGACATTTAGCAGAGACAGGGCATGAGAGAGTATGGTATGCACAGACTTACCAATGGTTAGCAGACCATGGCATGAGCATTACCGATCTTCCCCCCTTTCAGTATGACCTCTCTTCCCCCCACATTAACCTCTCTCGTTCGGAGAGGAATAGGATCATCCATCAGGATCTACTACAGATACACGTCAGGGAGACATGGATAGCACCATGGGAGCCTCTTCCCACAAACAGGCAATACTATAGAGACCACTTCCTGACTGTGACAGCGGATGGTTTCATTTAGAGACCACGATACATGGATATATACATGGCACGAGCTGAGAGAGTGGCCATTGGGCAGCTCAGAGTATCATCACACCAGCTCGAGATTGAGGTTGGGCGAGCGACACATACCCCGAGGGACGAGAGATTATGCAGGATATGTAGAGAGGAGGTGGAGGACGAGGAGCACTACACATGTAGATGTCACGCATATGAGGACATCATAGACCGCTACCCACAGCTCTTCAGGGGGGGCAGAGAGATCAGGGCTTTATTGGGGACAGAGGACTAGCGCCCTCTAGGTCGTTTCCTCCGGCAGCAGATGGAGATACACCAGGCCCCCCTCCTCCAGCAGCAGATGGAGATACACCTGGCCCCCCTCCCTCAGACTCATATTACAGATTTTTTGAGACCCAGAGCCACTCGGGGACCGAGCTCGATGCGGGGTGTCACATTACACAGAGCAGAGGAGCTTAGACAACAGCGTCGACAATCGAGACCCCCACTCGGGAGAGTCCGTCCACACCAGAGAGAGATTCAGGCGATTCACGCACTCCATGACAAGGAGATATGGAGATGTCAGAAGCGCATTCAGAGCATTTTGAGGATAGCCATGATGCCTTACCCACCGATGCATTATATTCTACACCCACTCCAGGCATTTAGAGGGTTGTGATACCATCGAGCCTCCCATCCCTATGCATATCATGTTTGTATCACACCCATTGAGCATATAGAGTGCATACCCATAGCACCCCACACCCTTGATGCAAGTTATTGTCCACTCCTTTTATACCCGTTTTTTGTACTCTCACTTTATTTTCCTTTTGGGATCACAGTGGATTGGATCATACTGATGTATATGTTTTGTCTTATAAGCCGATTTTTGCCTCTAATAGACGTTAAAAAGTCTTTCTTTCTTACTTTCTCTCTCTCCCCCCCCCCCTCTCTCTCTCCCCTCTCCCCCCCCTCTCCCCCTCCCCCCCTCTCCCCTCTCCCCCCCTCCCCCCCTCCCCCCCTACCCACCACCTCCCCTCCTCTTCCCCCCCTCCCCTCCCCCCTCCCCCCCCCCGCTCCCCCCACCCCTCTTCCCTCCCTCCCTCCCTCTCTCTCAGGACAGGATCTTGGGGGACCGATCCGAGATACAGACTCACCATACACAGCACTTTCAGATGAGATACTACATTACAGCACACTAGGTGAAGTCTTCCTTATGGGGGACTTCAATGGCCGCACTCAGTCACATCAGTATGAGGCATACGACAATGGATCACCCACATCTCATGAGGACCAGAGACCTAGATGACATGAGCACCAATAGAGTATCGGCGGATATGGGTCAGGACACCACCGGGTATGGCACACATCTACTTGAGCTAGGCAGCGGATATCAGCTCGTTATATATAACGGGATGAATCGCTGGCTAGGTTCGGGCGGACTTACTTGCTTCCCTCACAGAGGAGGTGAGAGCAAAGTCGACTACATTTTAGGTACCACCTCTGACTCATCCCCTCACTTAGTATTGGACGACACCCACTTGGTGCTGACCATACATTTATCACATTCACACTCTCATCTCCAATTCCATTAGACCCTCCCTCACCTACTCAAACACGCACCACAATACACTTCACACACGAGCTCTCACACGTTTATGCACACCATTTACACACCCCCCTACTCTCCCTCGATCCACTCTCACCCATGGACACACTTACATCACAGCTCACCACCATCCTACAGGACTCAGCTCTCTGCAGCTTCCCACACCGCACACATATTCACCCTCCACGCACAGGTTCCATGCCTCAAAACCGCTGGTATGATGCAGATTGTGGTGAGCTTCGGAAGCACCTACGGATTTTAGAGCATAGAGGGGATATTACACACACAGAGGCACAGCGTCGCATCCAGAGCCTTACTCGCTGCAAACGGTGACATTGGCAGGAGAGACACTAATGGGATATTTATCATTTGCTCATGAGTCGAGACAGTGTAGTGGCATGGTGACATTTGAGAGAGAGGAGAGAGCAGACACCCATTCGAGATCCGAGCACTTGGCATAGCTATGCACGGAGCCTATACGAGATCCCATACCAGCCCCCCATTCCAAGACCACAAAGCTCACGTTCTACTTCCTCTGACTTCTTCACACCCACTATGGTGGGACGCGCTATTGCCCGACTACAGCATGGTAGGGCCCATGACCATTTCGGTTTACAGGTAGACCACATCATCTACGAAGGCACGACCCTTGAACCGCTCATTGCCCACCTCTTTAAGCGTGCATTTGCTGAAGGATTCCCTGACTCATGGACTCAGCACACCATAGTGCCCATTCATGAGTCGGGTGATACTATGGATCCAGCTACATACCAGACGATCATGATTGGCCCTATACTGGCCAAGTTAAATAGGGAAGTACTAGAGACAGAGTTGAGTACTCTCGCTGAGAGGAAGGGTATCAGGGCTCCAAGACAGGCAGGTTTCAGACGCGATTACTCTACCATTGACCACATCTTCACTCTAAGATGCCTGATCGACCAGGCAAGGGTGAGGAAGAGGAGATGATATTTTTGCTTTGTGGACTTCCACAAAGCATTTGACACTATTCCCAGGGAACGACTCTTTAGACGACTACTTGATATCAGAGCTCCGGAGGAGATAATATGGGGGATCTACGCCTTATATCAGAGAGTATCTGGTAGAGTCAGATGCCCATGGGGCTTATCTCATCCACTTGCTAGCACTAACGGCGTGAAGCAAGGATGCCCTCTTTCACCCACCCTCTTTGGTATCTACATTGATGAGATAGTGGACTACATACAACAACGAGGTGGTGATGGCATTGAGGTACGTGGGTCCACGGTCCATCTTCTTTTATACACTCATGATATTGTATTGGTTTCAGAGTCTGCAGAAGGTCTACAGCATCATCTACATGGCCTAGATGACTTTTGCAGACACATAGGGTTATCTGTGAACCTTGGTAAAACCAAGGTCATGATCTTTCATACATCAGCACAGGTACGCAGACATAGTTTGTTCACAGCAACAGGTGGACTGATTGAGGTGGTCGGATCATATGTTTACTTGGGGGTGACATTTACAGCAGCATCAGGGGTCTTCTCTATGTCTCAAGCAGCCCGTGACCGCATCACACGTGGGTATGCAGCACTAGCTTTGATGGAGAGACAGTGCCACGAGGCATATTTTCAGGAGCCCCGCACAAAGGGGTGGCTCTTCGACACTTTGGTTACGCCAACACTCATGTATGGGGCAGCCATATGGGACCAGGCTTAGCTACATCAGTGTGGACAGTATTAGAGAGGCCACAGATCCTCATGATTGCCAGACTTATCCGTAGCAAGCCTTCCGTACCACATGATATCATTAGAGCAGAGCTCGCTGCACCACCGATGCTAGTTGAGGCACTATTCCAGAGAGTATGCCTATTACACAGACTCTGGAGCATGGATACAGAGCGCATTGGCTATCGTGCTTTCCACACATCACGTGATATGGCATTAGCTGGCGACACCTCCTCATGGTATGCACAGACACGAGACTGGAAGGCCCACCATGACTTTGACATAAACAGGCTACCACCACTATAGTACGACTCACATGCACCCACCTACTTGCTCTCTCATCATAAGAGGAATAGGGTCATTCGTCAAGAGATATGGCATACATACATACAGAGGACATGGGTGAGCCCTAGGGATACATTGCCACCAAAAATGCTCTCCGGCGTTTATCACATCATTGTGATCAGATCCCCAGGTTACTTAGACCTACGAGCACCCTTCCAGGTAGAGGAGTCACTCTGGTTGTGCATGACTATGAGAGACCAGCGACGCTTGGGACGCTTTCTCACAGCAGCATACGAGAGGCGATAGCGGTCACTACAGCCCACACATCAGCCACGGGTGAGTAACGAGACACACGAGAGCCCAGGAAGAGCCTACCGAGGATTGAGGGCTATATGTGGGAGTCCGCTCACCACCGACAGATGAGACAGCACACCAAACGAGGATGAGGCCGAGTAGCGGTGCTCTACAGACAATCCCTAGAGCACAGGGTACAGGCGGTAGCTAGAGACCCAGAGGCACGTTTCATGTGGATACCCTCCGCTATCAGAGGGCCCTACGTGGGCCACGCCCACCTACACCCATAGCAGATCCTCAGACTTGGCACACCTACGCCTAGAGGTTATATGACATCCTAGGAAAGCCACCATTGCCGATCCCTCCCACACCGCGTCCTGTGATATCCACCCTATTCACGGCAAGCATGGTACGATAGGCCATCCATAGGCTACAGCATGTCCGTTCAGCAGACCACACGGGGCTACAAGGCGAGCACTTTATATACGCAGAAGAAGTAGATCCCCACCTGATCGCCCATCTCTTCAATCGTGCTTTGGTTCAGGGATTACCTGACTCGTGGACTATGCATACCATTACGCCTATCCATAAGTCCGGCGATATGATGGACCCAGGGAACTACAGGACTATTATGATAGGCCATATCCTGGCCAAGATCTATTGGGCAGTACTAAAGGAAGAGCTCAGTACACACACTGAGGCAGCGCCCGGCCACGCAGGCTTCTGCCGCACTTTCTATACCATCGACCACATCTTCGTGCTTCATTGCTTGATTGTACGCAGCAGCAGTATGGGCACCAAGGATCACGGAGGCGATGTGGACGCGGATTGAGAGGCCCCAGGTCACCATGATCTCACGCTTGCTGCGCAGCAAGCCCTCCGTTCCACATGACATCATACGAGCTGAGCTTGGCACACCACCGATGCTAGTGGAGGCCGTCTTCCAGTTGGTGACTATTATTTTTAAAGTCAGAGAGCTTCCCACCAGCCGACTCACCACGCTTGCATTTGAGAGCTCTAGACATTTGACGGAGACACGGCATGAGAGAGTATGGTATGCATACACCTAATGATGGTTAGCAGACCATGGCATGAGCATTACGGATCTCCCCCCTTTTCAGTATGACCTCTCTTCACCCAAATTACCCTCTTTCGTTCAAAGAGGAATAGGATCATCCGTCAGGACCTACTACAGATACACGTCAGGGAGACATGGATAGCACCACAGGAGCCTCTTCCCACAAAGAGGCAACACTACAGAGAGCACTTCCTGACTGTGAGAGTGGATGGTTTCATCCAGAGACCACGATACATGGATACATACATGGCACCAGCTCAGAGAGTGGCCATTGGGCAGCTCATAGTATCATCACACCAGCTCGAGATTGAGGTTGGGCGAGCGACACATACTCAGACGGACGGAGAGATTATGTAGGATATGCCGAGAGGAGGTGGAGAACGAGGAGCATTACACATGTAGATGCCAGTCATATGAGGACATCAGAGACCGCTATCCACAGCTCTTCAAGGAGCCCAGAGAGATCAAGGCTTTATTGGGGACAGAGGACCAGCGCCCTCTATTGGGGACAGAGGACCAGCGCCCTCTAGGTCGTTTCCAAGTAGAGCTCGAGCACTGTCATGCATCACTTCTCCAGCAGCAGATGGAGATACACCTGCCCCCCCCCCCCCCCCCTCAGACTTATATTACAGATTTTTTCAGACCCACACCCACTCGAGGACCCAATTCCATGCGGGGTGTCACATTGCACAGAGCAGAGGAGCTTAGACGACAGCATCAACGACCGAGACCCCCACTCCGAAGAGCTCGTCCACACGAGAGAGAGATTCATGCGATTCACGCATGCCATGACATGGAGATACGGAGACGTCAGCAATGCACCCGTGTCGATGTGGACGTTCAGAGCATTTTGAGGATCGCCATGATGCCTTACCCACCGATGCATTATATCCTATACCCACTCCAGGCATTTAGAGGGTTTTGATACCATGGAGCCTCCCCTCCCTATGCATATCATATTTGTATCTCACCCATTCAGCATATAGAGTGCTAGTTATTATCCACACCCACACCCTTGATGACAGTTATTATCCACTCCTTTTATACCCCTTTTTTGTACTCACACTTTATTTTCCTTTTGGGATCAAAGTGGATTGGATCATACTGATGTATATGTTTTGTCTCATAAGCCGATTTTGGTCTCTAATAGACGTTAAAAAGTCTTTCTTTCTTTCTTTCTCTCTCGTCTGACGCCTCTGACGCGCAGGTCTTACATCTTTGATGCGACGGTCTTACGTCTCTGACGCGACGGTCTTACGTCTCGGACGCGACGGTCTTACGTCTCTGACGTGACAGTCTGAAGCCCTGACGCACTGATCTGTCGCCTCTGACGAGCAGATCTGAGGCCTCTGACACGATCTGACACCACTGACATAGAGCAGCTTTTACGCCTCTGAAGTGATACAACAGATCTGACACTGGATAGAGCATATCTTAAGCTTCTCTGAAGTAGTACTACCAAGAAGTTGGTACTAGGAGCAGTTTGAAATTTTTGTTCTGCTCATGAGATATGACTCAGAGGTGGTAGGGTTTGCTTCCAGAAACCCTAGCTTGACTCCTCTGTACCTTCGCAAAATGGCCACGAAACAAACACTTACCATCAACAGCTGCTTAGGGCATTTTTAAGAAGACAACATTTTACTTCAGTTAAAAAGCACACATAAATAGAAGAGGAGAATGGCACGGTTAGAGAAAGAAGAGGTGGAAGAGATGATCAGTAAAGCTATCAAAGATGTTAAAAAAGAGGAAGACAAAGCACTAACTCAAGAAATGAGAAGAGCTTTTGAGAAGATTAAAGCCTTTGAAGATCAAATCAAAGACATCAAAGAGGACCGAGACGAATTGAAGGCTGAAATCCACCACCTTCAAGAAGAGATTGTTCACATGAAGATCTCTAGGGTCAAAGAGGAAGGAGAGATCTCTCAAGTGGAAGAACTCAGAGAAGAGCTCAAAAAGGAAATCAGATCAGAAGTGGAGTCCACTCGAGAGACATGGGTAGAAGTAGTTCACAAGAGGGTCAAGAAAAAAGTCAGTGAAGAGGCACGGAAGGGAGAGCTCTCTAGAGTCCAGGACACACTCGAGGAAGAAAGGCTTCGACACACATGCCGATTACATGTACGGATTACAAGGATCTCAAAAGGCACATCACCGGATGTAGATGCCACTAACATCTTCCGACGCTTGGGACACGAGAGCATGCCTTTTATAGACGCATGGAGGGTTGGTAAAGACACGTCCCGACCACGAGCACTCATCCTTCGTATGAGCTCTGAGGATACACGTATCGCCTCCTTCCGACAACGACCAGTACTACGCGGACTACTTGGAGGAGCAATATATATGGACGAGGATCTCAGAGGATGCAGATAGAGCACCGTCCGACATTTATGCCACATATTCTTTAGGCCCGACGAGAGGGAAAGAAGGCTTTCTACCGAGACGGTAAAGTCTTCATTGACGGACTCCCTATCAAATAGGGATATGTGGCCTATGAGGCAACACCATATCAGGAGTCACCACTCAGAGGAGTGCTATGGAACTGCAATGGAGCACTTTGGACACGGCCAGACCGATTGGAAGAGATCCTAGACACTCATGACTTTGCTTGCATCACAGAGACCCACGAGAGCCCAGAGAGAGGTCTACCTCGCATTGCAGGTTTTCATTGGGAATCTGCATTCAGGACCATGACGAGACAGAGTACAGCATGAGGGTCCGGGGGTGTTGCCATCATATTTAGACAGGAGATACAGATTCGGATCCATATCATAGGAAGAGACAAGGAGGCACGATTCATGTGGGTCCCCATGGAGATACGACCAGAGATCTGGCTTTACATTGCCATATGCTACTTCCCACCTCGCGGATCCCGATACGCAGGATAGGACCTTGGGGGACCGACCGAAGAGAGAGACTCACCATACATAGCACTTTCAGATGAGATTCTACATTACAGTACCCTAGGTGAAGTCTTCCTTATGGGAGACTTCAATGGCCGCACCCAGTCACGTCAGTGCAAGGCATATGACATGGACCATCCACAGCTCATGAGGGGCAGAGATCCAGATACGAGCACTAGTAGAGTTTAAGCAGATATGGGTCAGGACTCAGGACACCAGCGGGTATGGCAGACATCTCCTTGAGTTAGGCAGCCGACACCATCTCATTATATATAATGGGATGCATCGTTGGCCAGGCTCGGGCAGACTTACTTGCTTCCCTCATGGAGGGGTTGAGAGCACGTTCGATTATATTTTAGGTACCATCTCTTGAGCCTCACTTCTCCCCTCACTTAGTATTGGACGACGCCCACTTAATGCCGACCATACGTAAATCACATTCACACTTTCATCTCCTATCACATTAGACCCTCCGTCACTCATCGAGCCAAGCACCACAATACACGTCACACACGAGCTCTCACATGTTTACGCACACCACTTACACACGAGGCTACTCTCCCTCGATCCGCTCTCATCTTTGGACACACTTACATCACAGATCACCACCATCCTTCATGACTCAGCTATCCACAGTTTTCCACATCGCACACATACACATCCTCCACGCACAGGATCCATGCCACAGAACCGTTGGTACGGTGCAGATTGTCGAGAGCTAAGGAAGCATCTACGGATTTTAGAGCTTAGAGGGGATATTACACGCAGACAGGCACAGCGTCGCATGCAAAGCCTTACTCGCCGCAAGCGGCGGGAATGGGAGGAGAGACAGCACTGGGATATCTACAATTTGCTCATGAGTCTGGATCGTGCAGTGGCATGGCGACATCTAAGGGAGAGGAGAGAACAGACACCCATTCGGGACCCGAGCATTTGGCATAACTATGCACAGAGCCTATACCAGATCCCAGACAAGCCCCCCATTCCCAAGCCGCAGAGCTCACGTCCCACTAGCTCTCACTTCTTCACACCCACTATGGTGAGCCGCGCTGTTTCCCATTTACAGCATGGCAGAGCCCATGACTAGTTCAGTTTACAGGTTGACATCTCATCTACGGATGCACGACTCTTGCACCGCTCATTGCCCACCTCTTCAACCGTGCACTGGTTGAAGGGTTCCCTGACTCATGGACTAAGCACACCATAGTGCCCATTCATAAGTCAAGTGATGTATGGATCCAGCTACATATCGGATGATCATGATTGGCCCCATATTGGCCAAATTATATGGGGCAATGCTAGAGACAGAGTTGAGCACCCTCGCCAAGAGGAAGGGCATCAAGGCTCCAGGACATGCAGGTTTCATACGAGATTACTCTACCATTGACCACATCTTCACTCTGAGATGTCTGATGGATTAGGCAAGAGTGAGGAAGAGGAGATTATATTGTTGCTTTGTGGACTTCCGCAAAGCCTTCGACACAGTTCCCAGGGAGAGACTCTTCAGACGCCTACTTGATATCGGTGCTCCAGATGAGATGATATGGGGGATCTATGCCTTATATGAGAGAGTATCTAGTAGAGTCAGATGTCCAGGAGGCTTATCTCACTCACTTGCTAGCACCATCGGAGTGAAAGAGGGCAGACTCTGAAACCAGCACCCTTGCTGGTTTCAGAGTCTGTCGAAGGTCTCTAGCACCACCTACATGGCCTAGACGACTTCTGCATACATAGAGGGCTATCTGTGAACCTTGGTAAAACCAAGGTTATGATTTTTCATACATCAGCACAGGTGAGGAGACATATTTCTTCCACAGTAGCAGGCGGGCCGATTGAGGTAGTCGGATCATATGTCTATCTCGGAGTGACATTCAGAGCACCCTCTGAAGTTTTCTCTGTCTCACGCAGCCCGGGATCGCATCACACGTGGATACGCATCACTAGCCTTGATGGAGAGAATGTGCCACCAGGCTCACTTTTAGGAGCCCTGCACGAAGGGATGGCTCTTCGACACTTTGGTTACACCAGCGCTCATGTATGGAGCAGCCATATAGGGGCCGGGGTTAGCTACATCAGCATGGATAGCATTGGAGAGGCCACAGATTCTCATCATTGCAAGACTCATCCGCAACAAGCCTTCGATACCACATGATATCATCAGAGCAGAGCTCGCTGTACCACCGATGGTAGTAGAGGCCCTGTTCTAGACAGTATGCCTATCACATAGGATCCAGAGCATGGATACAGAGCGCATCACTTATCGAGCTTTCCAGGCATCACGTGACATGGCATTAGCAGGAGACACCTCCTCATGGTACGCATAGACACGAGATTGGCTGGCCCACCATGGTTTTGACATAGACAGACTACCACTACAGTATGACTTACAGGCCCCCACCTATTCGCTCTCCCATCACGAGAGGAATAGGGTCATTCGACAAGAGATATGGCACCATGGGTACATTGCCACCAAAAATGCTTCACTACCGTGAGCATTTTCTACAGATCTCAGACCAGGGCTTCATTGAGACTCCACGATACATGCAGACATACCTACCACACCACCTCCGAGTCGTCATTGGGCAGCTTCGAGTTTCATCACATCAGCTCGAGATCGAGAGTGGTCGGACCAGGGGAGTCCCTAGAGAGGAGAGGTGGTGCCCAGTATGCCATACAGAGATACAGAGCGAGAAGCACTTTGCTAACAGATGTCGAGCATACTTAGTTAGATCTACGAGCACAGTTCCACATAGCGGAGTCACTACAGTTGTGCATGACCACCGGAGACCAGCGGAGGTTGGGACGTTTCCTCACGGCAGCATATGAGAGACGAGATCAGTCCCTACAGCCCACGCATCAGACACGCGTGAGTACCCAGCAGACCATTACTCAGTTCTTTCAGCGAGATGGGCTACATCAGACAGGCCAGCCTTCCCGAGGCATAGGACTCACTCTTGAGCAGGCAACGGCACAGAGAGTACGACGTCGACCACATAGGGCTGGATACGGACGACCACAACTATACCAAGAGGATATTTCATGCATCATGATAGCCCATGACCACATGATGGAGCAGAGGTGCACCACCACCACCTGGGTAGCCTTCCTTCAAGAGACACTCAAACCGCCGCCGATGTACCACATACTCTATCCACCCCCACCGATTATCTGTAGTTAGGATATATATATTCACTCCCATCATGGGCCCCCATGTATTAGGTGGTCATTATCTGCAGAGTCAAAGCCACATCTCCCCATGCACCACTACATTATTACATTATCCCCACTACCTCTCCATCACCCGGTACACTATCCTGTGATTGTTTCAAGCCTTTTTCAGCCTACACAGTTTTGTGTAGCGAGTACTATTCCATTTTATTTCTACACAAAGGTTACTACCGTTGTACATGGTTTTGTCTCATAGGCCAAGTTTGGCCTTTCGAAGACGTTAATATCACTTTCTTTCTTTCTTTCTTTCTCCCTCCCCCCCCCTCCCCGCCCGTCCCGCTCCACCTCCTTCTCCCTCCCTCCCTCATTCCTTCCTTCCTCCCTCTTTGTAAGCAACACGAGCCTCATTTCTTGCATGGTATATAGTTGTAAGTGTGTCCCAAGCATTCTTTGTTGACTTGCAAGAGTAAATCTGAGTGATAATGGCACATTTGACACACAAACCTATCAATGTATGTGCCTGAGCATCTCTGTGATCCCAATGAAGTTGCTCTACAGTACGTGGAGAAGGAAGCGCAACATGAACAGGAATTTGAAGATCATCATCTTCAACGCCATCTGCATCACCTTCAATAACTATGTTTTTCAACACCTTGCACAATATTCCACAACCCCCTTTCTACTAACACATTATGCATCATATATGCCCACAATGGATAATTAGTACGATCCAACTTATCCTCAAGAGCCAACATGCGGAATACATAATTGCTTCCAGCCATGGCTAGTGACTAAATACCGTGATGTAGAAAAATGGTTGTATCTCAAAAAGTTGAACAGAAACACCTTGTCAAGCTTTGCTAAACTTGTAGCAAACTTCGAGGTGCTTGTACTCGCGAATCGAAACATGTATATATATTTGGCACAAAAGAACAAAATTGCCTACACAATCACTGTGATAGTGCATTCGAAAGCTGAAACGAGCTCAAAGTATGCTCACCAATTCTCGTTCTATTTTGAGAATGTGATTGGAGGCATGCATGCATGCATGCATGTATGTATGTATGTATGTATGTATGTATGTATGTATGTATGTATGTATGTATGTATGTATGTATGTATGTATGTATGTATGTATGTATGTATGTATGTATGTATGTATGCATGCAAGCATGCATGCAATGCATGTTGATGTGAGTGTTTACCTCGTCCAAAACGCAAAAGATTGTATATTTGGTGTGGTCTTTGATTCCATGATTTTGAGTTTGAGGAAGCGTTGAAGTTAAACAATTGGAAAGCGACAAAAAAATGTGGCAGAAAGGAGGAGTTTAAATGCACAATAAACGACTCCAAAACCAAAAGCACTTGAATTGTTATACATGAAGATATCATATCAAGTTTTTTTTCTTTATGAAGTCATAGAAGCACACCAGCATGGTTGATTCTAACGCTAGAAGCTTAACACATATCAGCATATACATAAAATGACTTTCAGAACAATGCCGATTTAGTTAGATTCCAGAATAAGCTCATGTTCGCAGTTCATATTTGGTTTCTCATCAGCGCAAATCTTCCTGAGCTTAGCATGGGAACTATGAGACATTTATGAACAAAACTATGCATCGTAACCAGAATAAAACGTATGAGAATATAATTTTTTCTGTGATAACACTACAGTGGCTCTACAAATAAATGTACCTTAGCATGTCATTGCATTTCTTTCATCCATAACTGTCTTGAAATGCTACTTTTTTGTGTCTACACTGGAGCAGAAAGTGTGCTTGGATAGATAATGCACATATGAATTAGCTATAATTTTGCAAAGCCTATTTTAAATAGATCTCAGCACAAATAGAAATGACATTGCACAATTCTTTTTGCATATGTGCGATGCACCATGCTTGAGAAAACAAAGCTTGAAGTTAATTCATGATTTAATGAACCTATAAGTTTGGTGTAGTTGAACACACCTTTCATATTTGTAGTAGGATTCCTGTACCTGGAATTTAAAAACACATACTCAACATAAATCTTCTCTCTCTCTCTCTCTCTCTCTCTCTCTCTCTCTCTCTCTCTCTCTCTCTCTCTCTCTCTCTCTCTCTCTCTCTCTCTCTCTCTCTCTCTCTCTCTCTCTCTCTCTCTCTCTCTCTCTCTCTCTCTCTCTCTCTCTCTCTCTCTCTCTCTCTCTCTCTCTCTCTCTCTCTCTCTCTCTCTCTCTCTCTCTCTCTCTCTCTCAGGCAGGGTACGCTGCCCCGGCGGTCTATCAGAAAGCCTTGTTAGCACCATTGGTGTGAAACAAGGTTGCCCTCTCTCACCCACTCTCTTCGGTCTCTACATCGACGAGATCACGGAGTATATACAACGAGCCGGAGGGCGAGGAGGAGACCTCGGAGGTACGCCAGTACATATCTTATTATATGCTGATGACATTGTCCTGCTCTCAGAGTCACAGGAGGGGTTGCAGTCACATTTACAGGCCCTCGATACCTTTTGCATGGAGAGAGGACTCACAGTGAACCTTGGCAAGACCAAGGTCATGATCTTCCATACCTCCAGGACAGTACGCCATCGCGCCTCTTTCACAGCAGCTGGAGGACAGATAGAGGTAGTGGACTCCTACGTCTACCTAGGTATCACCTTCTCGGGCAGCACAGGATCCATGGCACAGGCTGCGAGAGATAGATTGACACCAGGTTATGCGGCACTTGCAGGATTGGAGAGACGCTTCTTTCAGACACATTTTCAGGAGCCCCGGACTAAGGGGTGGCTCTTTGACACTCTAGTGACATCTGCATTGATGTACGCAGCAGCAGTATGGGCACCAGGGATCACAGAGGCGATGTGGACGCAGATTCAGAGGCCCCAGATCACCATGATATCACGCCTGCTGCGCAGCAAGCCCTCCGTTCCACATGACATTATACGAGCTGAGCTTGGCACACCACCGATGCTAGTGGAGGCCCTCTTCGAGTTGGTGACCTTTATTCTGAGAGTCAGAGAGCTCCCCACTAGCCGACTCACCAGGCTTGCATTTGAGAGCTCTAGACATTTGGCAGAGACAGGGCATGAGAGAGTATGGTATGCACAGACTTACCGATGGTTAGCAGACCATCGCATGAGCATTACGGATCTCCCCCCCTTTCAGTATGACCTCTCTTCCCCCCACATTACCCTCTCTCGTTCGGAGAGGAATAGGATCATCCGTCAGGACCTACTACAGATACACGTCAGGGAGACATGGATAGCACCACGGGGGCCTCTTCCCACAAAGAGGTAACACTACAGAGAGCACTTCCTGACTGTGACAGCGGATGGTTTCATTCAGAGACCACGATACATGGATACATATATGGCACCAGCTGAGAGAGTGGCCATTGGGCAGCTCAGAGTATCATCACACCACCTTGAGATTGAGATTGGGCGAGCCACACATACCCCCAGGGATGAGCGATTATGCAGGATATGTAGAGAGGAGGTGGAGGATGAGGAGCACTACACATGTAGATGCCAGGCATACGAGGACATCAGAGACCGCTACCCACAGCTCTTCACGGGGCCTAGAGAGATCAGGGCTTTATTGGGGACAAAGGACCAACGCCCTCTAGGTCGTTTCCTAGTGGAGCTCCAGCACCGTCGCGCATCACTCCTCCAGCAGCAGATGGAGATACACCTGACCCCCCCCCCCCCTCAGACTTATATTACAGATTTTTTCAGACCCACATACACTCGAGGGCCCAGCTCGATGCCGGGTGTCACATTACACAGAGCAGAGGAGCTTAGACGACAGCGTCGACGACCGAGACCCCTTGTCCGGAGAGCTCGTCCACATCTGAGAGATTCAGGCGATTCATGCACGCCATGACATGGACATACAGAGACGTCAGCAGCGCACCCCTATCGATTTGGACGCCCAGAGCATTTTGAGGATCGCCATGATGCCTTACCCACCGATGCATTATATCCTACACCCACTCCAGGCATTTAGGGGGTTGTGATACCATCGAGCCTCCCCTCCCTATGCATATCATATTTGTATCTCACCCATTGAGCATATAGAGTGCATACCCATAGCACCCCACACCCTTGATACGAGCTACTATCCCTCCTTTTATACCCGTTTGCAGTACTCACACTTTATTTTCGTTTTGGATCAAAGTGGATTGGATCATACTGATGTATATGTTTTGTCTCATAGGCCGATTTTGGCCTTTAATAGACGTTAAAAAGTCTTTCTTTCTCTCTCTCTCTCTCTCTCTCTCTCTCTCTCTCTCTCTCTCTCTCTCTCTCTCTCTCTCTCTCTCTCTCTCTCTCTCTCTCTCTCTCTCTCTCTCTCTCTCTCTCTCTCTCTCTCTCTCTCTCTCTCTCTCTCTCTCTCTCTCTCTCTCTCTCTCTCTCTCTCTCTCTCTCTCTCTCTCTCTCTCTCTCTCTCTCTCTCTCTCTCTCTCTCTCTCTCTCTCTCTCTCTCTCTCTCTCTCTATCTCTCACTCCCTCCCTCCTCCTCCCCCCCCCTCTCCCCCCCCTCGCCCTTCCCCCCCCCTCTCCCCCCCCTCGCCCTTCCCCCCCCCCCCCACCCTCTCCCCCTCCCACCACCCCTCCCCTCCCCCCCCCCCTCCCCCCTCCCCCCCCCCCCTCCTCCCCCTCCCCCTCTCCCCTCTCCCCCTCCCCCTCCGCCTCCCCGCCCCCCTCTCTCCCCCTCCCCCTCCCCCTCTCTCTCTCTCTCTCTCTCTCTCTCTCTCTCTCTCTCTCTCTCTCTCTCTCTCTCTCCTCTCTCTCTCTCTCTCTCTCTCTCTCTCTCTCTCTCTCTCTCTCTCTCTCTCTCTCTCTCTCTCTCTCTCTCTCTCTCTCTCTCTCTCTCTCTCTCTCTCTCTCTCTCTCTCTCTCTCTCTCTCTCTCTCTCTCTCTCTCTCTCTCTCTCTCTCTCTCTCTCTCTCTCTCTCTCTCTCTCTCTCTCTCTCTCTCTCTCTCTCTCTCTCTCCCCCCCCCCCTCCCCCTCACCAGTAGCTAGGGCGTTTTACTCACATTTTGGATCCCCCCATGTATTAGGTGGCCACTATCTGCAGAGTCAGAACCACGTCTCCCCAGCCTTTTCCAGCCCTATATAGCTTTGTGTAGCGATATACTTTTTATTTCATTTTATCTTCTACACAGGGTTACTGCACTTGTACATGGTTTTTGTCTCATAGGCCAAGTTTGCCCTCCAGAAGACGTTAATATGACTCTCTCTCTCTCTCTCTCTCTCTCTCTCTCTCTCTCTCTCTCTCTCTCTCTCTCTCTCTCTCTCTCCTCTCTCTCTCTCTCTCTCTCTCTCTCTCTCTCTCTCTCTCTCTCTCTCTCTCTCTCTCTCTCTCTCTCTCTCTCTCTCTCTCTCTCTCTCTCTCTCTCTCTCTCTCTCTCTCTCTCTCTCTCTCTCTCTCTCTCTCTCTCTCTCTCTCTCTCTCTCTTTCTCTCTCTACATATATCGGGCACAGGCTTCATCGAGATTCCGAGATACATGCAGACCTACCTTCCCCACCACCTACGAGTCGTCATTGGGCAGCTCCGGGTTTCATCACATCAGCTCGAGATTGAGAGGGTTCGGTCCAGGGGAGTCCCCCGTGAGGAGAGGTGGTGCCCAGTATGCCAGACAGAGGTAGAGAGTGAAGAGCATTTTGTTATCAGATGTCCAGCATACATAGACCTACGAGCACAGTTCCAGATCGAGAAGTCATTCCAGCTGTGCATGATTATGGGAGACCAGAGACGCTTGGGACGCTTTCTCACAGCAGCATACGAGAGGCGGGAGCAGTCACTACAGCCCATACATCAGACACGGGTGAGTACCCAGCAAACCATTACCCAGTTCTTTCAGCGAGTTGAGCAAAATCAGAGAGGTCCATCTATAGGGCTCACGCTCCACCAGGCAGCAGCACAGAGAGCACGGCGCCGACCACGCATGGGCGGATATCGTCGACCACGACTATATCAAGAGGATATCTCACGCATCAGGATTGCCTATGACCACATGATGGAGCATAGGCGTACCACCACCCCCTGGGTTGTCTTCCTTCAGGAGGCACTCACACCACCACCGATGTACCACATACTACACCCACCTCCACCCATCACCAGTAGCTAGGGCGTTATACTCACATTTTGGACCCCCCCATGTATTAGGTGGCCACTATCTGCAGAGTCAGAGCCACATCTCCCCAGCCTTTTCCGGCCCTATATAGCTTTGTGTAGCGATATACTTTTTATTTCATTTTATCTTCTACACAGGGTTACTACACTTGTACATGGTTTTTGTCTCATAGGCCATGTTTGGCCTCCAGAAGACGATAATATGACTTTCTTTCTTCTCTCTCTCTCTCTCTCTCTCTCTCTCTCTCTCTCTCTCTCTCTCTCTCTCTCTCTCTCTCTCTCTCTCTCTCTCTCTCTCTCTCTCTCTCTCTCTCTCTCTCTCTCTCTCTCTCTCTCTCTCTCTCTCTCTCTCTTCCGAAGATATAAGATCTACTTTCCTACGCAAGAGGGTGATTTTGAGAGCACTTGATGGCCCCCCCATCTACCTTGACGATGATCTCACACCCATGCAGGTAGCACACCGTCGCGCATGCATGCCAAGAGTACATCAAGCTCGCAAAGAAGGAAAGAAGGCTTCATACAGAGATGGTCGTGTCATCATTGATGGCAAGGCCATCCCATAGGGATTCGCGGCCTGTGAGACACTCGAGGAGATACACCTTGCAGTTTGGAACTGCAATGGAGATCTATGGACACACCCAGAGAGATTGGAAGAGGTGCGCAAAGGCAAAGACATCATTATGCTCACAGAGACACATGAGAGCCCGGACCGGGGCCTACCTCGTGTCCACGGTTTTCAGTGGGAGTCCACATACAGAGAGTGTACACGTCAGCACACCACCCGAGGATCAGGAGGAGTAGCCATACTCTTTAGAGATGGACTTCAGAGCAGGATACAGATAGTCGCACGTGATTCACAGGCCAGATATCTTTGGATTCGACTCCAGCTCTCGCAGGAGCGGATCATCTTCATAGCATTATGCTACTTTGCTCCTTCTAGCTCGCGTTTCGCTATCATAGATCGAGAGGAGGACTCACCATACACTTGCTTGTCAGAAGAGATTACAGAGTACTCTGCATTAGGGGAAGTCTTCCTTATGGGAGACTTCAATGCCAAGACAGGCAATGATCAGTGTGAGATATTTGACCCAGAAGACCCGGAGATACTACATACCATAGAGGATGAGTCTACAGCTCGAGCTTCAGCTGACGCTACACACACTCACTGTGGCACTCACCTACTCAGACTAGGCTCTCGACATAATCTCGTTATCTATAACGGGATGACTCAGTGGCCTACCTCAGGAGGATTGACATGCATACCACACTCAGTCACAGATGGCGGGGGAAGTACAGTCGATTACGTCATAGGGTCCAGAGAGGCCATCCACCTACTTACCTCATTCACCATCCCACCCATACCCATTGGGGCCGATCACACATACCTCGCACTCTCCCTGAAGGGAGACACCCCTACACGCATACCCGCAGCACGCATCCCACACACCACCATCCACTTCACACACGAGCTAGCTCACATATATGCGGCTCGAGTCGAGCAGGGTCTTCTCTTACTTCATCCTGACACTCCACTATCCCTACTCACCTCTCAAATAGCATCAGTTCTTCAGACATCAGCCATCAGCTCCTTCCCACACACCATCCATTCTCGTCACACACCTCCTCCCCGGACTATGCCACAACATCGTTGGTATGATGAGGATTGCAGAGATCTTTACCGCCGACTACGAGCTCAGCGAGCATTGGGAGAGATCACAGAGAGAGAGGCCAAGGGACAGATGAAGACTCTCACACGTCGAAAGAGGCGAGCCTTTGAGGAGGCACAGGAGCTTGAGCTATACCATCTCTTTATGAGTATGGACAGTGCTGCAGCATGGCGCAGCCTACGAGAGCCACGCCCGACCACACCTATTGGAGACCCACACACATGGCATGATTATGCTCAGAGGTTATATGAGGTACCTAGGCAGCCTCCCATTCCCCAGCCACTTGAGCCTCGCCCTACTAGTTCTTCTCTCTTCACAGCAAAGATGGTTGAGAGGGCCATACGACGACTTCGACATGGACGTTCGACAGACCACGCAGGATTGAAGAGCGAGCATCTCATATATGCAGCCTCCACTATAGCCCCGTTGATTGCACATGTCTTCAACCGGGCTATAGGAGAGGGCTTCCCAGAGGAGTGGACTAGGCACACCATTGTGCCTATCCACAAATCTGGCGACACCCTGGATCCAGGGAACTACAGGACCATCATGATTGGCCACACCATGGCCAAACTATACGGTGCCATACTTGAGGCAGAGCTCAGTTCATAAGTTCATATGCAGAGACTGAGGGGCTACGAGCACGAGGCCAAGCAGGTTTTCGACGAGCTTTCTCTACTATTGATCACATCTTCATTCTGCGCTGCCTCATTGATGGGGCAAGGGTGCGGAAGAAGAGGCTATATTGCTGCTTTGTGGACTTCCGCAAAGCTTTTGATACAGTGCCGCGAGAGAGGCTCTTCCAACGCCTCCAGAGCTTGGGAGTACCATCAGGGATGATTTGGGCCATCTATGCACTCTATGAGCAGGTGACTGGGAGGGTACGGTGTCCAGGAGGTATGTCTGAGGCCATTGCTAGCACCATCGGTGTTAAGCAAGGCTGCCCACTCTCTCCCACTCTATTTGGTCTCTTGACGAGATTGAGGACTACATTCTCCTAGCTGGAGGAGAGGGTGCAGACCTCGCAGGTACACATGTCCACATTTTATTATATGCCGATGACATTGTCTTGATTTCAGAGTCACCCGAGGGATTACAGCGCCACCTTGAGGCCCTGGATGAGTTTTGTACACAGAGGGGCTTGACAGTAAACCTTGGCAAGACCAAGGTCATGATCTTCCACACCTCCCCCATGGTGAGGAATGGAGCAGGATTCAGAGCTGGTGGTGGACAGATTGAGGTGGTCACTTCCTATGTCTATCTCGGAGTCACATTCACGAGCTTGCCTGGCCCCTTCAGCATGAGACAGGCAGCCACCGATAGACTCACACGCGGATATGCAGCTTTAGCCATGTTAGAGCGGAGATGTCACCAAGCACACTTCCAGGAGCCCCGCACGAAGGGCTGGCTATTTGACACACTGGTCAGACCAGCTATGATGTATGCTGCGACGGTTTGGGCCCCAGGTCTCACAGTCACCCAGTGGAGTGCGATCGAGAGGCCACAGGTACGTATGATCTCGCGATTATTTCGTGGGAAACAGTCGGTGCCACATGACATCATCAAGGCAGAGCTAGCTGCACCACCCATGGCAGTAGAGGCACTATTCCAGACTATCTGCTTTATTCAGAGGATTAGGGACCTCCCTACAGATAGACTCACACACAGAGCTCTTGAGGCATCTATACAGATATCAGAGTTAGGATATGAGAGAGCTTGGTACACTCAGGTTAGAGTCTGGTTTGATAGTCATGGACTTGATATGGACAGATTGCCTCCTTTTCAGTATGACCCAGACTCACCTCACATCCACCTCTCTCGTCGTGAGAGGAATGTTGTGCTCAGACAGGATCTCTGGCAGCTCTACATTAGTCAGACATGGCACACACCACACATGGGATCGAGACTATCGCACTATTGAGACCAGTTCATAGACATACTAGCTGACGGTTTCATCCAGCGACCACGCTACATGGATACTCACATGCCTCATAGCTTGAGGGTAGCGATTGGCCAGCTCAGAGTCTCATCACACCGACTCGAGATTGAGACGGGCAGAGCCGCAGACATTCCCAGAGAGGAGCGGATATGCAGAGTATGCAGAGTAGAGATGAAGGATGAGGAGCACTTTGTATGCAGATGTAGCGCATATGATGGCATCAGAGGCAGATACGAGACTCTGTTTGCAAGGCAGCCCACCCTCCGAGAGATCATGGACTCTAGAGACCAGAGACAGCTCGGGCGATTCTTACTAGAGATACAGAGTCACAGAGATTCCCTACTCCAGCCTACTGTAGCACTCCATATAGGAGGGAGACAGAGTCAGCTCACTGACTTCTTTATTCCACGACGTGCTGCAGCCCTCCCCCCCTCAGCCCACATATCGAGCGGGGTGACTCTTCAGCAGGCTCAGATATCTCGAGCTAGGAGACGACCCTGTGATATAGGATATCGGGCCCCGAGACTTCACCGACACCAGATTGCGGAGATCCAGGATTGTGACCATCACGCCATGGAGGAGAGACGATCCCAGATGATGGCCGATCCCGTTGCAGCCATCAGGGTGGCCCTGACTCCACCTCCACCTATGTATCACATATTACATCCCACCCACTAGCACAGGATATCTCATGGTCGTTGTACTACCCTTTTGCATATAGACTATCATAGATATCGCACTCCATACACCCCCCACCACTTTCATGGGTATCCCCACATGCACACTACGGAGATCTATATCAGCTTAACCAGTTTCTTTTCAGCACTTTTATCTTTTCTGATTGACAGAAGATACACCCATGTACATCGACTTGTCTCATAGGCCGAGTTCGGCCTCCTAATAGACGTAAAAACACTTTTCTCTCTCTCTCTCTCTCTCTCTCTCTCTCTCTCTCTCTCTCTCTCTCTCTCTCTCTCTCTCTCTCTCTCTCTCTCTCTCTCTCTCTCTCTCTCTCTCTCTCTCTCTCTCTCTCTCTCTCTCTCTCTCTCTCTCTCTCTCTCTCTCTCTCTCTCTCTCTCTCTCTCTCTCTCTCTGAGCAGCCGGCGGACCGATCCAGGTGGTCGGATCATATGTTTACTTGCGAGTGACATTTACAACAGCATCAGGTGTCTTCTCTATGTCTCGGAAAGCTCGTGACCGCATCACACGTGGGTACGCAGCACTAGCTTTGATGGAGAGAGAGTGCCACCAGGCATATTTTCAGGAGCCCCGCACAAAGGGGTGGCTCTTTGACACTTTGGTTACGCCAGCGCTCATGTATGGGACAGCCATATGGGGGCCGGGATTAGCTACATCAGTATGGACAGCATTAGAGAGGCCACAGATCCTCATGATTGCCAGACTTATCCGCAGCAAGCCTTCAGTACCACATGATATCATTAGAGCAGAGCTCGCTGCACCACCGATGCTAGTTGAGGCAGTGTTCCATACAGTATCCCTAGTACACAGACTTCGGAGCATGGATACGGAGCACATTGCTTATCGTGCTTTCCAGGCATCACGTGATATGGCATTAGCAGGCCACACCTCTTCATGGTATGCAGAGACACGAGACTGGCTCGCCCACCATGGCCTTGACAGAGACAGGCTACCACCACTACAGTAGGACTCACATGCACCCACCTACTCTCTCTCTCATCAAGAGAGGAATAGGGTCATTCGTCAGGAGATATGGCGTACATACATACAGAGGACATGCGTGAGCCCTAGGGATACATTGCCACCGAAAATGCTCTATTACCGCGAGCATTTTCTACATATATCGGACGCGGGCTTCATCGAGATCCAGAGATACATGGAGACATACCTTCCAGGGGAGTCCCCCGTGAGGAGAGGTGCTGCCCAGTATGCCAGACAGAGGTAGAGAGTGAGGAGCATTTTGTTATCAGATGCCGAGCATACTTAGACCTACGAGCACAGTTCCAGCTAGAGGAGTCACTCCAGTTGTGCATGACCATGGGAGACGAGCGACGCTTGGGGCGTTTCCTCACAGAAGCATACGAGAGGAGAGAGCGGTCACTACAGCCCACACATCAGCCACGGGTGAGTACCCAGCAGACCATTACCCAGTTCTTTCAGCGAGCGGAGCTAGATCAGAGAGGTTCTTCTAGAGGGCTCACACTCCACCAGGCAGCACCACAGAGAGCACAACGCCGACCACGCATGGTAGGATATCGTCGAGCGCGACTATATCAGTAGGATATCTCACGCATCAGGACAGCCTACGACCACATGATGGAGCATAGGCGTTCCACCACCCCCTCGGTTGTCTTCCTTCAGGAGGCACTCAGACCACCACTGATGTACCACATACTACACCCACCTCCCCCCATCACCAGTAGCTAGGGTGTTTTGCTCACTCATATTATGGATCCCCCTGTATTAGGTGGCCACTATCTGCTCAGTCAGAGCCACTTCTCCCCTCCCTTTTACCAGCCCTAGATAGCTTTGTGTTTGTTTCATTTCATTTTCTACACATGGTTACTACACTTGTACATGGCTTTTGTCTCATAGGCCAAATTTGGCCTCCAGAAGACGTTAATCTCACGCTTGCTACGCAGCAAGCCCTCCGTTCCACATGACATTATACGAGCTGAGCTTGGGACACCACCGATGTTAGTGGAGGCCCTCTTCCAGTTGGTGACCTTTATTCTGAGAGTCAGGGAGCTCCCCACCAGCCCACTCACCACGCTTGCATTTGAGAGCTCTAGACATTTGGCAGAGACACGGCATGAGAGAGTATGGTATCCACAGACTTACCAATGGTTAGCAGACCATGGCATGATCATTACGGATCTCCCCCCTTTTCAGTATGACCTCTCTTCCCCCCACATTACCCTCTCTCGTTCGGAGAGGAATAGGATCATCCGTCAGGACCTACTACAGATACACGTCAGGGAGACATGGATAGCACCACGGGAGCCTCTTCCCACAAAGAGGCAACACTACAGAGAGCACTTCCTGACTGTGACAGCGGATGGTTTCATTCAGAGACCACGATACATGGATACATATATGGCACCAGCTCAGAGAGTGGCCATTGGGAAGCTCAGAGTATCATCACACCAGCTCGAGATTGATATTGGGCGAGCCACACATACCCCGAGGGTTGAGCGATTTTGCACGATATGTAGAGAGGAGGTGGAGGACGAGGAGCACTACACATGTAGATGCCAGGCATATGAGGACATCAGAGACCGCTACCTAGAGCTCTTCAGGGAGCCCAGAGAGATCAGGGCTTTATGGAGGACAGAGGACCAGCGCCCTCTAGGTCGTTTCCTAGTAGAGCTCCAGCACCGCCATGCATCACTCCTTCAGCAGCAGATGGAGATACACCTGGCCCCCCCCCCCCTCAGACTTATATTACAGATTTTTTCAGACCCACATCCACTCGAGGACCAAGCTCAATGCGGGGTGTCACATTACACAGAGCAGAGGACCTTAGACGACAGCGTCGATGACCCAGACCCCTTGTCCGGAGAGCTCGTCCACATGAGAGAGAGATTCAAGCGATTCACGCACGCCATGACATGGAGATACGGAGACGTCAGCAGTGCACCCCTATCGATTTGGACGTTCAGAGCATTTTGAGGATCTCCATGATGCCTTACCCACTGATGCATTATATCCTACACCCACTCCAGGCATTTAGTGGGTTGTGATACCATCGAGCCTCCCCTCCCTATGCATATCATATTTGTATCGCACCCATTTAGCATATAGAGGGAATACCCATAGCACCCCACACCCTTGATGCGAGTTACTATCCACTCCTTTTATACCCGTTTGCGGTACTCACACTTTATTTTCGTTTTGGGATCACAGTGAATTGTATCATACTGATGTATATGTTTCGTCTCATAGGCCGATTTTGGCCTCTAATAGACGTTAAAAAGTCTCTCTCTCTCTCTCTCTCTCTCTCTCTCTCTCTCTCTCTCTCTCTCTCTCTCTCTCTCTCTCTCTCTCTCTCTCTCTCTCTCTCTCTCTCTCTCTCTCTCTCTCTCTCTCTCTCTCTCTCTCTCTCTCTCTCTCTCTCTCTCTTTCTCTCTCTCTCTCTCTCTCTCTCTCTCTCTCTCTCTCTCTCTCTCTCTCTCTCTCTCTCTCTCTCTCTCTCTCTCTCTCTCTCTCTCTCTCTCTCTCTCTCTCTCTCTCTCTCTCTCTCTCTCTCTCTCTCTCTCTCTCTCTCTCTCTCTCCCCCTCTCCAGGGGAGCCCCCCATGAGGAGAGGTGGTGCCCAGTATGCCAGACAGAGGTAGAGAGTGAGGAGCATTTTGTTATCAGATGTCCAGCATACTTAGACCTACGACCACAGTTCCAGATCGAGGAGTCATTCCAACTGTGCATGACTATGGGAGACCAGAGACGCTTAAGATTTCTCACAGCTGCATACGAGAGGGGAGAGAGGTCACTACAGCCCAAACATCAGCCACGGGTGAGTACCCAGCAGACCATTACGTAGTTCTTTCAGCGAGTTGAGCTACATCAGAAGGTCCATCTATAGGGCTCACCCTCCATCAGGAAGCAACACAGAGAGCACGGCGTCGACCACGCATGGGCGGATATCGTCGACCACGACTATATCAGGAGGATATCTCACGCATCAGGATTGCCTACGACCACATGATGGAGCATAGGCGTACCACCACCCCCTGGGTTGTCTTCCTTCAGGAGGCACTCAGACCACCACCGATGTACCACATACTACACCCACCTCCACCCATCACCAGTAGCTAGGGCGTTTTACTCACATTTTGGATCCCCCCATGTATTAGGTGGCCACTATCTGCAGAGTCAGAGCCACGTCTCCCCAGCCTTTTCCAGCCCTATATAGCTTTGTGTAGCGATATACTTTTTATTTCATTTTATCTTCTACACATGGTTACTACACTTGTACATGGTTTTTGTCTCATAGGCCAAGTTTGGCCTCCAGAAGACGTTAATATGACTTTCTCTCTCTCTCTCTCTCTCTCTCTCTCTCTCTCTCTCTCTCTCTCTCTCTCTCTCTCTCTCTCTCTCTCTCTCTCTCTCTCTCTCTCTCTCTCTCTCTCTCTCTCTCTCTCTCTCTCTCTCTCTCTCTCTCTCTCTCTCTCTCTCTCTCTCTCTCTCTCTCTCTCTCTCTCAAGAGCTTCTCGCTACCCGCAAGCAGCACTCACGGGACCTGGAGGAGTTGCACACTGCGCTTACTGATATGAAAACCAAACTGGACAGCATGCACGAGGAGGGGGAGATCGCTCCACATCTAGAGGACATTCGGGTGACTATCAAGAAGGAGTGTATGGAGGTGGTGCAGAATGAGCTTGAGACTAAGAAAGATGGATGGGTCGAGGTTGTCAAACAGAACCTTCGAAAGGAGGCAAAGAAGAACAACCACCATGAGGAGATCCACATAGTGCATACCACCATTGAGGAGGAGCGGATGCGACAGGCCCGCAGGCTCAATGTTCGCGCCTCCGGCCTCACAGAGACAGACGGATCACCTGAGCAGGACGGGCGTCGCTTGTGCACATTACTTGGATACCGCGCGGATGAGCCTCTCCCTTTCACCAGAGTATGGAGAGAATGACGGGACACCTTTCATGTGGATACGCTTGCAGCTATCAGAGGAGAGAGCAGCGTACTTCGCCGTATGCTATATTGCACCCATTGGTTCACGCTTCACACATTCCCCTGAGCAGCCATCAAGAGGGGAGGGACCAGACACCACATCGCCATATGACTGCCTCAGTGACACGATTATGGAGTATATCGGGATGGGTGAAGTCTTCCTTGTAGGAGACTTCAATGCCCGCACTCAGAGCCACCAGTGTGATATCTACGACTTTGACGACCCTGAGATGCTTCGTACCATAGAGGACATGCCTACACTCAGAGCCTCAGCCGACACCGCCACACCCACCTTATATGGCCGACACTTACTCCAGATGGGAGCAGCACACCGTCTCGTCATATATAATGGGATGGGGAGCTGGCCCACCTCGCACGGTCTCACTTGCATTCCACCCACGACACCACAGGGGGGCAGTGTGGTAGACTATGTTATCGGGCCCCCGGATGCGACACATCTGATCACCTCATTCACTATCCCACCCTTACCGATTGGAGCTGATCACGCATATCCTTCCCTATCCATTCGCGGCTCACCATGCATACCCCACCCCGTTACCACACAGCCACGAGCCCGTACCACCATTCACTTTAGACATGAGCTAGCACATATCTATAGCTCCCATGTTCGAGAGCGCATCTACTCCCTTGATCCCTCTGCCTCCTTGGACACCCTCAACGCCCACTTCTCCTCGATCCTCCATACATATGCTACTCTCAGCTTCCCATACACCACCCACAGCACTGCACATCCGACACGGTTGGGGCATACACCCCACAATAGATGGTACGATGAGGAGTGTAGGCGACTATACCGACATCTCAGAGCACAGAGTATCTTGGGATCCATCACAGAGAGGGAGGCACGACGACAGATGCGAGCCCTCACACGCCGGAAGCGGCGAGCTTTCGAGGAGAGACAGGAGGCAGAGTTGATCGACCTTCTCATGAGTAGGGATTCTGCCACCGCGTGGAGGGCACTACGTGAGCCACGTCCACCTACACCCATAGCCGATCCTTCGACTTGGCACACCTACGCCAAGAGGTTATATGACGTCCGAGGACAACCACCATTACCGATTCCTTCCACACCGCGTCCGGTGATATCCACCCTCTTCACAGGAGGCATGGTACGACAGGCCATCCATAGGCTACAGCATGGCCCTTCAGCAGACCACACGGGGCTACAGGGAGAGCACTTTATATACGCAGCAGATGTAGTTTCCCACTTGATCGCCCATCTCTTCAACCGTGCTTTGGTTGAGGGATTACCCGACTCATGGACTATGCATACCATTACGCCTATCCATAAGTCCGGCGATATGATGGACCCAGGGAACTACAGGACTATTATGATAGGCCATATCGTGGCCAAGATCTATGGGGCAGTACTAGAGGCAGAGCTCAGTTCACACGCTGAGGCAGCGGGGATCAGATCACCCGGCCAGGCAGGCTTCCGCCGCACTTTCTCCACCATCGACCACATCTTCGTGCTTCGTTGCTTGATTGAGAGCGCGAAGGCGAGGAAGCAGAGACTATACTGTTGCTTTGTGGATTTTCGCAAACCCTTCGACATGGTCCCTCGAGAGAGACTACTACGGAGGCTCCAGGAGTTACAGCTTCCATCAGACATGCTATGGGCCATCCACGCTTTGTATGCACGAGTCACAGGCAGGGTACGCTGCCCCGGCGGTCTATGAGACAGCCTTTTTAGCACCATTGGTGTGAAACAAGGTTGCCCCCTCTCACCCACTCTCTTCAGTCTCTACATCGACGAGATCACGGAGTATATACAGCGAGCAAGAGGGAGAGGAGGAGACATCGGAGGTACGCCAGTACATATCCTATTATATGCTGATGACATTGTCCTTCTCTCAGAGTCACACGAGGGGTTGCAGTCACATTTACAGGTGCTCGATACCTTTTGCATGGAGAGAGGACTCACAGTGAACCTTGGCAAGACCAAGGTCATGATCTTCCATACCTCCAGGACAGTACGCCATCGCACCTCTTTCACAGCAGCTGGAGGACAGATAGAGGTAGTGGACTCCTACGTCTACCTAGGTATCACCTTCTCGGGCAGCACAGGGGTATTCTCCATGGCACAGGCTGCGAGAGATAGATTGACGCGAGGTTATGCGGCACTTGCAAGATTGGAGAGACGCTGCTTTCAGACACATTTTCAGGAGCCCCGGACTAAGGGGTGGCTCTTTGACACTCTAGTGACACCCGCATTGATGTACGCAGCAGCAGTATGGGCACCAGGGATCACAGAGGCGATGTGGACGCAGATTGAGAGGCCCCAGATCACCATGATATCACGCTTGCTGCGCAGCAAGCCCTCCGTTCCACATGACATTATACGAGCTGAGCTTGGCACACCACCAATGCTAGTGCAGGCCCTCTTCCAGTTGGTGACCTTTATACTGAGAGTCAGAGAGCTCCCCACTAGCCGACTCACCAGGCTTGCATTTGAGAGCTCTAGACATTTGGCAGAGACAGGGCATGAGAGAGTATGGTATGCACAGACTTACCGATGGTTAGCAGACCATGGCATGAGCATTACGGATCTCCCCCCTTTTCAGTATGACCTCTCTTCCCCCCACATTACCCTCTCTCGTTCGGAGAGGAATAGGATCATCCGTCAGGACCTACTACAGATACACGTCACGGAGACATGGATAGCACCACGGGAGCCTCTTCCCACAAAGAGGCAACACTACAGAGAGCACTTCCTAACTGTGACAGCGGATGGTTTCATTCAGAGACCACGATACATGGATACATATATCGCACCAGCTGAGAGAGTGGCCATTGGGCAGCTCAGAGTATCATCACACCAGCTCGAGATTGAGATTGGGCGAGCCACACATACCCCCAGGGATGAGCGATTATGCAGGATATGTAGAGAGGAGGTGGAGGACGAGAAGCACTACACATGTAGATCCAGGCATATGAGGACATCAGAGACCGCTACCCACAGCTCTTCAGGGGGCCTAGAGAGATCAGGGCTTTATTGGGGACAGAGGACCAGCGCCCTCTAGGTCGTTTCCTAGTAGAGCTCCCGCACCACCGCGCATCACTCCTTCAGCAGCAGATGGAGATACACCTGGCCCCCCCCCCCCTCGGACTCATATTACAGATTTTTTCAGACCCACATACACTCGAGGGCCCAGCTCGATGCGGGGTGTCACATTACACAAAGCAGAGGAGCTTAGACGACAGCGTCGACGACCGAGACCCCTTGTCCGGAGAGCTCGTCCACATCAGAGAGAGATTCAGGCGATTCACGCACGCCATGACATGGAGATACAGAGACGTCAGCAGCGCACCCCTATCGATTTGGACGCCCAGAGCATTTTGAGGATCGCCATGATGCCTTACCCACCGATGCATTATATCCTACACCCACTCCAGGCATTTAGGGGGTTGTGACACCATCGAGCCTCCCCTCCCTATGCATATCATGTTTGTATCTCACCCATTGAGCATATAGAGTGCATACCCATAGCACCCCACACCCTTGATGCCAGCTACTATCCCTCCTTTTATACCCGTTTGTAGTACTCACACTTTATTTTCGTTTTGGATCAGAGTGGATTGGATCATACTGATGTATATGTTTTGTCTCATAGGCCGATTTTGGCCTCTAATAGACGTTAAAAAGTCTTTCTTTCTTTCTTTCTTTCTTTCTCTCTCTCTCTCTCTCTCTCTCTCTCTCTCTCTCTCTCTCTCTCTCTCTCTCTCTCTCTCTCTCTCTCTCTCTCTCTCTCTCTCTCTCTCTCTCTCTCTCTCTCTCTCTCTCTCTCTCTCTCTCTCTCTCTCCCCCTCTCTCCCTCCCTCTCCGGAGCATGGATAGAGAGCGCATTGCTTACCGTGCTTTCCACGCATCACGTGATATGGCATTAGCAGGCGACACCTCCTCATGGTATGCACAGACACGAGACTAGCTGGCCAACCATGGCTTTTACATAGAAAGGCTACGACACTTTGGTTACACCAACGCTCATGTATGGGGCAGCCATATGGGGACCCGGATTAGCTACATCAGTATGGACAGCATTAGAAAGGCCACAGATCCTCATGATTGCCAGACTTATCCGCAGCAAACCTTCAGTACCACATGATATCATTAGAGGAGAGCTCACTTCACCACCCATGCTTGTTGAGGCACTATTCCAGAGACTATGCCTATTACAAAGAGTGCGGAGCATGGATAGAGAGCCCATTGCTTATCGTGCTTTCGAGGCATCACATGATAGGGCATTAGCAGGCGACACCTCCTCGTGGTATGCACAGACACGAGACTGGCTGGCCCACCATGGCTTTCACATAGACAGGCGATGACACTTTGGCTACACCAACGCTCATGTATGGGGCAGCCATATGGGGACGCGGATTAGCTACATCAGTAAGGATAACATTAGAAAGGCCACAGATCCTCATGATTGCCAGACTTATCCGCAGCAAACCTTCAGTACCACATGATATCATTAGAGCAGAGCTCCCTGCACCACCGATGCTTGTTGAGACACTATTCCCGACACTATGCCTATTACACAAACTCCGGAGCATGGATAGAGAGCGCATTGCTTATCGTGCTTTCAAGGCATCACGTGATATGACATTAGAAGGCAACACCTCCTCATGGTATGCACAGACACGATACTGGACTGGCTGGCCCACCATGGCTTTGACATAGACAGGCTACCACCACTACAGTATGACCCACATACACCCACCTACTCGCTCTCTCATCAAGAGAGGAATAGGGTCATTCGTCAGGAGATATGGCATACATACATACAGAGGACATGGGTGAGCCCTAGGGATACATTGCCACCAAAAATGCTCTATTTCCGTGAGCATTTTCTACATATATCGGACGAGGGCTTCATCGAGATTCCGAGATACATGCAGACATACCTACCCCACCACCTCCGAGTCGTGGGTTTCATCACATCAGCTCGAGATTGAGAGGGGTCTGTCCAGGGGAGTCTCCCGTGAAGAGAGGTGGTGCCCAGTATGCGAGACAGAGGTAGAGAGTTAGGAGCATTTTGTTATCAGATGCCCAGCATACCTAGACCTACGAGCACAGTTCCAGATAGAGGAGTCACTCCAGTTGTGCATGACTATGGGAGACTAGCGACGCTTGGGACGCTTCCTCACGGCAGCATACGAGAGGCGAGAGCGGTCACTACAGCCCACACATCAGCCACGGGTTAGTACCCAGCAGACCATTACCCAGTTCTTTTAGCGAGCTGAGCTACATCAGAGAGCCCATCTATAGGGCTCACGCTCCACCAGGCAGCAGCACAGAGAGCACGGCAAGGACCACGCATGGGCGGATATCGTCGACCACGACTATATCAGGAGGATATCTCACACATCAGGAAAGCCTACGACCACATGATGGAACATAGGCGTACCACCACCCCCTAGGTTGTCTTCCTTCAAGAGGCACTCAGACCACCACCGATGTACCACATACTAGGTAGGGTGTTTTGCTCACATTATGGATCCCCCATGTATTAGGTGGCCACTACCTGCAAAGTCAGAGCCACGTCTCCCCACCCTTTTCTAGCCCTATATTGCTTTGTGTAGCGATATACTTTTTATTTAATTTCATCTTCTACACAAGGTTACTACACTTGTACATGGTTTTTGTCTCATAGGCTAAGTTTGGCTTCCAGAAGACGTTAATATGACTCTCTCTCATCCCTTACTCGAATCTGCTAGGCGCTGCTCTGCACGAATCTGCTGGGTGCTGCCCTGCTCGAATCTGCTGCAGCAACCCTAGGCACAGCTCCAACCTTCTACAGCTGCAGCAAACCCTAACCCGAGATGCTGCCGACCTGCTGCGCTGCTCCAAAACCACTCCCTGCTCGAACCTCTGCGGAAAACCTAGGCCATGTTGCAGCTGCTGCTGCAGCAGCTAAAAAACCCTAACTCGAGCTTCTCCCAACCTGCTGCGTTGCTCAAGCCATCCTTGAACAAGCATGTGTATGCTACTACGGTATACTCTTGCTGAAAGTTCAACTTCCCCCCAGAGGGTGTGAAAGCTGCACTATATCGTGCTCATTGCCTCTAGTCATCATGACTTATCAACGTGTTGCTACTGGAAACCAAACCCTTAACCTTAGCCCTCTCTCTCTCCCTAACCCTAACCCTAACCCTAACCCTTCTCCATACTGCTTGAAACCCTAACCCTAACCCTTCTCTTTCCCCCTATCCCTAACTCTTAACCCTACAACGAAACCTTTACCCTAATCCGAAACCTCTCTCTCTCTCTCTCTCTCTCTCTCTCTCTCTCTCTCTCTCTCTCTCTCTCTCTCTCTCTCTCTCTCTCTCTCTCTCTCTCTCTCTCTCTCTCTCTCTCTCTCTCTCTCTCTCTCTCTCTCTCTCTCTCTCTCTCTCTCTCACACACACCCACCCCCACCCATTCACCAGTAGCTAGGGTGTTTTACTCACACTTTTACTCACATGTCCCCCATGTATTAGGTGGCCACTATCTGCGGAGTCAGAGCCACGTCTTCCCATCCTTTTCCAGCCTTATATATCTTTGTGTCGCGATATACCTTTTATTTCATTTTATCCTCTACACAGGGTTACTACACTTGTAAATGGTTTTTTGTCTCATAGGCCAAGTTTGGCCTCCAGAAGACGTTAATATGACTTTCTTTCTTTCTTTCTTTCTCTCTCTCTCTCTCCCCCCCCTCCCTCCCTCCCTCCCTCCCTCCCTCCCTCTCTCTCATCGAGATTCCGAGATACATGCAGACATATCTACCCCACCACCTTCGAGTCATCATTGGGCAGCTCCGGGTCTCATCGCACCAGCTTGAGATTGAGAGGGGTCGATCCAGGGGAGTCCCCCGTGAGGAGAGGTGGTGCCCAGTATGCGAGACAGAGGTAGAGAGTGAGGAGCACTTTGTTATCAGATGCCCAGCATACTTAGACCTACGAGCACAGTTCCAGATAGAGGAGTCACTCCCGTTATGCATGACCATGGGAGACCAGCGACGCTTGGGACGCTTCCTCGCGGCAGCATACGAGAGGCGAGATCGATCACTCCAGCCCACACATCAGCCACGAGTGAGTACACAGCAGACCATTACCAAGTTTTTTCAACGAGCTGAGCTACATCAGACAGGTCCACCTATAGGGCTCACGCTCCACCAGGCAGCAGCACAGCGAGCACGGCGCCGACCACGCATGGGCAGATATCATCGACCACGACTATATCAGGAGGATATCTCACGCATCAGGACAGCCTACGACCACATGATGGAGCATAGGCGCACCACCACCCCATGGGTTGTCTTCCTTCAGGAGGCACTCAGACCACCCCCGATGTACCACATACTACACCCACCCCCACCCATTCACCAGTAGCTAGGGTGTTTTACTCACACTTTTACTCACATGTCCCCCATGTATTAGGTGGCCACTATCTGCGGAGTCAGAGCCACGTCTTCCCATCCTTTTCCAGCCTTATATATCTTTGTGTCGCGATATAACTTTTATTTCATTTTATCCTCTACACAGGGTTACTACACTTGTACATGGTTTTTTGTCTCATAGGCCAAGTTTGGCCTCCAGAAGACGTTAATATGACTTTCTTTCTCTCTCTCTCTCTCTCTCTCTCTCTCTCTCTCTCTCTCTCTCTCTCTCTCTCTCTCTCTCTCTCTCTCTCTCTCTCTCTCTCTCTCTCTCTCTCTCTCTCTCTCTCTCTCTCTCTCTCTCTCTCTCTCTCTCTCTCTCTCTCTCTCTCTCTCTTTGGACTCATCCCCTCACTTAGTATTGGACGACGTCCGATTGGCGCTGACCATACATTTATCACACTCACACTCTCATCTCCGATTCCATTAGATCCTCTCTCACCCACTCAGACACATACCACAATACACTTCACACACGAGCTCTCACACGTTTATGCACACCATTTACACACCCGCCTACTCTCGCTCGATCCACTCTCACCTTTGGACACACTTACATCATAGATCACCACCATCCTACACGACACATCTCTCCACAGCTTCCCACACCGCACACATATGCACCCTCCACGCACAGGATCCATGCCCCAGAACCGTTGGTATGATGCAGACTGCCGTGAGCTACGGAAGCACCTACGGATTTTAGAGCATAGGGGAGATATTACACACACACAGGCACAGCGCCGCATGCAGAGCCTCACTCGCCGCAAACGGCGAGATTGGGAGGAGAGACAATATTGGGATATTTATCATTTGCTCATGAGTCGAGACAGTGGAGTGGCATGGCGACATTTGGGAAAGAGGAGACAACAGACACCTATCCGAGAGTCGAGCACTTGGCATAGCTATGCACGGAGTCTATACGAGATCACATACCAGCCCCCCATTCCCAGACCGCAGAGCTCACGTCCTACTACCTCTGACTTCTTCACACCTACTATGGTGGGACGCGCTATTGCCCGGCTACAGCATGGCAGGGCCCATGACCATTTCGGTTTACAGGCAGAGCACCTCATCTATGGAGGCACGACTCTCGCACCACTCATTGCCCACCTCTTCAACCGTGCATTGGTTGAAGGGTTCCCGGACTCATGGACTGAGCACACCATAGTGCCCATTCATAAGTCAGGTGATACTATGGATCCAGCTACATACCGGACGATCATGATTGGCCATATATTGGCCAAGTTATATGGGGCAGTACTAGAGACAGAGTTGAGTACTCTCGCTGAGAGGAAGGGTATCACGGCCCCAGGACATGCAGGTTTCAGACGAGATTACTCGACTATTGACCACATCTTCACTCTGAGATGCCTGATAGACCATGCAAGGGTGAGGAAGAGGAGATTATATTGTTGCTTTGTGGACTTCCGCAAAGCATTTGACACTGTTCCCAGGGACCGACTATTCAGACGACTACTTGATATTGGAGCTCCGGAGGAGATGATATGGGGGATCTACGCCTTATACGAGAGAGTATATGCTAGAGTCAGATGCCCAGAGGGCTTATCCGATCCACTTGCTAGCACTATCGGGGTGAAGCAAGGATGCCCTCTTTCACCCACCCTCTTTGGTCTCTACATTGATGAGATAGTGGACTTCATACAGCAGCAGGGGGGAGATGGCATTGAGGTACGGGGATCCACTGTCCATATTCTTTTATACGCTGATGATATTGTATTGGTTTGAGAGTCTGCAGAAGGTCTACAGCATCATCTACATGGCCTAGATGACTTTTGCAGGCACAGAGGGTTATCTGTGAACCTTGGTAAAACCAACGTCATGATCTTTCATACATCTGCACAGGTACGCAGACATAGTTTGTTCACAGCAGCAAGTGGACCGATCGAGGTGGTCGGATCATATGTTTACTTGGGAGACACGGTGGGGTCTCGAGAGCAAAGCGGATCTGCAAACTATGTAGAGAGGAGGTGGAGAGTGAGGAGCATTTCGTATGTCAATGCACAACGTACACTCAGATTAGAGACAGATAAGAGACTTTGTTCAGCGGGCAGCCCACCTTACGAGAGATTATGGACTCCCGAGATCAGAGACAGTTAGGACGTTTCTTGATAGAGATTCAGAGGCATAGAGATGCACTCTTACCACTGAGACACACCTACACAGGAGATCATGGACTATATACAGCGAGGAGGAGGACTAGGAGGAGACCTCTGAGGTACATCAGTACACATATTATTATGTGCTGATGACATTGTCCTTCTTTCAGAGTCACAGGAGGGGCTACAGTCACATTTACACGCACTCGATACCTTCTGCATGGAGAGAGGACTCACAGTGAACCTTGGAAAGACCAAGGTCATGATCTTCCATACCTCTAGGACAGTATGCCATCGCGCCTCTTTCACCACAGCTGGAGGACAGATAGAGGTAGTGGACTCCTATGTCTACTTAGGTGTCACCTTCTCGGGGAGCACAGGGGTATTCTCCATGGCACACGCAGCGAGAGATAGATTGACACGAGGCTATGCGGCACTGGCAGGATTGGAGAGACGCTGCTTTCAGGAACATTTTCAGGAGCCCTGGACTAAGGGGTGGCTCTTTGATACTCTAGTGACACCCGCATTGATGTACGCAGCGGCAATATGGGCACGAGGGATCACGGAGGCGATGTGGACGCGGATTGAGAGGCCCCAGGACACCATGATCTCACACTTGCTCCGCAACAAGCACTCCATTCGACACGATATTATACAAGCTGAGCTCAGGACGCCACCGATGCTAGTGTAGGACCTCTTTCAGCTAGTGACCTTTATTCTGAGAGTCAGAGAGCTCCCCACCAGCCGACTCACCAGGCTTGCATTTGAGAGCTCTAGACATTTGGCAGAGATAGGGCATGAGAGAGTATGGTATGCACAGACCTACCGATGGTTAGGAGACCATGGCATGAGCATTACCGATCTTCCCCCTTTTCAGTATGACCTCTCTTCCCCCTACATTACTCTCTCTCGTTCGGAGAGGAACAGGATCATCGGTCAAGACCTACTATAGATGCACGTCAGGGAGACATGGATAGCACCACAGGAGCCTCTTCCCACAAAGAGGCAACACTACAGAGAGCACTTCCTGACTTTGACAGCGGATGATTTTATCCAGAGACCACGATACATGGATACATACATGGCTCCCGCAGAGAGTGGCCATTGGGCAGCTCAGAGTGTCATCACACCAGCTCGAGATTGAGGTTGGGCGAGCGACACATACCCGCAGGCATAGTTGTTTCTAACGGGTTTCTGACTTCTGACTTCTGACGGGATTCTGTCTTCTGACGGGTCAGCTACAACGTTTCTGACAGTAACTGACGCCGCCTTAATTTTAGACATAAAAATCAAAAGATTAGTGGAAGAGACATCATGTATGACATAGGTTCATAGAAATACTCATGGTCAATAAATTGATTATACATGGATTAAAATGAGGAAGTTCATCTTGCAATTTTCCAAAGTGACAACTATGGTTTATAGAAGCCAAAGCCACCAACAACATGATTTATTGATTCATGATGTTATGATGTTATGAAACATGCTCAAATGCAATATATATTGTGCTAGCATATAATCCTTTTCATGTCCTTGCATAATCCATTTATGTCCTTCATGTTTGCTAATCCATGAATAATGATCAATATGAGGGTTGAAAGCTGAAGTCTTCATATGATGCCTACAGGCTAGTCCAATGCATATCTTCTTTCTCAAGGTGTCAAGACCATGTGCAAGTGATGGATCAATCCTTGCAACATATTACTTACCTATTCCTGTTCAAGTTGAACCTCATGTTTGCCTTCCAAACTTCTTTTCTGTGCAATCTCACATTGTATTTAAGTTACATTGCATTGCATTTTCAACATGTTGCTATTAAGGTTATGAAGATCATTTACAAATCAAAATAAAATCTTTTCTTCTCCATTCAATACATTTTAATATTTATGGTATGTCCTTCTTAAACATGAAACAATCTACATGTTAAAACAGGACCAGAGCATGTACAAACAGAATGTCTGAATCTCCAGCTTGCTGCATCAAACAAAACATATGTTCCTTGTTTTCTTTTGGCAGATCAAAAACATATGGCATGGTTCACATGTTTGTAAATAGTTATGTGTTTCTGTAACGATTGAGTTTTTTTTACTGCTTGAGCAAAATTATTTGATGAAATTTCAGGAAAGCTTATTAAGCTTTTCGGGAATAATATTCAACAACTAATAATTCATTTAGATTTAAATCGACAGATTCTCGGCTGGCTGAACTTGAGCAGCCTGAGCTTTGCACTTATTGCACTTATTCCTATAGGTGCTACTAATTTACTGCTTGAGTAACTGAGCTGTACACTAAACTGTTTCTAAATCATCACATTGCAGCAACTGTGAGCTTATGAGTAGGAAAACAAAAGAAAAACGTCAAATAAACCTGGAAAAAAAAAACCTGCAATAGCCCGGTCAGCTACCAGTCAGTAACGCGAGGGTCAGGTACCTTATTCCTGACGTCAGCTATACGTAGCTCACGCGTCAGGAAACAACCAGGACCCCAGGGACGAGAGATTATGCAGGATATGCCGAGAGGAGGTGGAGGACGAGGAGCAACACATGTAGATGCCAGGCATACGAGGACATCAGAGACCGCTACCCACAGCTCTTCAGGGGGCCCAGAGAGATCAGGGCTTTATTGGGGACGGAGGACCAGCGCCCTCTAGGTCGCTTCCTAGTAGAGCTCCAGCGCCCCCGTGCATCACTACTCCAGCAGCGGATGGACATACACTTGGCACCCCAGACTTCTATTACAGATTTTTTCAGACCCACAGCCATCCGAGGACCGAGCTCGATGCAGGGTGTCACATTACAGAGAGCAGAGCAGCTTAGACGATAGCGCGGATGACCGAGACCCCCACTCCGGAGAGCCCGTCCCAACCAGAGAGAGATTCAGGCGATTCACAGACGCCATGACATGGAGATATGGAGACGTCAGCACCGCATCCCTGTCCATCTCGATGTACAGAGCATTTTGAGGATCTCCACGATGCCTTACCCACCGATGCACTATATCCTACACCCACTCCAGGCACTTAGAGCGTTATGACACCACCCAGCCTCCCCTCCCTATGCATATCATATTTGTACATCACCTATTGAGCATATAGAGTGCATACCCATAGCACCCCATACCCTTGATGCCAGCTATTATCCACTCTTTTTATATTCTGTTTTGTACCCACACTTCATTTTCCTTTTGGGATCATAGTGGATTGGATCATACTGATGTATATGCTTTGTCTCATAGGCCGATTTTGGTCTCTAATAGACGTTAAAATCTCTCTCTCTCTCTCTCTCTCTCTCTCTCTCTCTCTCTCTCTCTCTCTCTCTCTCTCCCTCCCTCCCTCCCTCCCTCCCTCCCTCCCTCCCTCCCTCCCTCCCTCCCTCCCTCCCTCCCTCCCTCCCTCCCTCCCTCCCTCCCTCCCTCCCTCCCTCCCTCCCTCCCTCCCTCCCTCCCTCCCTCCCTCTCTCTCTCTCTCTCTCTCTCTCTCTCTCTCTCTCTCTCTCTCTCTCTCTCTCTCTCTCTCTCTCTCTCTCTCTCTCTCTCTCTCTCTCTACATGGATACATATATGGCACCAGCTGAGAGAGTGGCCATTGGGCAGCTCAGAGTATCATCACACCAGCTCGAGATTGAGATTGGGCGAGCCACAAATACCCCCAGGGATGAGCGATTATGCAGGATATGTAGAGAGGAGGTGGAGGACGAGAAGCACTACACATGTAGATCCAGGCATATGAGGACATCAGAGACCGCTACCCACAGCTCTTCAGGGGGCCTAGAGAGATCAGGGCTTTATTGGGGACAGAGGACCAACGCCCTCTAGGTCGTTTCCTAGTAGAGCTCCAGCACCGTCGCGCATCACTCCTCCAGCAGCAGATGGAGATACACCTGACCCCCCCCCCCCTAGACTTATATTACAGATTTTTTCAGACCCACATACACTCGAGGGCCCAGCTCGATGCGGGGTGTCACATTACACAGAGCAGAGGAGCTTGGACGACAGCGTCGACGACCGAGACCCCTTGTCCGGAGAGCTCGTCCACATCAGAGAGAGATTCAGGCGATTCACGCACGCCATGACATGGACATACAGAGACGTCGAGACATGGACATACAGAGACGTCGAGACATGGACATACAGAGACGTCGAGACATGGCGATTCACGCACTCCATGACATGGACATACAGAGACATACAGAGACGTCAGCAGCGCACCCCTATCGATTTGGACGCCCAGAGCATTTTGAGGATCGCCATGATGCCTTACCCACCGATGCATTATATCCTACACCCACTCCAGGCATTTAGGGGGTTGTGACACCATCGAGCCTCCCCTCCCTATGCATATCATGTTTGTATCTCACCCATTGAGCATATAGAGTGCATACCCATAGCACCCCACACCCTTGATGCCAGCTACTATCCCTCCTTTTATACCCGTTTGTAGTACTCACACTTTATTTTCGTTTTGGATCACAGTGGATTGGATCATACTGATGTATATGTTTTGTCTCATAGGCCGATTTTGGCCTCTAATAGACGTTAAAAAGTCTTTCTTTCTTTCTTTCTTTCTCTCTCTCTCTCTCTCTCTCTCTCTCTCTCTCTCTCTCTCTCTCTCTCTCTCTCTCTCTCTCTCTCTCTCTCTCTCTCTCTCTCTCTCTCTCTCTCTCTCTCTCTCTCTCTCTCTCTCTCTCTCTCTCTCTCTCTCTCTCTCTCTCTCTCTCTCTCTCTCTCTCTTTGTGGACTTCCGCAAAGCATTTGACACTGTTCCCAGGGATCGACTCTTCAGACGACTACTTGGCATCGGAGCTCCGGAGAAGATGATATGGGGGATCTACGCCTTATACGAGAGAGTATCTGGTAGAGTCAGATGTCCAAGGGGCTTATCTGATCCACTTGCTAGCACTATCGGGGTGAAGCAAGGATGCCCTCTCTCACCCACCCTCTTTGGTCTCTACATTGATGAGATAGTGGACTTCATACAGCAGGAGGGGGGAGATGGCATTGAGGTACACGGGTCCACTGTCCATATTCCTTTATACGCTGATGATATTGTATTGGTTTCAGAGTCTGCAGAAGGTCTACAGCACGGCGTAGATGACTTTTGTAGACACACAGGGTTATCTGTGAACCTTGGTAAAACCAAGGTCTTGATCTTTCATACATCAGCACAGGTACGAAGACATAGTTTGTTCACAGCAGCAGGTGGACCGATCGAGGTGGTCGGATCATATGTTTACTTGGGGGTGACATTTACAGCAGCATCAGGGGTCTTCTCTATGGCTAAGGCAGCCCGTGACCGCATCACACGTGGGTACGCAGCACTAGCTTTGATGGAGAGACAGTGCCACCAGGCATATTTTCAGGAGCCCCGCACAAAGGGGTGGCTCTTTGACACTTTGGTTACGCCAGCGCTCATGTATGGGGCAGCCATATGGGCACCAGGATTAGCTACATCAGTATGGACAGCATTAGAGAGGCCACAGATCCTCATGATTGCCAGACTTATCCGCAGCAAGCCTTCAGTACCACATGATATCATTAGAGCAGAGCTCGCTGCACCACCGATGCTAGTTGAGGCACTATTCCTGACAGTATGCCTATTACACAGACTTCGGAGCATGGATACAGAGCACATTGCTTACCGTGCTTTCGAGGCATCACGTGATATGGCATTAGCAGGCGACACCTCCTCATGGTATGCACAGACACTAGACTGGCTTGCCCACCATGGCTTTGACATAGACAGGCTACCAGCACTACAGTACGCCTCTCATGCACCCATCTACTCACGCCTCTCATGCACCCATCTACTCGCTCTCTCATCAAGAGAGGAATAGGATCATTCGGCAAGAGATATGGCATACATACATACAGAGGACATGGGTGAGCCCTAGGGGTACATTGCCACCGAAAATGCTCTACTACCGCGAGCATTTTCTACATATATCGGGCACGGGCTTCATCGAGATTCAGAGATACATGCAGACCTACCTTCCCCACCACCTACGAGTCGTCATTGGGCAGCTCCGGGTTTCATCACATCAGCTCGAGATTGAGAGGGGTCAGTCCAGGGGAGTCCCCCGTGAGGAGAGGTGGTGCCCAGTATGCCAGACAGAGGTAGAGAGTGAGGAGCATTTTGTTATCAGATGTCCAGCATACTTAAACCTACGAGCACAGTTCCAGATCGAGGAGTCATTCCAGCTGTGCATGACTATGGGAGACCAGAGACGCTTGGGACGCTTTCTCACAGCAGCATACGAGAGGCGAGAGCGGTCACTACAGCCCATACATCAGCCACGGGTGAGTACCCAGCAGACCATTACGCAGTTCTTTCAGCGAGTTGAGCTTCATCAGAGAGGTCCATCCATAGGGCTCACGCTACACCAGGCAGCAGCACACAGAGCACGGCGCCGACCAAGCATGGGCGGATATCGTCGACCACAACTATATCAGGAGGATATCTCACTCATCAGGATTGCCTACGACCACATGATGGAGCATAGGCGTACCACCACCCCCTCGGTTGTCTTCCTTCAAGAGGCAATCAGACCACCACCAATGTACCACATACTACACCTAGCCCCACCCATCACCAGTAGCTAGGGCGTTTTACTCACATTTTGGATCCCCCCATGTATTAGGTGGCCACTATCTGCAGAGTCAGAGCCACGTCTCCCCAGACTTTTCCAGCCCTATATAGCTTTGTGTAGCGATATACTTTTTATTTCATTTTATCTTCTACACAGGGTTACTACACTTGTACATGGTTTTTGTCTCATAGGCTAAGTTTGGCCTCCAGAAGACGTTAATATGACTTTCTTTCTTTCTTTCGCTCTCTCTCTCTCTCTCTCTCTCTCTCTCTCTCTCTCTCTCTCTCTCTCTCTCTCTCTCTCTCTCTCTCTCTCTCTCTCTCTCTCTCTCTCTCTCTCTCTCTCTCTCTCTCTCTCCCTCCACATCTAGAGGACATTCGGGTGACTATCAAGAAGGAGTGTATGGAGGTGGTGCAGAACGAGCTTGAGACTAAGAAAGATGGATGGGTCTAGGTTGTCAAAAAGAACCTTCAAAAAGAACCTTCGACAGGAGGCAAAGAAGAAGAACCACCATGAGGAGATCCACATAGTGCATACCACCATTGAGGAGGAGCGGATGCGACAGGCCCGCAGGCTCAATGTCGCGCCTCCGGCCTCACAGAGACAGACGGATCACCAGAGAAGGACGGGCGTGGCTTGTGCACATTACTTGGATACCGCGCGGATGAGCCTCTCCCTTTCACCAGAGTATGGAGAGAAGGACGGGACACCACACGGAGCAGAGCACTTATCCTTCAGTTCTAAGATGAGGCGAGGAGGAGAGACTTTCTCAGACGACGGGCGGTACTACGCACTACACCGGGCACCCCCATCTATTTGGATGACGACCTCACACGGATGCTGGTAGAGCACAGACGGGCATGCATGCCACGTGTCCTCCAGGCGAGACGAGAGGGACATCGTGCCCTCTACAGAGAAGGTCGGATCATCATTGATGGACGGCCCATTGACTAGGGATTCGCGGCCTATGAGACAGCAGAGCAGGAGGTGCACATTGCAGTCTGGAACTGCAATGGATCTTTATGGACACATCCAGGGCGCCTCGAAGAGGTGATGGAGGGAAGAGACATTATCTTCTTGACAGAGACACACGAGAGCCCGGGGAGGAGCCTACCGAGGATTGAGGGCTATACGTGGGAGTCAGCTCACCGCCGCCAGATGAGACACCACACCACACGAGGATCAGGAGGAGTAGCCGTCCTCTATAGACAGTCGCTACAGCACAGGGTACAGGTGGTAGCCAGAGACCCAGAGGCACGCTTCATGTGGATACGCTTGCCGCTATCAGAGGAGAGAGTATTGCACCCATTAGTTCACGCTTCACACATTCCCCTGAGCAGCTATCAGGAGGGGAGGGACCAGACACCACATCGCCATATGGCTTCCTCAGTGACACGATTATGGAGTATACCGGGATGGGTGAAGTCTTCCTTGTAGGAGACTTCAATGCCCGCAATCAGAGCCACCAGTGTGATATCTACGACTTTGACGACCCTGAGATGCTTCGTACCATAGAGGACATGCCTACACTCAGAGCCTCAGCCGACACCGCCACACCCACCTTATATGGCCGACACTTACTCCAGATGGGAGAAGCACACCGTCTCGTTATATATAATGGGATGGGGAGCTGGCCCACCTCGCGCGGTCTCACCTGCATTCCACCCACGACACCACAGAGGGGCAGTGTGGTAGACTATGTTATCGGACCCCCGGAGGCAACACATCTGATCACCTCATTCACTATCCCACCCTTACCGATTGGAGCTGATCACGCATATCTTGCCCTATCCATTCGCGGCTCACTATGCATACCCCACCCCGTCACCACACAGCCACGAGCCCGTACCACCATTCACTTTAGACATGAGCTAGCACATATCTATAGCTCCCATGTTCGAGAGCGCATCTACTCTCTTGATCCCTCTGCCTCCTTGGACACCCTCACCGCCCACTTCTCCTCGATCCTCCATACATCTACTACTCTCAGCTTCCCATACACCACCCACAGCACTGCACATCCGACACGGCTGGGGCATACACCCCAGAATAGATGGTACGATGAGGAGTGTAGGCGACTATACCGACATCTCAGAGCACAGAGTCCCTTGGGATCCATCACAGAGAGGGAGGCACGACGACAGATGCTAGCCCTCACACGCCGGAAACGGCGAGCTTTCGAGGAGCGACAGGAGGCAGAGTTGATCGACCTTCTCATGAGTAGGGATTGTGCCACCGCGTGGAGGGCACTACGTGAGCCACGTCCACCTACACCCATAGCAGATCCTTCGACTTGACACACCTACGCCAAGAGGTTATATGACGTCCCAGGACAGCCACCATTACCGATTCCTTCCACACCGCGTCCGGTGATATCGACCCTCTTCACAGGAGGCATGGTACGACAGGCCATCCATAGGCTACAGCATGGCCGTTCAGCAGACCACACGGGCTACAGGGAGAGCACTTTATATACGCAGCAGATGTAGTTTCCCACTTGATCGCCCATCTCTTCAACCGTGCTTTGGTTGAGGGATTACCCGACTCATGGACTATGCATACCATTACGCCTATCCATAAGTCCGGCGATATGATGGACCCAGGGAACTACAGGACTATTATGCTAGGCCATATCCTGGCCAAGATCTATGGGGCAGTACTAGAGGCAGAGCTCAGTACACACGCTAAGGCAGCGAGGATCAGAGCACCCGGCCAAGCAGGCTTCCGCCGCACTTTCTCCACCATCGACCACATCTTCGTGCTTCGTTGCTTGATTGAGAGCGCGAAGGCGAGGAAGCAGAGACTATACTGTTGCTTTGTGGATTTCCGCAAAGCCTTCGACGTGGTCCCTCGAGAGAGACTACTACGGAGGCTCCAGGAGTTACAGCTTCCATCAGACATGCTATGGGCCATCCACGCTTTGTATGCACGAGTCACAGGCAGGGTACGCTGCCCCGGCGGTCTATCAGACAGCCTTGTTAGCACCATTGGTGTGAAACAAGGATGCCCCCTCTCACCCACTCTCTTCGGTCTCTACATCGACGAGATCACGGAGTATATACAGCGAGAAGGAGGGAGAGGAGGAGACATCGGAGGTACGCCAGTACATATCCTATTATATGCTAATGACATTGTCCTTCTCTCAGAGTCACAGGAGGGGTTGTAGTCACATTTACAGGCGCTCGATACCTTTTGCATGGAGAGAGGACTCACAGTGAACCTTGGCAAGACCAAGGTCATGATCTTCCATACCTCAAGGACAGTACGCCATCGCGCCTCTTTCACAGCAGCTGGAGGACAGATAGAGGTAGTGGACTACTACGTCTACCTAGGTATCACCTTCTCGGGCAGCACAGGGGTATTCTCCATGGCAGAGGCAGCGAGAGATAGATTGACGCGAGGTTATGCGGCACTTGCATGATTGGAGAGACGCTGCTTTCAGACACATTTTCAGGAGCCCCGGACTAAGGGGTGGCTCTTTGACACTCTAGTGAGACCCGCATTGATGTACGCAGCAGCAGTATGGGCACCAGGGATCACAGAGGCGATGTGGACGCAGATTGAGAGGCCCCAGATCACCATGATATCACGCTTGCCGCGCAGCAAGCCCTCCGTTCCACATGACATTATACGAGCTGAGCTTGGCACACCACCGATGCTAGTGGAGGCCCTCTTCCAGTTGGTGACCTTTATTCTGAGAGTCAGAGAGCTCCCCACTAGCAGACTCACCAGGCTTGCATTTGAGAGCTCTAGACATTTGGCAGAGACAGGGCATGAGAGAGTATGGTATGCACAGACTTACCGATGGTTAGTAGACCATGGCATGAGCATTACGGATCTCCCCCCTTTTCAGTATGACCTCTCTTCCCCCCACATTACCCTCTCTCGTTCGGAGAGGAATAGGATCATCCGTCAGGACCTACTACAGATACACGTCAGGGAGACATGGATAGCACCACGGGAGCCTCTTCCCACAAAGAGGCAACACTACAGAGAGCACTTCCTGACTGTTACAGCGGATGGTTTCATTCAGAGACCACGATACATGGATACATATATGGCACCAGCTGAGAGAGTGGCCATTGGGCAGCTCAGAGTATCATCACACCAGCTCGAGATTGAGATTGGGCGAGCCACACATACCCCCAGGGATGAGCGATTATGCAGGATATGTAGAGAGGAGGTGGAGGACGAGGAGCACTACACATGTAGATGCCAGGCATATGAGGACATCAGAGACCGCTACCCACAGCTCTTCAGGGGGCCTAGAGAGATCAGGGCTTTATTGGGGACAGAGGACCAGCACCCTCTAGGTCGTTTCCTAGTAGAGCTCCAGCACCACCGCGCATCACTCCTCCAGCAGCAGATGGAGATACACCTGGCCCCCCCCCCCCCTCAGACTTATATTACAGATTTTTTTCAGACCCACATACACTCGAGGGCCCAGCTCGATGCAGGGTGTCACATTACACAGAGCAGAGGAGCTTAGACGACAGCGTCGACGACCGAGACCCCTTGTCCGGAGAGCTCGTCCACGTCAGAGAGAGATTCACGCGATTCACGCACACCATGACATGGAGATACAGAGACGTCAGCAGCGCACCCCTATCGATTTGGACTCCCAGAGCATTTTGAGGATCGCCATGATGCCTTACCCACCGATGCATTATATCCTACACCCACTCCAGGCATTTAGGGGGTTGTGATACCATCGAGCCTCCCCTCCCTATGCATATCATATTTGTATCTCACCCATTGAGCATATAGAGTGCATACCCATAGCACCCCACACCCTTGATGCCAGCAACTATCCCTCCTTTTATACCCGTTTGCAGTACTCACACTTTATTTTCGTTTTGGATCATAGTGGTTTAGATCATACTGATGTATATGTTTTGTCTCATAGGCCAATTTTGGCCTCTAATAGACGTTAAAAAGTCTTTCTTTCTCTCTCTCTCTCTCTCTCTCTCTCTCTCTCTCTCTCTCTCTCTCTCTCTCTCTCTCTCTCTCTCTCTCTCTCTCTCTCTCTCTCTCTCTCTCTGTGTGTCTGTGTCTCTGTGTGTGTGTGTGTGTGTGTGTGTGTGTGTGTGTGTGTGTGTGTGTGTGTGAGCAGCTGAGCACTGCAGGCAGGTCGGAGTCCTACTGTGGAGCAGAGGGCTTCGTGCAGCTGAGCGCTGCAGGCAGGTCGGAGTCCTACTGTGCTGAGTTCTTCGTTATGCAGATGAGGGCTTCAGTGAAGATCAGCAGCTGAGAGCTGCAGGCAGGTCGGAGTCCTACTGTGGAGCAGAGGTTTTACTCGAAACCCTACTGTGGAAAAGACATGAAACCCTACTGACGAGAGAGAGAGAGAGAGAGAGAGAGAGAGAGAGTAGCCGGTAGGGGCTTGCTGCTTGGGCAGCAGGTAGAGGACAGGATACCCTAAAATCAGAGATTCGGGGAGAGAGTTACGGAAGTCTAAAACCAGAGCTTTGAAACTCTAAAATCAGAGCGTCAAAACCCTAAAATCAGAGCTGCACCTGAAAATAGAGATAGATTTGAACCTACTCCTGAGAGAGGAAGGATGCAGAACCCTAAAATCAGAGCTTTAAAACCCTAAATTCAGAGCTGTGCCTAAAAACAGAGAGACATTCAAGACCCTGAAAGATAGAAAGAGAGTTTCAGCCCATTACCATTGTACCACAGAAGCAGCATGGCTCGACTAGAAAAAAAGGATGTGGAAGACATGATTACTAAAGCAGTCAGAGAGGTAAAGAAAGAGGCAGACAGAGTGCTTAATCAAGAAATCAGGCAGTCCAGTGATAGAATAAGAGCCCTAGAAGAGCATGTCAAAATTCTTGAAGTAGACCGAGATGAAATGAAAGCTGTGATGCATAGGCTAAAAGAAGAAATCATTCAGCTAAGGATTTCCAAAGAAGAAGGAGAGATCACAAAGCTAGATGACTTGAAAGAAAAAATCAAAAATGATTGGAAGATGGGTGTGCAAGAACACATGGCATCAGAGATAGAAGCAACACAAAATTTTTGGGTGGAAGTTGTAAGTAAAAATATTAAAAAAGAGGTCAAAGAAGAAGTGAAGAAGGAAGTCAAGGAAGACGTGAAGAAGGAAGAACTCACACGAGTTCAAGATATACTCAATGAGGAGAGACGTCGACACATTCGAAGACTCCACATTCGGATTACGGGCCTACCGGAGTGAGCATCACCAAAAGCTGACGCCACCAATATTTGTCATCGCCTCGAGTACGAGAACATGCCCTTCACATGCGCATGGAGGGTTGGGAGCGATACGTCTCGTTCGCGAGCACTCATCCTTCATATGAGCTCCGAGGAGACACGGACCACCTTTTTTAGAAGTCGATCAGTACTACGGAGATTACTAGGCAGCGCCCTCTACATGGACGAGGACCTCACAATGATGCAGTTAGCACACAGACATGCTTGCATGCCACAAATACTCCAGGCACATCGAGAGGGAAGGAAGGCCTTTTATCGGGATGGTAAGATCTTCGTAGACGGACGCCCTATCAAATAGGGCCACACGGCCTATGAGACATCATTACACCAAGAGGCACCACTCAAAGGAGCAGTGTGGAATTGCAACGGGGCACTCTGGACACGACCAAACAGATTTGAGGAGATCCTGGAGTCACATGAGTACCCAGAGAGAAGCTTTCCACGCATTGCAGGTTTTCACTGGGAATTCGCATTCAAGACCACGATGAGACAAAGTACAGAATGAGGGTCAGGGGGTGTTGCCATCATATTTAGACAAGAGATACAGAGTCAAATCCATATCATTGGGAGAGATGAAGAGGCACGATACATGTGGGTCCGCATGGAGATAGCACCAGGTAGCTTGATTTACATTGCGATATGCTACTTTCCACGAGGTGAATCCCGATATGGAGGGAAGGACCTTGGAGGATCGATTCGAAACAGAAATTCACCATACAGAGCACTTTTGGATGACATACTACATTACATCACCTTAGGTGAAGTCTTCCTTATGGGGGACTTCAATGGCTGCACCCAGTCACGTCACTGAGAGGCATAGGACACGGATCATCCACATCTCATGAGGGGCAAAGATTTGGAGGAGACGTGCACCAATAGAGTGTCAGCACATATGTGTCATGATGCCACCGGATATGGCAGACACCTCCTTGAGTTGGGAAGCAGACACCATCTCGTTATATATAACTGGATGCACTGTTGACCAGGTTCGGGCGGACTTACTTGCTTCCCTCACAGGGGAGGTGAGAGCACAGTCGACTACATTTTGGGTACCATCTCTCGAGCTTCACTCATCCCCTCACTTAGTATTGGACGACGCCCACTTGGTGCTGACCATACATTCATCACATTCACACTTTCATCTCCTATTGCATTAGTCCCTCCCTCACCCACTGAGACACACACCACGATACACTTCACACACGAGCTCTCACACGTATATGCACACCATTTACAGACCCGCCTACTCTCCCTCGATCCACTCTCACCCTTGGACACACTTACATCACAGATCACCACCATCCTACAGGACTCAGCTCTCTGCAGCTTCGCACACCGCACACATATACACCCTCCACGCACAGGATCCATGCCCAAGAACCGTTGGTATGATGCAGATTGTCGTGAGCTACGGAAGCACCTATGGATTTTAGAGCAAAGAGGGGATAATACACACACAAGCACAGCGTCGCATGCAAAGCCTTACTCGCCGCAAACGGCGAGAATGGGAGGAGAGCCAGTACTGGGATATTTACCATTTGCTCATGAGTCGAGACAGTGCAGTGGCGTGGCGACATTTGAGAGAGAAGAGACAGCAGACACCCATCCGAGACCCGAGCACTTTGCATTGCTATGCAGGGAGCCTATATGAGATCCCATACCTGCCCCCCATTCCCAAGCCGTAGAGCTCACGTCCCACTACCTCTTACTTCTTTACACCCACTATGGTGGGACGCGCTATTGCCCCTCTACAGCATGGCAGGGCCCATGACCATTTCAGTTTATAGGCAGAGCACCTCATCTACGGAAGCACGACTCTCGCACTGCTCATTGCCCACCTCTTCAACCATGCATTGGTTCAAGGGTTCCCTCACTCATGGACTGAGCACACCATAGTGCCCATTCATAAGTCAGGTGATACTATGGATCCAGCTACATTCCGGACGATCGTGATTGGCCCTATATTGGCCAAGTTATATGGGGCGGTACTAGAGACAGAGTTGAGTACTCTCGCTGAGAGGAAGGGTATCACGGCTCCAGGACATGCATGTTTCTGACAAGATAACTCTACCATTGACCACATCTTCACCCTCAGATGCCTGATCGACCATGCAAGGGTGAGGGAGAGGAGATTATATTGCTTCTTTGTGGAGTTCCGCAAAGCATTTGACATTGTCCCCATGGAACTACTCTTTAGACGTCTACTTGATATCCGAGCTCAAAAGGAGATGATATCGGGGATCTACGCCTTATACAAGAGAGTATCTAGTAGAGTTAGATGTCCAGGGGGCTTATCTGATCCACTTGCTAGCACTATCGGGGTGAAGCAAGGGTGCCCTCTTTCACCCATCCTCTTTGGTCTCTACATTGATGAGATAGTGAACTTCATACAGTAGCAGGGAGGTGATGGCATTGAGGTACGCGGGTCCACTGTCCATATTCTTTTATATGTTGATGATATTGTACTAGTTTCAGAGTCTACAAAAGTTCTACAGCATCACCTACATGGCCTAGATGACTTTTGCAGACACATAGGGTTATCTGTGAACCTTGGTAAAACCAAAGTCATGATCTTTCATACATCAGCACAGGTACACAGACATAGTTTGTTCACAGCAGCAGGCGGACCAATCGAGGTGGTCGGATCATATGTTTTCTTGGGAGTGACATTTACAGCAGCATGAGGGGCCTTCTCTATGTATCAGGCAGCCCGTGACCGCATCACACGTGGGTACGTATGATGGAGAGACAGTGCCACCACGCATATTTTCAGGAGCCCCACACAAAGGGGAGCATGAGGGGCCTTCTCTATGTATCAGGCAGCCCGTGACTGCATCACACGTGGGTACGTAGCACTAGCTTTGATGGAGAGACAGTGCCACGAGACATTTTTTCAGGAGCCCCGCACAAAGGGGTGGCTCTTCGACACTTCGGTTACGCCAGCGCTCATGTATGGGGCAGCCATATGGGGGCCAGGATTAGCTACATCAGTATGGACAGCATTGGAGAGGCCACATATCCTCATGATTGCCAGACTTATCCGCAGAAAGCCTTCAGTACTACATGATATCATTAGAGCAGAGCTCCCTGCACCACCGATGCTAGAGCTCCCTGCACCACCGATGCTAGCTGAGGCACTTTTCCTCACAGTATGCCTATTACACAGACTTCGGAGCATGGATACAGAGCGCATTGCTTATCGTGCTTTCCAAACATCACAGTATGCGTATCATACAGACTTCGAAGCATGGATACAGAGCGTATTGCTTATCGTGCTTTCCAGGCATCACGTGATATGGCATTAGCAGGCAACACCTCCTCATAGTATGAATAGACACGAGACTTGCTGGCCCACCATGGTTTGACATAGACAGGCTACCACCACTACAGTACGACTTACATGCACCCACCTACTCTCTCTCTCATCAGGAGAAGAATAGGGTCATTCGTTAGGAGATATTGCATACATACATATGAAGGACATGGGTGAGCCCTAGGGATACATTACCACCGAAAATGCTCTTTTACCAAGAGCATTTTCTAAATATATCGGACGAGGGCTTCATCGAGATTCCGAGATACATGGAGAGATACCTACCTCACCACCTTCGAGTCTTCATTGGGCACCTCCGGGTTTCATCACATCAGCTCGAGATTGAGAGGGGTCGATCCAGGGGAGTCCCCTGTGAGGAGAGGTGGTGCCGAGTATGCCAGACAGAGGTAGAGATTGAGGAGCATTTTGTTATCAGATGCCAAGCATACTTAGACCTACAAGCACAATTTCAGATAGAGGAGTCTCTCCAGTTGTGCATGACTATGGGAGACCAGCGGTGCCTGGGCTTCCTCAAAGAAGCATACGAGAGGCGAGAGCAGTCACTACAGCCCACACATAAGACACGAGTGAGTACCCAACAGACCATTACTGAGTTCTTTCAGGGAGTTCGGCTAAATCAGAGAGGTCCATCTATAGGGCTCACACTCCACCAGGAAGGAGCATAGAGAGCACGAAGCCGACCACGCATGGTTGGATATCGTCGACCGTGACTATGTCAGTTGGATATCTCATGCATCAGGACAGCCTACGACCGCACGATGGAGCAAAGGCATACCACCACCCCCTAGGTTGTCTTCCTTCAAGAGGCACTAAGACCACCACCAATGTACCACATACTACACCCACCTCCACCCATCACCAGTAGCTAGGGTATTTTACTCACTCCTCTTGAAAAATCACTAGGGCTCCTTGGTACCCAACTTGAGTACTTTGGCTCCTTGGCTCCCAATTCCATCCCTTTGGCTCCTTGGTGCCCAACTTCAGTACTTGGGCTCCTTGGCGCCCAGCTTAGGTACTTGGGCTCCTTGGCTCCCAACTTCGGCACTTGGGCTCCTTTGCACCCAATTCCAACACTTGGGCTTCTTGGAGCCCAACTTCGTCACGTAAGCGTCTTTGTGCCTAATTCCAGCACTTGGGCTCCTTGGCTCTGAACTTCGGCACTTTGGCTCCTGGCGTCCAACTTCGGCACTTGGGCTCCTTGACACCCAAATGAGGTATCTGCTACCTTTTGCACTGTTCTTCAGAAAAAGTTTTGTTCTACATCCATTTAACACCAATTTCTTTCTTACCTTTTGGTAACTCCCAAAGCTTCTATGTTTGATTCTTATGAATAGAATCAATCTCTTCTTGCATAGCTTTCTTCCATACAGGACTTTGTCGTGCATCTTTAACATTAGCTGGCTCATTCTCAACTCAAGTTAGCGCTAAAATGTTATGAATCTCAAAATGTTCTACGTAATTTACGTGACCTATTTCTTCTCTCCTTGTTTGACTTTGGGTTCTTCCTGTGAAGTTCTTTATATCGTTGTCCTTTCAAGTTAACCATCTCGACGTATTCTTGAAAAGTGGTGAAATCTCTTTTAGTTCTTCAATATCTCTTTCTCCTAGAACTCTAGAACCTTCTCCAACTTCATAAGTTGGAACATCAAGAGGTACTCATGATGGACTAGGTACTCATGTAGGCAATGAAATTCTCTCTCTTCATCTTTATCAAGTGCATCTTTTAGGGTTTGAGAAGGTTGATCGACCCCTTGTATGGCTCAATATAAGAATCCAAATTCCTTCTAAAAATGCATAATCATCTTATTTTATGAAATCTGGGATATCTTGACTTCTTATCATAAATCTGACCTTCTGAAATATATGCATTGCGTGAAAGTAGGATATCACCTGTTTTTGGAACATAGAATCTGTATCCTTTGCTTTCAATTGCATGACCAATAAAGACGGTTTCAATGACTTTTACATCAAGCTCACCACAATCCTTCTTCTCAATGTGAACATAAGCTGGAGAACCAAAAACTTTGAAATAATTCACATTGGATTTCTTCCCATAATAAGCTTCATAAGATGTAATAACCTTTAAAGCTTTTGGGGAAGACCTATTCAAAATTTGATTAGTTGTATGTACTACATCAAACCAAAACTTGGGAGAAAGCTTTTTGGATGACATCATACTATGCATCATCTCAACACATATCCTATTCTTTCTCTTGCGACACCATTCTGTTTTGGAGTGTAAGCAATAGTGAGTTGATGAGAAATACCTTTGTCTTCAAGAAAAGACTTAAATTCTTTTGACATATACTCTCCTCCTCTATCACTTCTCAAAGTCTCGATCGTTGACTCACTTTCATTTTCAACCATAGCTAAGAACTTCTTGAAAGTAGGAAAGACTTCTAACTTTACTTTAAAACCATTAATCCATGAATACCTTGAGAAATCATCAATGAAAGTAACGAAATACCTGAAACCTTGAATAGAATATGTTTTCCTCGGACCATTCACATCTGAATGTATGATCTCCAACTTCCTTGTGGCCGTGATGTTTCCATGTTTCTTGAAAGGAAGTTTGTGAAGCTTTCCTTCATAACATCCTTCACAAGATTCTCCATCTTCTAGTAAAGAAAAAGTAGGCAAACTCTCCACCATACTATGATCTTTGATGTGCTTGAGAGTGTAACTCATATGTCCAAATCTAGCATGCCATAACTTCATGTTCTCCTTAGATGTAGAAAACTTAGCAACGGTAGCATGAATAATTTTGGATAACACGACTCCTCATGATGAAGTAGTTTCTTCTTCTTCTTCTTCATCACTAACGTCTGTCGGCGAAAAGTTAGCAGCGACAATGAATTCTTCATCTACCGATTTCGAGTCTGGTCGTGAGATCAGATACCGTCCAGTGGGACAATTCTCCTATAGAGTGAGTCGAGCCCGTTGTTGAGCAGAAATAGGGAAAGCCGCTCTTCTAGAAGATGAAGCAACATCTTCACCGACTTGTCTTTGCCTTGGCTAAGTGCCATTGACAATATTGCATAAGTCCTTAGATACTAAAAAATTCATCATCATAAAACTCCACATTGGATAGTTAGACATTCCTTCAAGCGTCTCTTCATTCTCAAGTTTATAGTCACTCATCTTGTTAAGGGTGTATGTCAACTATGATCTGACATGAAATATTGGAAGTGGGGTGGGCTTTAATAACAATATTAATCACATATTTACACGATCTTCCAACACATGAACCTTAGCATACACACCTTAATACTCAAAAAGAGATGAGTGAGAGATAGAGAAAGAATAGGCAAGATTTCAATGTGTAATAATAAGTTGTAATGCTTACCTACATTACCATTATTGACTATCAAATTAATATGTGTGTAGATGATACAAACTGAATCTAGGCAAAATTTCGGGAACTAGATACAAGAGTCTGTGTGTAAAGTGCATAAGAGGTATGAAGAGTGCGTGTATGTGAGTATGGAGTGAATATGAACAGTTTAGACCTGTTTTCTACAGCAAATCCTAATTCTGAAATTAGGGTTTCAGGAACCCCAAATCAGAAACTAGTGAACTAGAAAGTGAGAAACAGAAATAGCCTTCCTACTCACAATAATCACCGAGATGTTGATGGTTAGCTGCCAGAATCTCCTCCAAAGCTGCACGAGCAGTTAGAACACAACCCCTCCAAACGTTAGTCTCCTCTAGCACTGATTGATCCTTGAGATTGAGCCTCAAGTGATGCCATAAGTGGCCCCTACAGCTTCTTACGAAAAGCTGAAAAAGCACCTCAAAAAGAATGCGATAAAGCAGAAAAACGAACTTTCTTTTCAAGAATTAAAAATTGCTTTTTGTGTACAAAATTGCAAAGATTTCCATATTTAGCCATCAGTTAGCTATGGGAGTTAGCTTTCCTTGATGTAGAGACTGAGAGGCACATAACTAGGTAAAAAAACCATTTTGGAAAAAAATTAGGGTTAGCATTTCCTCTCAATGTGGACCTCTGTTGACTCAATGTTATATACCAAATGAAAGCTCTCTTCAAACTCTATCTGATAAGCTAATAAAAAATTTCCACTTTTTGTACCTAAAAATTGGCTAAGTACTGAAATTTCGGGTTGCTAGAAATTAGGGTTTTGTGCTACTCTGACATTGTTTCCAACAGCTAGCACCATCGGGGTGAAGCAAGGATTCCCTCTCTCACCCACCTTTTTGGTCTATACATTGACGAGATAGAGGACTTCATACGAAAGAAGGGAGTGGAAGGCATTGAGGTATGAGGGACCACTGTCCACATTCTTTTATATGTTGACGATATTGTGTTGGTTTCAGAGTTTGCAGAGGGTCTATAGCATCACCTACATCGCCTAAATGATTTCTGCACACATAGAGGCTTTTCAGTGAACCTCAGTAAAACCAAGGTTCTGATCTTACATACTTCAGCACACGTGAGGAAACACAATTCTTTCACAGCTGCAAGCAGGCCTATAGAGGTAGTCAGATCATATGCCTACTTGGGAGTGACATTCACAGCAGGCACTCGGGTTTTCTCCATGTCTGAGGCAGTCGGTAATCACATCACACGAGGATACTCAGCACTAGCTTTGATGGAGAGACACTACCACTAGGCAAATTTTCACGAGCCTTGCACAAAGGGGTGGCTCTTCGACAATGTAGTTACCCCAACACTCATGTATGGAGCACCCATATGGGGACATGGATTAGCCGCATCATCATGGACAGCATTGGAGAGGCCGCAAATTCTCATGATTCAGTACTAGAGGAAGAGTTGAGCACTCTCACCCAAAGGACGGGTATCAAGGCACCAAGAAGGCAAAATTAAGACGAGATTACTTTACCATTGACCACATCTTAACTCTGAGATGTCTGCTTCTATGTGGACTTCTACAAAGCCTTCGACAGAGTTCCTAAGGAGCGGCACTTTAGACGTCTACTCGATATTCAAGCTCCAAAGGAGACGATATGGGGGATCTATGCCTTCTATGAGAGAGTATCTGGTAGAGCCAGATTTCCAGGTGGCTTATCCCACTCACTTGCTAGGAGGCTTATCCCACTCACTTGCTAGCACTATCAAGGTGAAGCAAGGATGCCCTCTTTCACCCACCCTCTTTGGTCTATACACTGACAAGATAGTGAACTTCATACAGGAGCAGGGAGGGGCGAGGGACCACTGTCCATATTCTTTTATATGCTGATGATATTCTGCTGGTTTCAAAGTCTGCAGAAGGTCTACAGCACCACCTACACGGTCTGGACAATTTCTGCACACATAGCGGGTCATCTCTGAACCTTGGTAAAAACCAAGGTTCTGATCTTCCATACATAAGCACAGGTGAGGAGACAAAGCTCTTTCGCAGCAGCAAGCGGACCCATCGAGGTAGTCGGATCATATGTCTACTTGGGAGTGACATTCACAGCAGCCTCTTGGGCTTTCTCCATGTCTCAAGCAGCCAGTGATCGCATCACATGAGGATACACAGCACTAGCTTTGATGGAGAGACAGTGCCACCTGGCATATTTTCAAGAACTCCGCACAAAGGGGTGGCTCTTCGACACTTTGGTCACCCCAATGCTCATGTATGGAGCAGCCATATGGGGGCCGGGATTAGCCACATATGTATGGACAGCATTGGAGAGGCCAAAGATTCTCATGATTGCCCGACTCATCCGCAACAAACCTTCGATACCACATGATATCATCAGGGCAGAGCTCGTTGCACCACCCATGCTAATAGAGGCACTCCTCCAGACACTATGCCTATTACACAGGATCCAAAGCATGGACACAGAAGGCATCAGTTATCGAGCTTTCCAAACATCATGTAACATGGCACTTGCAAGAGACGACACCTCATGGTACGCACAGACACAGAACTGGCTGGCCCACCATGGTTTTGACATAGAGAGACTACCTCCACTGCAGTAGGCCCCTACCTATTCACTCTCCCATCAGGAGAGGAATAGGATCATTCGTCAGGAGATATGGCATACATAAATTCAGAGGACATGGATCAGCTCGAGGGATACAGTGCCACCGAAAATGCTTCACTATCGTGAGCATTTTCTACAGATCTCAAACCAGGGCTTCATTGAGACTCCGCGCTACATGCAAACATACCTACCACACCACCTTCGAGTCATCATTCGCCAGCTTTGAGTTTCATCACATCAGCTCGACATCGAGAGGGGTCGAGCTAGGGGAGTCCCTCGAGAGCAGAGTTGGTGCCGAGTATGCCATACAAAGATAGGAGCACTTTGTTACCAGATGCCCAGCATACTCAGACCTACAGTTCCAGACAGAGGAGTTACTACAGTCATGCATGACTAGTGGAGACTAGCGGTGGCTGGGACGCTTCCTCACGGAAGCATATGAGAGCAGAGTTGGTGCCGAGTATGCCATACAAAGATAGGAGCACTTTGTTACCAGATGCCCAGCATACTCAGACCTACAGTTCGAGACAGAGGAGTTACTACAGTCATGCATGACTAGTGGAGACTAGCGGTGGCTGGGACGCTTCCTCACGGAAGCATATGAGAGATGAGAGCATATGAGAGATGAGAGCAGACGACATAGTCCACGCATCAGACACGCATGAGTACCGAGCATACCATTACGCAATTCTTTCAGCGAGATGGGCCACATCACACGGGCCCACCTTCCAGAGCCATAGGGCTCAGGCACCAGCAGGTAGTGGCACAGAGAGTGAGACGCCGACCACATATGGTTGGATATGGACAACCTCTACTCCACTAGGAGGATATCTCACGCATCAGGTTAACCCATGACCGCATGATGGAGCCCATGACCGCATGATGGAGCCCATGACCGCATGATGGCATAGGGCTCACGCACCAGCAGGTGGTGGCATAGAGAGTGCGACGCCGACCACATATGGTTGGCCGACAACCTCTACTCCACTATGAGGATATCTCACGCATCGAGGTAGCCCATGACCGCATGATGGAGCAGAGGAGCACCACCACCACTTGGGAAGCCTTCCTTCGTGAGACACTCAGACTGCCACAGATGTACCACATACTCCACCCACCTCCACCCATCATCAGTAGTCAGGAGATACATATTCACTCCCCCCATGGATGCCCCTGTATTAGGTGGCCATTATCTGCAGATTCAGAGCCACTCTTCCCCACGCACCACTAGATTATCCCCACTACGCCCCCATCATCACTGGTACACTATCCTTTGTTTGTTTCCAACCTTTGTCAGCCTACACAATTTTGTGTGGAGAGTATTTTTCCCTTTTATTTCTACACGGGTTATGAAAGAGGCCGCGGAGAGCTACGTCGTGGTGTGCTAAGTTGCTCCAAACACAAAGGGAGTGGGCTGCTGCGTGAGGAGAGAGAAAGTAGAGAGAGAATCATGCACAGAAATTTGGAGAAGAAGATGGAGAAGCTCAAGTTGAAGAAGTCCCAATCAAGTTATGAGAGATTTGGGACCAAGTCTTATTGATAAGTGACTTTTAGGTCATTTGGGCATGTTCACACATGGCCAATGACCAAAAGTCATAAAAATAATGTAAATGCCTATAACTCCCCAATTTAGGGTCCAAAAAATATAACAAAAATATGTCCGGAAAGCTCTCGAAGAGAGCTTTCACATGGAAGGGTCAAAATATACAAAAGGAGAGTCATTGGGGGCTTTATCCCCAACAACCTCCCACGTAAAGGACCAAGGAGGCTCCTTTAAGCTAAGTAACTCCCACCATCCGTATACATAGCTGATGTTGTGCCTTGGGTAGACACTTCGTGAGAGCATCTGCAGGATTCTGTGAAGTATTGACCTTGATCAAAGTGATCAAAGTATTGACCTTGATCAAAGTGATCAGGCCATCCTCTAATACCTCTCTGATTAAGTGGTATCTCACATCAATATGCTTTGTGCGAGCATGAAACATGGCATTCTTTGCCAAACATATGGCACTCTGGCTATCACATCCAAGGACAGGTGCCTTTTCAGGCATCCCAAACTCACTGCACAGGCGGGCTAACCAAATGGCTTCTTTGGAAGCCTCTGTGGCTGAAATATATTCAGCCTCTGTAGTAGATAGTGCAACTATCCTCTAAAGTCTAGAGCACCATGAAATAGCTCCACCCGCAAGGATGTATACATAGCCACTTGTGGATTTGCGTGTGTCCACATCACCTGCCATGTCTGAATCACAAAATCCTTTTAACTCCAATGGACCCTTTCCATAACATAAGCATTTACTTATGGTCCCTTTCAAATATCTCAAGATAGATTTGACTGCCTCCCAATGAGCTCTACCCGGATTAGCCATGAACCTGCTAACAACTCCCACTGCATGAGCAATGTCTAAGCCGAGTGGCAACCATAGCATACATAAGTGAACCACAAGCTGACGCATATGGAACACTCTTCATGTAATTGGCTGCATCATCATTTTTGGGACAGTCATCCTTGGAAAGCTTAACATGTGGCTGCAATGGCACTCCAAGAGGCTTAGCATCAGCCACATTAAATCTGTCCAGCACTTTTTCAATGTACTTTTCTTGGGATACCTGCAAAGTATGCTGCTGTCTATCCCTTTTTATACGCATACCAAGAATATGCTCAGCTTCCCCAAGGTCTTTCATTGAGAATGCAGAGTTCAGCTGTTGTTTTAGAGCATTAAGAGTGCTCTTTTTCTTACCAGCCAGCAGCATATCATCTACATACAGTACAAGAATAATTGGGCTGCCATCTTCATCTTTTTTGGTGTACAAAAAGTGATCTGCATGGCTTCTTTTAAACCCATGTTTGAGCATAAATGCATCAAACTTCTTATACCATTGTCTAGGGGCCTGTTTCAGCCCATATAAGCTCCTTTTCAGTTTGCATACCAGATGCTCTTTTCCAGGAATGGCATATCCTTCTGGCTGTTTCATGTACAGCTCTTCATCTAAATCACCATGCAAAAAGGCTGTTTTAACATCCATTTGGAATAATTCCAAATCCAAGGCAGCTATGAGAGCAAACAACACACGTAAGGTGGTCATTTTCACCACTCGAGAGAACACTTCTTGGAAATCAATGCCCTCTTTTTGGGCATATCCCTTAGCAACCAGCCTTGTCTTATACTTGAGTTTGCCATCAACAATTTTGATTTTGTACACCCACTTGTTGGGAATGGCTTTCCTTCCTTTGGGTAACTCAACCAAATCCCAAGTATCATTTGCATGCAAGGCCTTTATCTCTTCCTGCATGGCTAACTCCCACTTCTTCTTGTGCTCACATAGCTTTGCCTCTTTATAAGTAAGAGGCTCACCCTCATCTGATAACATAATATAATGTATAGAGGGATCATATCTATTCACTAGCCTCCTAGGACATATAGATCTTCTTACCCAATGATCCACTTTACCAGGCAATGGATCTACATCAGGAGGTACATTAACTTCTTCATTGTTAACAGGCTGCTCTACATCATTTCCAACCCTGTTTTCAGCATGAATAGGTGGCTGCATATACCCTTCAGGAGCATCATTTTGCTGTCCAGCATCATCTTGCTCAATAACCACGGGCTCATTGTCATTTCCAGCCATATGTCGTGCATCCCGAGGGTTCATATCAGATTTAATTGGTGGCTGGACATGCTGAAATTTGACTTTTTTATGGTCATCTTTAGAGGCACAATTGTTTTTGAGCAGCCTTGCCTCATTAAATACAACATCTCGGTTGCGTATTACCTTCTTGAGTTGAGGTAGCCAAATCCTGTAGCCCATTTTACCTTCATCTCCATAACCCATGAAGATTCCTTTCATGGACTTTGCATCTAACTTGCTTCTCAACTCAGGCCTTATATGCACAAAAGCATCACAACCAAAGATGCGTAGGTGGTCATATGAAGCTGGTTTGCCAGACCAAACCTCTTCTGGAATGCCACCTTTTAAGGACATATGAAGGGATCGATTGCAAACATGAACTGCAGTTTTCAAAGCCTCTCCCCAAAATCCATGAGGGAGATTAGCTGTGGACAGCATGCATCTCACCCTCTCACATAAAGTCCTATTGTACCTTTCAGCCACACCGTTGGAAGAGGGGCTGTATGGGACTGTTACCTCCCTCTTAATACCAAGATTTTCACAAAATCTATTGAATTCAGTACTTGTAAACTCACCCCCATTATCTGTACGTAAGCATTTCAGTTTTCTACCTGTTTGAGTGGTCACAAATGCATGAAATTTCAAAGGCTTCATCTTTAGATTTTAACAAATATACCCAAAGCTTCCTAGAGTAATCATCAACAAAAGAAACAAAGTAAAGAGCACCCCCCATAGATTTTGTGGGCATGCTACAAACATCAGAATGAACAAGATCAAGCACATTAGACTTACGAGAGACACCAGAGTAGTAGGAATTCTTTACTTGCTTACCATATTGGCATTCATTACAAAAATCAAGTTTTGAGCTTTTAGCATCAAACTTGTCCAAATTACATAGTTTATCAAGGCCTTTTTGGCTCATATGGCCAAGCCTTTTATGCCATAATTCCATATGTGAATGGATTTCAGCCAAAGCAATAAACTTGCCCAACAAGGCTTTACCATGCGAGCAATAAAGAGTCCCTTTCTTTGTACCTTTAACAATCAGCCTAGAGCCTTTGATAAGCTTCCATGACCCCTTCTCAAAGAGGGTACTATATCCATGCATATCCATTTGCCCAACAGACAATAAGCTTTTCTTGATGCTTGGTACATACCTTACATCATGAAAAACCAGCTCATTAGTACCATCCACTGTGAGATGCACTGTGCCAATACCTTCAATAGAACAAGCATGATTATTTCCAAGATATACATGTCCATGGCTGCCTGCATGAAAGGTAGTAAAACACTCCTTAATAGGAGTTACATGAAACGATGCACCTGAATCTACAATCCATGTTTGTGACAAAGCATCATTCACAGTAAGCAAAGCATCAATCAAATCCCTCTTTGTGATCTGCATATCTTGTGCATGAATATTAATAGAAGCATCAATAACTTTGGCATGCTTTGCTTCCATAGTAGCACAAAGTATATCTTCTGCATCTGATAGGTCCTCAATGATGACACTAGAGGCCACATTGGCCTTCTCTTTGTCTTTGTTCTTTGAGGTATCATGTGCTTCATTCTTGGTGTCCTTTTTCTTCCTATCACATGTGTTCTTCTTTCTTTCTAGATCAGCTTTGTAGTATCTGCAATCAGGCTTCTTGTGACCTTTCCTATCACATTGCTAACAACTCACTTCAGCCTTGCCTTTGCTTTTGCTCCTGTTCCTCTGTACATTTTCACTTTTCTTTCCTGTTCTTCCTCTAGCCACATTGGCTGAACCACTGCCCTCTCCACTAGCTTTCATCCTGATTTCCTCGTTCAAAATAGAACCCCTTACACCATCAAAGGTAAGACTAGGGCTATTCGAAAGTGAAACAACCAATGTTTCCCATGAATCAGGTAAGGTCATCAACAAGAAGATGGCCTTAAGCTTATCATCAAATGGAGGTAATCTAGAGTCCTTCAATTGTGAAAGAGTACTTGTAAACGAAGATAAGTGCTCAACCGCACTTTTTGACTCATCAAGCTGCATACACACTAGCTTACGCATAAGATGCACTTGATTTACAGGCGTGGTATTTTCATAAGTGGCTTTCAGCTTCTCCCATACCTCGAAAGCAGTCGTAAGGCCTTTCAAATCCACTAAGATTTCATCTGATACAGCCATCTTGATGTAAGTGATGGCCTTCTTGTTTAGGTTCATCCATGCTGCATATGTCATATCTTCAGGCTTGACTTCCTCAAGAGCCCCTTCACAATCTTTAAGAAAGAGGATGCCCAACATTCTCTCTTTCCACAAATCAAAACCATTACCTTCAAATCTCTTGATCTCAAACAAGTTTTTGACATCAAAGGAGGTAGAGGCCATGTTTGCACACTAAGAACTTCAAAATTTCACCAAAAAAGGTAAAATTCACCTATTGTACTATGCGCAATTACCTTACAAGACTATAGCTGAGAAATTAAGCCCAAAAACTGTTCAAAACTTGCAAAAATCAATTTCTGAAATTTTCTGCAAAAAATTTCAGAAAATTCTAGCAAGCTATAATTGCACCAAAAACCACAAATTTGTTGTTTTTCAACCACAAAAAGCGTATATAGATGCAAAACCAAGTCAATGGGTGCTTGTTTTCACAAAAGCCCCAATTTTTGGAGCAATATGACCTGTAAAATCAGAGAAATGACCTGCTGTAATAAGTTTCCAGCAAGTATGCACTTCCTCAATCTTTGTGCATGTCCTCCCACTTGAAATGAGAGAGAATTTCTGCCACAAAGGACATGTAGATAAAAAAATCAGCAATGTGGATGCTGAAAATGACCTGTGGGGATACAAAAGGAAGAATAGAAAAGATTCTTCGCGATGAAACTCTCTAAAAAGCACAAAATTTGCTTCAGCTTTGCTCCGGGCTGAAGTAATCCTCCAAAAAACAACACTTTTATCGCGAAAAAAGAAGGTTTTTCGCGATGAAATTCTCTCGATGCAATAAAACACCTTCAGCTTAACCTAAGCTGAAGTAGAAAAGCACTTCGAGCAACTTTGTCGCGATGGAACAGCTCAAAGCTCTGATACCAGTTAAAAGAGGCCGCGGAGAGCTACATCGTGGTGTGCTCAGTTGCTCCAAACGCAAAGGGAGTGGGCTGCTACGTGAGTAGAGAGAAAGTAAAGAGAGAAGCCTGCGCAGAAATTTGGAGAAGAAGATGGAGAAAATGAAGTTGAAGAAGTCCCAATCAAGTTATGAGAGATTTGGGACCAAGTCTTATTGATAAGTGACTTTTAGGTCATTTGGGCATGTTCACACATGGCCAATGACCAAAAGTCATAAAACTTATGTAAATGCCTATAACTCCCCAATTTGGGGTCCAAAAAATATAACAAAAATAAGTCCGAAAAGCTCTCGAAGAGAGCTTTCACATGGAAGGGTCAAAATATACAAAAGGAGTCTCCTTGGGGGCTTTATCCCCAGCAGGTTACTACAATTGTACATAGTTTTTGTCTTAGAGGCCAAGTTTGGCCTTCGCAAGATGCTAATATAACTTTCTTTCTTTCTTTCTTTCTTTCTTTCTTTCTTTCTTTCTTTCTTTCTTTCTTTTCTCTCTCTCTATCTACCTATCTATCTATCTCTATCTCTCTCTCGCACACCCTACACCCTCACCAGAGGCACAGCAGCACGTAAAGGAGGTACATACACAGGGAAGATGTGTCGCAGCTCATCCACTCTTTTTTGAGGTCAAGGAGATGCCATGATGTATATACATCTGGAGAGGAGATCTGGCCTTAGAGGAGGTCGAGAGACAAAGAATATAGCAATGACCTCATTGCCTCCCTTCAAGGCTCCCAACAACTTGGGCAACTACCAAAAGATTAGATTATGTGGCAAACAGGCCTATAATGCTCAGATAGACACCTTTTATGCATTTTATCTATACAAGTTTGTCACACAGATCACCCCTCTACTCTAGCACCTAGGGATGGTCAAAGATGTAAACCATATACAATCATCAGCAATGTGATGGACAGAGACTGGACTCCAGTCTCCAGTCTGTATACTGTGGAAAGTGAACAGTGTAAGTCAAAGGACCTAGGAGAGGCATGATCCCAATGCACATATTGTTATGCCATGTGGGAAAGAATTTGAGTGCACTTGTAATTTATATGTGCATGTGTATATGCCTGTTAGCATCATTCCATGTTCATGTGACAATGATCATCCACATCTAAGCATTTATGGATGTATTACAAAACAAGTGGCCACATTTGCTAGAGGAATTTCGAACAAGTAGGTGATCAAAGTAATGCATGAAAAAGACATGCTAATACAACGCATCTAATAAATTTCAATATTTCATATGACATCCAGCACAAGGAATAAAAGTACATTAATGGCATATTCCTAGAACCCAATGTTGGACTGCAGGCCTCAAAGATGGCAAATTTGATGCTAGCACCAGTTTGCATCTTCACATCGCAGAAGCTTGGCACCTTCGTTTGCCTCATGTGCATGGTTATTGGGATACTGTTGCTTCAATGCATGCTTGCTGCGATAGATGTGGTATATAGAACACATAACTATATCCAGCATTGTATGACCATTCAGATCTTGTTGAGAAGAAAAGATCAAATTTATATCCTCTTACAACATTATTCTAGATCAATCTCCATATCTATAGCAAAATGTTATTTCTATTGTTGAGTGATGTTCCATATAGTAGCTTTTGGATCTCACATGCATGCTGCACTCAAAAGAGGATAGCATCAACAAAAAAACATGAGTGATAATAATTGTTACACAGCCAAAATTCTGACATATTCAAAAAGCCAAATTATTATAGATATACGCATTTATACATTGCATCATATTCTTAAATACACAACCACCTACATATGCGATTACGAACAGCAATAACATTTTGAGCATTTATTGAAGAACTCTAAAGGAATTAAAAAATGAAAATTACAGAATTAAACTGAAGTTATCATATTAAAAATAAAATTTCTGCAACTGTCCACATTAACAAAGAGCACTTTACAAGAAAAATTATAAGCAATCACATACCTTACTAAGAAACTTGTACAAGCTCACAAACTCTGCAGAAAATACTCTCTCTCTCTCTCTCTCTCTCTCTCTCTCTCTCTCTCTCTCTCTCTCTCTCTCTCTCTCTCTCTCTCTCTCTCTCTCTCTCTCTCTCTCTCTCTCTCTCTCTCTCTCTCTCTCTCTCTCTCTCTCTCTCTCTAGGTCGTTTCCTAGTAGAGCTCCAGCACCGTCGCGCATCACCCCTCCAGCAGCAGATGGAGATACACCTGACCCCCCCCCCTCAGACTTATATTACAGATTTTTTCAGACCCACATACACTCGAGGGCCCGGCTCGATGCGGGGTGTCACATTACACAGAGCAGAGGAGCTTAGACGACAGCGTCGACGACCGAGACCCCTTGTCCGGAGAGCTCGTCCACATCAGAGAGAGATTCAGGCGATTCACGCACGCCATGACATGGAGATACAGAGATGTCAGCAGCGCACCCCTATCGATTTGGACTCCCAGAGCATTTTGAGGATCTCCATGATGCCTTATCCACCGATGCATTATATCCTACACCCACTCCAGGCATTTAGGGGGTTGTGATACCATCGAGCCTCCCCTCCCTATGCATATCATATTTGTATCCCACCCATTGAGCATATAGAGTGCATACCCATAGCACCCCACACCCTTGATACCAGCTACTATCCCTCCTTTTATACCCGTTTGCAGTACTCACACTTTATTTTCGTTTTGGATCAAAGTTGATTGGATCATACTGATGTATATGTTTTGTCTCATAGGCCGATTTTGGCCTCTAATAGACGTTAAAAAGTCTCTCTCTCTCTCTCTCTCTCTCTCTCTCTCTCTCTCTCTCTCTCTCTCTCTCTCTCTCTCTCTCTCTCTCTCTCTCTCTCTCTCTCTCTCTCTCTCTCTCTCTCTCTCTCTCTCTCTCTCTCTCTCTCTCTCTCTCTCTCTCTCTCTCTCTCTCTCTCTCTCTCTCTCTCCCCCCCTCCTATGTCTATCTCGGAGTCACATTCACGAGCTTGCCTGGCCCCTTCAGCATGAGACAGGCAGCCACCGATAGACTCACACGCGGATATGCAGCTTTAGCCATGTTAGAGCGGAGATGTCACCAAGCACACTTCCAGGAGCCCCGCACGAAGGGCTGGCTATTTGACACACTGGTCAGACCAGCTATGATGTATGCTGCGACGGTTTGGGCCCCAGGTCTCACAGTCACCCAGTGGAGTGCGATCGAGAGGCCACATGTACGTATGATCTCGCGATTATTTCGTGGGAAACAGTCGGTGCCACATGACATCATCAGGGCAGAGCTAGCTGCACCACCCATGGCAGTAGAGGCACTATTCCAGACTATCTGCTTTATTCAGAGGATTAGGGACCTCCCTACAGATAGACTCACACACAGAGCTCTTGAGGCATCTATACAGATATCAGAGTTAGGATATGAGAGAGCTTGGTACACTCAGGTTAGAGTCTGGTTTGATAGTCATGGACTTGATATGGACAGATTGCCGCCTTTTCAGTATGACCCAGACTCACCTCACATCCACCTCTCTCGTCGTGAGAGGAATGTTATGCTCAGACAAGATCTCTGGCAGCTCTACATTAGTCAGACATGGCACACACCACACATGGGATCGAGACTATCGCACTATCGAGACCAGTTCATAGACATACTAGCTGACGGTTTCATCCAGCGACCACGCTACATGGATACTCACATGCCTCATAGCTTGAGGGTAGCGATTGGCCAGCTCAGAGTCTCATCACACCGACTCGAGATTGAGACGGGCAGAGCCGCAGACATTCCCAGAGAGGAGCGGATATGCAGAGTATGCAGAGTAGAGATGGAGGATGAGGAGCACTTTGTATGCAGATGTAGCGCATATGATGGCATCAGAGGCAGATACGAGACTCTGTTTGCAGGGCAGCCCACCCTCCGAGAGATCATGGACTCTAGAGACCAGCGACAGCTCGGGCGATTCTTACTAGAGATACAGAGTCACAGAGATTCCCTACTCCAGCCTACTGTAGCACTCCATACAGGAGGGAGACAGAGTCAGCTCACTGACTTCTTTATTCCACGACGTGCTGCAGCCCTCCCCCCCTCAGCCCACATACCGAGCGGGGTGACTCTTGAGCAGGCTCAGATATCTCGAGCTAGGAGACGACCCCGTGATATAGGATATCGGGCCCCGAGACTTCACCGACACCAGATTGCGGAGATCCAGGCTTGTGACCATCGCGCCATGGAGGAGAGACGATCCCAGATGATGGCCGATCCCGTTGCAGCCATCAGAGTGGCCCTGACTCCACCTCCACCTATGTATCACATATTACATCCCACCCACTAGCACAGGATGGAGCTAGTTAGTCGTTTTAGATGCATTCTCATGGTTGTTGTACTACCCTTTTGCATATAGACTATCATAGATATCGCACTCCATACACCCCCCACCACTTTCATGGGTATCCCCACATGCACACTACGGAGATCTATATCAGCTTAACCAGTTTCTTTTCAGCACTTTTATCTTTTCTGATTGACAGAAGATACACCCATGTACATCGATTTGTCTCATAGGCCGAGTTTCGGCCTCCTAATAGACGTAAAAACACTTTCTTTCTTTCTTTCTTTCTTTCTTTCTTTTCTCTCTCTCTCTCTCTCTCTCTCTCTCTCTCTCTCTCTCTCTCTCTCTCTCTCTCTCTCTCTCTCTCTCTCTCTCTCTCTCTACATCACTACACCTGGAGACACCACTCAGAGGAGCAATGTGGAACTGCAACGGGGCACTCTGGACGCGACCAGACAGAGTCGAGGAGATCCTTGCATCACATGACTTTGCGTGCATCACAGAGACACACGAGAGCCCAGAGAGAGGTCTACCATGCATTGCAGGTTTTCATTGGGAATCTGCATTCAGGACCACGATGAGACAGAGTACAGCGTGAGGATCGGGAGGAGTGGCCATCGTATTTCGACAGGAGATACAGAGCCGGATCCATATTATAGGTAGAGATGAGGAGGCACGATACATGTGGGTTCGCATGGAGATAGCACAGGGGAGCTCGATTTACATTGCTATATGCTACTTCCCACCAGGCGGATCTCGATACGCAGGACAGGATCTTGGGGGACCGATCCGAGATAGAGACTCACCATACACAGCGCTTTCAGATGAGATACTACATTACAGCACACTAGGTGAAGTCTTCCTTATGGGGGACTTCAATGGCCGCACTCAGTCGTATCAGTGCGAAGCATACGACATGGATCACCCACAGCTCATGAGGGCCAGAGACTCGGTTGAGATTAGCACCAGCAGAGTATCGACAGATACGGGTCAGGACACCACCGGCTATGGCAGACATCTACTCAAGCTAGGCAACCGACATCATCTCGTTATATATAACGGGATGAATCGTTGGCCAGGTTCAGGCGGATTTACTTGCTTCCCTCACGGGGGAGGTGAGAGCATAGTCGACTACATTTTGGGTACTACCTCTGGAGCTTCACTCATCCCTTCACTTAGTATTGGACGACGCCCACTCGGTGCTGACAACACATTTATCACATTCACACTCTCATCTCCGATTCCATTAGACCCTCCCTCACCCACTGAGATACATACCACGATACACTTCACACACGAGCTCTCACACGTTTATGCACACCATTTACACACCCGCCTACTCTCCCTCGATCCATTCTCACCTTTGGACACACTTACATCACATATCACCTCCATCCTACAGGACTCATCTCTCTGCAGCTTCCCACACCGCACACATATGCACCCTCCACGCACACGATCCATGCCCCAGAACTGTTGGTATGATGCAGATTGTCGTGAGCTTCGGAAGCACCTACCGATTTAAGAGCATAGAGGAGATATTACACACACACAGGCACAGCGTCGCATGCAGAGCCTTACTCGCCGCAAACGGCGAGATTGGGAGGAGAGACAGTATTGGGATATTTACCATTTGCTCATGAGTGGAGACAGTGTAGTGGCATGGCGACATTTGAGAGAGAGGAGAGAGGAGACACCTATCCGAGACCTGAGCACTTGGCATAGCTATGCACGAAGCCTATACGAGATCCAAGACCAGCCTCCCATTCCCACACCGCAGAGCTCACGTCCTACTACCTCTGACTTCTTCACACCCACTATGGTGGGATGCGCTATTGCCCGGCTTCAGCATGGCAGGGCCCATGATCATTTCGGTTTACAGGCAGAGCACCTCATCTACGGAGGCACGACTCTCGCACCGCTCATTGCCCATCTCTTCAACCGTGCATTGGTTCAAGGGTTCCCTGACTCATGGACTGAGCACACCATAGTGCCCATTCATAAGTTAGGTGATACTATGGATCCAGCTACATACCGGACGATCATGATTGGCCCTATATTGGCCAAGTTATATGGGGAAGTACTAGAGAGAGAGTTGAGTACTCTCGCTGAGAGGAAGGGCATCAGGGCTCCAGGACAGGCAAGTTTCAGACGAGATTACTCTAGCATTGACCACATCTTCACTCTGAGATGCGTGATCGACCAAGCCAGGGTGAGGAAGAGGAGATTATATTGTTGCTTTGTGGACTTCCGCAAAGCATTTGACACTGTTCCCAGGGATCGACTCTTCAGACGACTCCTTGACATCGGAGCTCCGGAGGAGATGATATGGGGGATCTACGCCTTATACGAGAGAGTATCTGGTAGAGTCAGATGTCCAGGGGGCTTATCTGATCCACTTGCTAGCACTATCGGGGTGAAGCAAGGATGCCCTCTCTCACCCACCCTCTTTGGTCTCTACATTGATGAGATACTGGACTTCATACAGCAGCAGGGGGAGATGGCATTGAGGTACACGGGTCCACTGTCCATATTCTTTTATATGCTGATGATATTGTATTGGTTTTAGAGTCTGCAAAAGGTCTACAGCATCATCTACACGGCCTAGATGACTTTTGCAGACACAGAGGGTTATCTGTGAACCTTGGTAAAACGAAGGTCTTGATCTTTCATACATCAGCACAGGTATGCAGACATAGTTTGTTCACAGAAGCACGTGGACCGATCGAGGTGGTCGGATCATATGTTTAGTTGGGGGTGACATTTACAACAGCATCAGGGGTCTTCTCTATGGCTCAGGCAGCCCGTGACCGCATCACACGTGGGTACGCAGCACTAGCTTTGATGGAGAGACAGTGCCACCAGGCATATTTTCAAGAGCCCCGCACAAAGGGGTGGCTCTTTGACACTTTGGTTACGCCAGCGCTCATGTATGGGGCAGCCATATGGGGACCAGGGTTAGCTACATCAGTATGGACAGCATTAGAGAGGCCACAGATCCTCATGATTGCCAGACTTATCCGAAGCAAGCGTTCAGTACCACATGATATCATTAGAGCACTACGCCTGTGAACCAAGTGCATTTGATGCGGAAGGTTGTTGGTATGCAACTTATCCCTCTTTACAGGTACTTTGTCACAATTGAAGGACTCAGGTATGGCTTCTTTTGATGACAAACTTAAAGCCATCTTCTTTCTTATGACACTTCCTGACTCTTTGGAGACACTAGTAGTCTCATTGTCCAATAACTCCAACCTTACCTTTGATGGTGTTAGGGGTTCTATACTTAATGAAGAGATCAGGAGAAAAGCAGGTGGTGAAGGTGGCAGCTCAGCTAACATGGTTAGAGGCAGGACAGATAAGAGGAGTAATAATGCACAAAGGAACAAGAGTAAGAGCAGGGAAAGAGGTAATGGAAGCAAAGGTAAAAGCAATGATGTGACTTGCTATCAGTGTGGCAGGAAAGGCCATAAGAAACCTGATTGCCGCTATTACAAGGCTCAGCTTGAAAGAAATAAGAATGCTGGAGATAAAAAGAAGGGAAAGAAAGAAGACAAGACTGATGCACAGGACATCCAAAAGAGAAGAACAATGTGGCCTCTAATGTAGTCATAGAGGAGCTGTCAGATGTTGAGGATATTTTGTACACTACTTTATCAACTGATGATACTTATGCATATGATTTCTCTCTGAATGTTCATACACAGGACATGTCGATCACCAAAAGTGATCTTATCGATGCTTTGCTGACCGTTAATGATGCATTGGCCCAGACATGGATAGTTGACTCTGGTGCTTCTTTTCATGTGACTCCTATCAAGGAGTGCTTTTCTACTTTTACTGCAGATGTATACCTTGGAAACAATCATGCTTGTTCCATTGAGGGTATAGGCACAGTGCATTTCTCTACAAATGGCACTAATGAGCTTGTTTTGCATGATGTACGTTATGTACCAGGGATCAAGAAAAGCTTACTCTCTGTGGGTCAAATGGATATGCATGGTTATAGCATTCTCTTTGAGAGAGGATCATGGAAAATGACAAAGGGATCAAGGCTGATTGTGAAAGGCATAAAGAAGGGAACTCTCTATTGCTTGCATGGGAAAGCCTTATCAGGCAAGTTCATTGCTTTGGCTGAAGTTCACTCCCATATGGAGTTGTGGCATAAGAGACTTGGCCATATGAGCAAAAAGGGTCTCACTAAGCTTTGTAACTTAAAGAAGCTTGATGCTAAAGGTACAAAGCTTGATTTTTGTAATGAATGTCAATATGGAAAGCAAGTGAAACGTTCCTTTTATTCTTGTGTGTCTCGTAAGTCTTGTGTACTTGATCTTGTTCATTCTGATGTATGTAGCATGCCCGCCAAATCTATGGGGGGTGCTTTGTATTTCATCTCTTTTGTTGATGACTTTTCTAGAAAAATTTGGGTTCAATTGCTTAAATCTAAGGATGAAGCATTTGCTGCGTTTAAGCGTTTTCATGCATTTGTGACCACTCAAACAGGTAGAAAGCTGAAATGCTTGCGTACGGACAATGGTGGTGAGTATACAAGTGCTGAATTTCAGAAATTTTGTGAAAATTTGGGCATTAAGAGGGAGCTTACTTTTCCATACAGCCCCTCTTCAAATGGTGTGGTTGAACGCTATAATAGGACACTTTGTGAGAGGGTGAGATGCATGCTGTCCACAGCTAATCTCCCTCATGGATTTTGGGGAGAGGCACTGAAAACTGCAGTACATATTTGCAACAGATCCCCTCACATGTCCTTGAAAGGTGACATCCCTGAAGAGGTTTGGTCTGGCAAACCTGCTTCATATGATCACTTACGTGTCTTTGGCTGCGAGGCTTTTGTGCACATAAGGCCAGAGCTGAGAAACAAACTTGATGCTAAGTCCATAAAAGGTCTCTTCATGGGATATGGTGAAGAAGGTGAACTGGGCTACAGAATTTGGATACCTCGGCTCAAGAAAGTTGTACGCAGCCGGGATGTTGTTTTTAATGAGGCAAGGCTTCTTCAAAATAATTGTGCCTCAAAGGATGACCATAAAAGGGTCAGATTTCAGCATGACCAACCACCTATTACGCCTGATTTTGATCCTCAAGATGCACCACAAAGGACTGAAAATATTGATGATCCAATGGTTTTTGAGCCAGATGATGCTCAACAGCAAAATGATGCTCCTAATGGGCATATGCAGCCACCTATTCATGCTGAAAACAGGGCTGGAAATGATATGCAAAAGCCCATTAACAATGGACATGTTGATATACCTCCTGATGTAGATCCATTGCCAGATAATGTGGATCATTGGGTAAGAAGATCTACACGTGCTAGGAGGCCAATGAACAGATATGATCCCTCTATACATTACATTATGTTATCAGATGAGGAGGAGTGTCTCACTTATAAAGAGGCAAAGCTATGTGAGCACAAAAAGAAGTGGGAGTTAGCCATGCAGGAAGAAATAAAGGCCTTGCATGCAAATGATACTTAGGATCTTGTCGAGTTGCCCAAAGGTAGGAAAGCCATTCCTAACAAGTGGGTATACAAAATCAAAACTGTTGATGGCAAACCCAAGTATAAGGCAAAGCTGGTTGCTAAGGGATATGCCCAAAAGGAGGGCATTGATTTCCAAGAGGTGTTCTCTCCGGTAGTTAAAATGACCACTCTACGTGTGCTATTTGCTACTACAGCTGCTCTGGATTTGGAGCTATTCCAAATGGATGTTAAAACAGCCTTTTTGCATGGTGACTTAGATGAAGAGCTGTACATGAAACAGCCAGAAGGATATGCCATTCCTGGAAAAGAGCATCTGGTATGCAAGCTGAAAAGGAGCTTATATGGGCTGAAACAAGCCCCTAGGCAATGGTATAAGAAGTTTGATGCATTTATGCTCAAACATGGGCTCAAAAGAAGCCATGCAGATCACTGTTTGTACACTAAAAAGGATGAAGATGGCAGCCCAATCATTCTTGTGCTGTATGCTGGCTGGGAAGAAAAAGGGCACTCTAAATGCTCTCAAACAGCAGCTGAACTCTGAGTTCTCAATGAAAGACCTTGGGGAAGCTGAGCATATTCTTGGTATGCGAATAAAAAGGGATAGACAGCAGCATACTTTGCATTTATCCCAAGAAAAGTACATTGATAAAGTACTGGACAGATTTAATGTGGCTGATTCTAAGCCTCTTGGAGTGCCATTGCAGCCACATGTCAAGCTTTCCAAAGATGACTGTCTCAAGGATGATGATGCAGCCAACTACATGAAGAGTGTCCCATATGCATCAGCCTGTGGTTCACTTATGTATGCTATGGTTGCCACTCAGCCAGACATTGCTCATGCAATGGAAGTTGTTAGCAGGTTTATGGCTAATCCTGGCAAAACTCATTGGGAGGCAGTCAAATCTATCTTGAGGTACTTGAAAGGGACCAAGAATAAATGTATTTGCTATGGCAAAGACTCATTGGAGCTGAAAGGCTTTTGTAACTCTGACATGGCTGGTGATGTGGATACTCGTAAATCCACAAGTGGATATATATTTACTCTTGCAGGAGGTGCTATTTCATGGTGTTCTAGATTGCAAAAGATTGTTGCTCTGTCAACTACGGAGGTTGAATATATTTCAGCCACTGAAGCCTCCAAGGAAGCCATTTGGCTGGCACGTTTATGCTGTGAGTTTGGTTTGCCCAGCAAAGCACCTATGCTTGGATGTGACAGCCAAAGTGCTATATGTTTAGCAAAGAATGCCATGTTCCATGCACGTACAAAGCACATTGATGTGCGGTATCACTTCATTCAAGAAGTGCTTGAGGATGGCCTTATCACATTGGTTAAGGTCCATATGTCACAGAATCCTGCAGATGTTCTTACTAAGTGCTTGTCCAAAGCACAACATCAGCTATGTATACAGATGGTGGGAGTCACATAGCTTAAAGGCGTCATTTATGCCTTTAAGTGGGAGGTTGTTGCGATAAAGGCCCTAAATGACCCCTCATAGTTGTACACTTGAGTATAGGCCTTTAAAAGCCTGATTATAGTCATTTTTATTCTTTTGGCCAAGTTCAATGTGAACTTGGCAAAGTCCTATAAATAATAACCTAAACTAAAGTTAGGGTCTCTTCTTCTTTTGGAGAACCCACCAAAGAGTTGTGCCTCCCTTCCATTTTTCAATCTCCCTCTCTCTCTCTCACCTGCGTGTGCTGCTGGACACTCACCTGCCCTGCTGCTCAGTCAAGAGATGCTCCATTTGAGCTTCTCCATCTACTGAATACTCTCTCTTGCTCCAACAACGTGCGTCGTGCAGCCCGTTGGGAATAATCAATGGCAATGCAAGTATTGCATGGGCTTCTATATAGGTACCACATCCCGTATCAAAGCTCATCTCCTTGGATTGAAAGGTGGACGTATTGGCAAATGAACATCAATCACTCACTAGGTAGTTCGATAGTTAACTACTCAACTTCAATTGAGCCACGGAGTGGGTGACATTTTTCCTCCTCCATGGTCATATGCCACCAATGAAGATATCCAAAGTGCTCATGGTGGTGATAACATTGTGCCCCCCCTTTTAACTAGAGTGCCATGAATAGAGACTCGAGAGCATAAGTAATGCAAGTATCTCTGCATTTCCCAACCCTGGAGGCAAGGCCTAAATCCCATAAACAAAGATGTTTGTGAAAGGGAGCAAGCCATGGAAGAGACTAATCGAGAACTCACCAAGTTCTTTGTCCTATGTGGCATCCCTTACAATGTGGCAAACACTACTACATGGAAGGGGATGAGGTCTCTGAGTAATTGGGGTCCCTTGTGAATAAGGGAGAAGCCGGGACCCCGTTTTGAAGAGGGAAAAGTGAATGCTTAATCTCCTAGGGCACCTTCTACTCAAGGGGGGTTCTCCTTAGGGAAGTATACCCTATGCTCTCTCAAGCACACATAAAAAAATAAGGCAGTTGGCTGGTTTAGTACAACACGGATTCTAGAAGATATAGGACAGCATGGAGCCAAACAATGACTTGAAATAAGAGCAACATTACATAGACAAGAATAGGACACTTCTTCCAATAAAAGATAATCCGATGACTAATTACATGGACAAGACACTATAGCATAACATAAAGAGATGGGCAATTGAGGGGGAGAGTCCAAACTCATTGCTCTGCAAGAAAAGGAAGACATCTTTTCAGCTTAGGAACTTGAGAACTTGTAAGGAAGGCAATGGCAGCTACCCTTGGTAAACTCCACCTATTGTAGTCAAGTGCCCGACCCACTCCTCCTTCATGAAGCTCCCAATTCCATGCTTCAATCTGCCATCCACCCCTAGGAGAAGCAAGAAGGGACTCCCCCCTCTACACACTATGTAGAGGTCTTGTGTTTGTGTCTCCTCTGTCTGTCTATGAGCTTCCCCTTTCTTTGATGAAGAGGTCTTCTTATATAGTTTTTCTATGGGATTGGTAGGATTGAGGGGTAGCAAAAGGGGACAAAACTAGTTTCTTCTTTTGCGGCTCATTGATAATTTTGATACTCTGGAAACTTCCTTGTTGGTCCACTTTTACTACACCGTCACTATCTTCCAAATTCTAGTATTCGGCGTCGTCCACCGTCCATGAGTCCTCCGCGTGCAAGTGGCTGAAAATTTAGTCCATGTGCAGAGTATGAGAAATTTAGTCGCTTTTTCAAGTGAAATAGTAGACTAAATCAAAAGTAGACCATTTTCTTATGAAATAGACTACTTTTGAAGTAAGTAGACTAATTTCATAAAAATAGTGAACTTTTGAGATAAGTCGACTTTAACTTGCAAAAAATCGACTAAAAAAAATAGACTAGTTTGAGAAATTAGTCAACTTGGGACTTTAGACTACTTAGAGAATTGGTGAACTTGGAAATTAGGAAAGTTAGTAAATTGGTGAAATGGGAAAATAGGAAACTTAGGAAAATGGTGAAATGCGAAATTAGGCAACTTAGGAAATTGGTGAAATGGGAAATTAGGAAACTTAGGAAATTGGGGAAATTGGGCAACTTAGGAAATTGGTGAAATGGGAAATTAGGCAACTCACTCAATTGGTCAAATGGAAAATTAGGCAACTTAGGAAATTGGTGAAGTAGGAAATTATGCGACTTAGGAGATTGGGAATTCTGCCTCCTTCATGGACTGATGAGTTGGGTCCCATTTTCTTCATTTTATTGTTGTTGCTTCTTCTTCTTCTCCGCTTACTCGAAATCAAGGTAACTTTTCTTGTACTTAACTTCTGCATCTCAAAAAGCAAAACATAAAATACATTATTTTAAAGGGTTTATCAAAGTACCCCGCTACACCTTGGGAGGGTCCATCAACACAAAGACTACACACCTCTAAACTCCATAAACAAACACAACTAGTGGAGCTAGAGATGTTGTCTTTGAGGGCCTCTTGAAAAAAATATGGCTGCTCAATTCTATGTGATGGTTGGTCATACATGAGGAAGAGAAATGTTTACAACATTCTTGTCTTCTCATGCAAGGGCACTATATTCTTACATGCCATACCTTCACATGCACCATGCACAATTGCAATTGCGACGAGTGAATTTAAATTTTCTCGTGTGAAGAAGGCCATAGAAGATGTGGATGTCGATAATGCGGTGCAAGTCATAACCCAATGGGTCCAATTGTGTTTCCATGGGACGCATGGTTGAAGAGTTGTACAATGTATCATAAGATCACTTGGACACCATGTGCATCACATCATCTTGACCTCATGATGGAAGATACAAGTCACATGCCATGGGTGAGCAAAACTTTGGACAAGGCAAAATTTATGGTCAAATTTGTCACACGTCAACCTAAAGTTCTCAACATTTTTCATGCCCATAGCAGATTGGATTTTCAAAAACCCTCGATCATATGCTTCTGTTACATTTTCATAGTTGCTGATAGTGTGTTTAGAATCAAAAAAGGACTTTTGCATACTAATATAGAAGAGGAAAGTTGATGAAAGTACTATTGTCCGAGATCTCTGAGATAAAAATTGATGATCCTTTATTCGCACGGTTATCATCCGTTGTCATGGGAGACGAGGCATTTTGCGAGCATTCAAAAAGTACAAGGTCTTTCTTATGATTGACATCCATAAATAGCCAAAAACGGAAGCTTTTGAAGACAAAATATCATAACAACCAGCTTTCATAAATTATGATACTCTCAAATGACCAATCAAAGGGTCGTGTATATGATTGTGATGCTTTTAGCTGAGATCATAATGCAGCTATTTGATAGGTAAAAGTACTTCCATCATTCTTCTGATTGAGGTGTATAGAGATGGAAGGCACATGTTTAGGGTAGATAACAATAGAGAGGTGATTTCTAGTGACAGTAAAGGGACCACAGTAGCTTAGAGTTTTCTTAAAATAGGAAAAAGTGATTTACGAATTTTTAAATCAACTTAGCTTTTTATAAAAATAAAGAGCGTATGCACCCATACTAGGGTTTATTATAAAAATAGGAATGAATTGCACTCAAATTAGGGTTCCAATTTACTTCCAATTTAGATGTTTACTTCCAATTTAGATGTCATATAGGAAAAATAATTGCATATCTTTGATGTAGAAAAAGACAGCTCTCAAATAAGGGCATCAAAATTAAAAAGCCCCCAAAATTGAAAAATCACCTCATCCTATGATAGGTCGATAGCCAAGTCAAAAATATCAAAAAAAGAAAATCATCTATAGAATGTTTTTATTGGTAGGTGTCTACGACAATGTCATCGAGTCAACACAAGGTCTGTAAGGGTAAGATCAGGGCATAAAGTTAGTCATTCTCAAGGTTTGGGCACCCTTCTTTTTCCAAAAAGGAATTTTTAAGTATAAAAAAGAAAGTTGCAAACCAATGTCTCTACTATCATTTGAAAACTTAACAATCCTAGTTATAAGTGTGGGCAAGAAACCTAAAACCGATATGCAAAGCTTCTATGTCAGTGGTGATTGTATGACTTCTATTGTTACAAAATCAAAAAGTAAACAAGTACCTGAGAAACATTCTTAAACCTCATTTACTAGCTAGTGTTTCTAAACAAAATATGGCAATTCCTCTAAGAATGTTTGGACATAGTACTAAGTAAATGAAAGAAAAATTAAAAAAAAGACATACTCGCACCTGGATAAGACATCGATCCATTGTGATCACGATCATACAACCTGAGAAAATGAAGCGAATATCCCATTAACAATTGAGGATCCACACAAAACATTTCGCATGCAATAACAAGTTAATCCTAATCAATTTCCCTCGAAGATTTTAGATTTAATCCACTCAAATAAATGGTACAAAACTTGAATAAAAGTACAAAAGGATTTTAGATATATGGAGGACATAAAACTACTATTATCAAACTCTTTTGATGGGAACAATGCTTTCAAAGAATGGACTAACATGGATAAAGCTGCATGCATCCTATTTCCCACATTGCTTTATAAGAGAACATAAGAGAAAGATAACGAGGGATAAGGGAAATCAAGTTAGGGGAGGGGTTGAAAAACATGCAAGATAAAAAAATGAGTTAGATTTGACACAATGTGAAATTCAAAGATAAGTGTGTTTGTCTAACTTGCGTGTGTGTGTACGTGCGCGCGCATGTGTGTGTGTGTATGTGAGAGAGAGAGAGAGTGACAGAGAGCACCTCTACACATTTGTTTCCTTAAATAAACTTTTTTTCTCTTTTGTTAAGCCAAATATGTCAAGTTTATGTGCTTGGAAGTTGGATACTAACTCATCTCATTCATTATGTTGGAATTTCGGGTTTAAGACTTGTAAAATTCTAATTTGTATCATTTTAGGACTTTTATCATCAAGCATTGTATATATTCATAGAATACACAAGTTGGTCGTTTCCCAAAAATTGTCAAATGCTTAGAAACGGTACTTGAGATAAGCACATATTCTTGAAGTACTAAAAGAGAGCATTCTAACCATATACAACACTTGCTCATTCGTGTTGGGAATAATGACCCCAAGAACTCGCCTTTTGTATATTGACCATTCGACATGGTAGCTCTCTCCGAGAGCCTTCCAGACATAATTTTGTTTGGACCCCAAATTGGGGAGTTATGAGCATTTACATTATTTTTATGATGGTTGTCATTGGCCATGTGTGGACATGCCCAAATGACTTAAAAGTCACTTATCAATAAGACTTGGTCCCAAAACTCTCATAATTTGGATGGGACTTCTTCAATTTAAGCTTCTCCATCTTCTTCTCCAAAGTTCTGAGCAGTATTTTTCTCTCTACTTTCTCTCATAGCTTTGAGTTGTCCCACCATGACAAAGTTGCTCCAAATACTTTTGTACTTAAGCCTATGTTAAGTTGAAGGCATTTTCTTGCATTTGGGACAATTTCATCGCGAAAAACCTTTTCTTTTGCAATAAAAGTGTTGTTTTTGGAGAACTACTTCAAGCCACTGCAAAGCTAAAGCCAATTTTGAGGTTTTTGGAGAGCTTCATCGTGGCAACCCTCTTCTGTTGTACTTCTTTTTATTCCCACACATCATTTTCAGCACTCACAATGCTGGATTTTCATTGACAGGTTCTTTATCGCAAAGATTTGCTCCCATTTCAAGTGAGAGATTATGTATTAAGTTTATGGAAAAGCACATTTGCTTGAATTTCAATTACATCAAGTCTTTTGGCTCTATTAAGTCCTTTTGCTCTTACAAAATGGGCTTTTGTTGAAAATAGCTCCAATTTGCTTTTTATATGTCATATGTATGTTTAACATGATAAAACAGCAAAAAATTGTTGTGTTTTTAATTCATATTGATTTCTAAAATTTTTTGAGAAAATTTCCACAATTGAATCTCTCTTACGTTTTTGGGTCCTTTTTGCTCAAACTTCAAACTTCACATACAAGGTTCTTAAGTGAGTACATACCTACTTGTGGAATAACTTTTGGATTTTGGTGTCATTTTTTCAAAATTTCAAAAATTTCCACTTTCTTTATTTGACATCCTCAAAGTGCGAGGATAGCTTCCTCTTCCTCAAATGTGAAAAATCTCTTTGAAATTAAGAGTTTGAGGTTACACGCTTAGATTTGTTGAAAGAGCGTATGCGAAGTAAACTTTTTCTCAAGGATTGTAAAAATGCCTTATGCATGTGAAGCGATAGAGCATGGCAGATGATGCATGGACCACGTTGAATAAGAAAACCATTACATACATTAAAATGGTTGTCTCATGAAATGAAATCCTTGTAGATATAAAGGGCTTGACTACTACTCATGAAGTGTGGGAGAAGCTCAAGGCCACTTATGAGAACACTTGTTACATCCCTAGAATTAAAGGACATCTGGATGGGCGCCTGTAGTTTAAAGTGCCCGGCCAATATGAATTGGCCACCCAGTGTGAACTAGGCCACCTCCTCATTTGAGCCTATAAATAGGGCCCATGGCTCATTTGTGGGGGCTCTCTCGCATGAGGCACTTGGACTCTTGGCTCTTTGGCACAGCCTCGTCACCCGTACTGGTGGGGGGATGGTGGTATGGGATGCCAGTCCCTTTGAGGTGGCTGCCCGCTTGGCTTCAGGCTCCCAAGCTCGGGGGTGAGCCCGTATTGGCTCTAGGGCTGGGAGGTGAGTCTGATGTCTTCCCTTCTATTGTTTGTGAATACGGCTTGTGTCTTGTCTTGTCCAGCCGGGAGGATCCTGGAGGTCATAACATTGGTATCAGAGCTTCTCTCTCCTTGTGTGGAAAAAGCAAGACACTGCACAAAACCATTAGAGCTCATGGAGCCGTGATGGCTCAGCTTGACATGCTTCTCAACCTCTTGCATGGAGTGGTATGGGAAGCTTCCAGCAGGAGGAAGGAGCAAGGGGAGCACATGCAAGCTGATGGTTGGAGAACACAGGTATGTCCCTGAATATTTGCTTGTTGGATGCTTTTCAAGCTTGTCGGGCGAAGAAAATTTGATGAGCACTGCTGATTTTTGTCCATGACGCATGCCTAGAGGGAAACCATCTTCAGCCTATAAGATGCATTTGGTTGGCATGAGGAAATCATATGTCCACTCAGAAATGAAGGGGCTGGATGGGAAAAGATGAAAAGAATGGGATGGAGCCTGTAGGGAGGGCTTGATAGCCATATATCTATTGGTTACCCCCCCTCTTTGCACTCCAGCCCAGAATAATTTTTTTCTTCGCAGCACCTCTATATGAGTGCACAGTTCTGCATGGCTGTAATTCATCCATCAGTTGATGGAAAGAAGGCAGTCATCTTCCTTAAGCAACAGGGCATCATTAGGGCAGCTGTAGTGGATGGGCAATGGTTTTTTACCTTGCACAGGTAATTACATGGGCTGCAAGGCAATTACTTGAGCTGCAAGGCAATTACTTGGGCTGCAAGGCAATTACTTGGACAACAAAGAATCTTCCATTTTGGGTCTTCTAGCATAAATTTGGTGGACCTACCTCATCGAATTGGATGCATGCATTCTCCTTCATACATTCTATGTGGCTGGTATTACTTGGGTGATGTGTACAATTAGAAAGTTTTGAAAACTTTCTAAATTAATTAAGGATGTAGCGGGAAAATAGTGGAGGTGGGAGGATCTTAATTTAGGAACATACGAATGGCTTCTCCTCTCTTCATCTTGGCATAGCATACATTTACCAAGATTGCACATAGAGAGAAGAGTCCTTCACACCTTAGCCTCCATAGTTGCACTTTCAGCCACTCCACCTTCTTCGTCGTCATGGAGATGTTCCCACAACCCATTAATTCTCAGCCATCAGCTTTAGCCAGATTAATTCAGCCAATGGAAGATACGACGACTTCCATACCCTACAGACATGCACAGGCTACATCCCGAAAGGGGTCTTCTTCCCCATTACTTCCATAACATCGGGATTTATAACTGAATGTATAGATTAGGAGGTGGGTATATTCAGATTTTTAACTCCATTAGATGAGCCATGGTGGTTGTTCATGGTCAGGTGGGGTCCTTTTCCTATGATTTGAGCATGCTCATGGTGTGCTCAAGATGAAGGGCATGAGTACACTCACTTTCCTCTTTGACTAGGAAGTGGCAGTAAGAGACCATGGATGCATATTCAGGGGGATTCTGAGGATCTTGGGCATTGACCCAAATCCTCGAGGATCTATTGGATCCTATAGCTTATCAGCTGAAGCGGGGATGCCGAAAGGAGTACTTCTTTGAAGTGCTTTGCAGACCCATTGGGTGTAACTCCAGACATGAGAGGGATTGGTCAAGGTATGGCCCTTACTATCCAAAGAAATCCTTGGGGAGGATTTTGCCTACCGAGGTCTGACTGCAGCTAGATAGTCAAGGAGACCTATGGCGAGGGTCATACCTTGCAAGGTCTACAACCTTCGTGGAAGGGATTTCCACTTGACGACTAGTGGTTGATAGAGGATCCGGGTCATCCTTGTGACCCTATGGATACATACCAGCCGCTTCCACGATGATAGGCTTAATATGGGACGGAGGGAGACAGTCGTCTACCTCATGCCACATGGCGTGACTAAGAGTCACATGAGTGATTGGTATTCTTTGGGGATCTTTTTTGAGATCCATGGCTATTGACCTATATGGTCTCATGTAGATAAGACATGATCTTAGGTACATAGATGGCTCCTTTCAGACATGTACAGTTTTCATACCCCTATGTGGAAGGTCGAGTTTCTCTCTTGTAGGTCACTATTTGTGATCAGGGATACGAGTTGAGGGATTGATGGATGATTATTGAGGTGGTATGACTGCCAGTCTACATCCATAGGCATTACATTCTGAGAGGATTTCCATGGGGTGGTTCATAGGCCACCTAGAGTGGGACTTTTGCACATGTTTCTGTTGTATATACCCTGTGGGAGGCATTAGAAGATGATTGCCATGAGAAAGAGGATATTGGGTGCCTCTGTATCACCGATGGGATCTACCATGTGATGGAGGACTCATTCCTTGGGTTGAACCACCGATGACATCTACCTTGTGAGAAGGACTATGGTCTTGAGTCACATAGGGGAACTTGTCATGAGGTTGAGGAATTTATTCCTCAATAGATGCATCCACATGGCACGATTGGATTCGTGCATCGTTTGCGCATCATTTTTGTTTGATTGGCACAACATTCATGGATTTTACTTTATCCTTCTTCTGCACTCTTTTTCCTTATGAGCACATTGGTCTTTGTTTTGACATGATGTGGATGCACTCTACCAGAGGGGCTAGTGGGTAACCACTAGTAGGTGGACTCATAATAGTTTTTGCAGACAAATCATTATTCTCCGTGTTAGGACATCTTCAGGGATGGAGGATAAACAAGAGCATAGTGGTACTATGGGATGACTTGATCATTCACGTGGTGATGCACACCTTTAGGATGAATCATGTTTATGGCATGACCATGAGATACCTTGTTTGGCTATTGGCACCTTCATTTTCTTGATGAAGGACATTGAGGTAGCAAACATGGTTCTAGTCCACATGTGGTGGACATAGGAGTTCATCACTCTTTTTTTGGCTTTGGAGAAGCATGTGATCTATTTTCTATAGTGAGCTGTGAACTTTCTGTTTAGAGATGCCTTGGGCCACACAGATATGTGCGTGGGATACTAGAAATTGCACAAGTATGGGAACTGGTTATTAGTTATTCGTATGTAAGTCTGACCAGCTTGGTAGACTTATGAGAGACCTTACCTAAGGGTGATTGTTACCTATGGACTATGAGGTTGCTCTCCTTGGTTCCATAAAGATCTCGACTATGTGTGTCTTTCTCTCAGAGGGGATTTCTATATGATTGCCATGTTTGGGATCAGGCAATTAGTCCAAGTCGCTTTTGTGACCCGATAGCCATGGGTCCTGGGTACCTATATGATAGGTCACAGTGAGAGAAAGATGGTAGGAAGATATTCCAGTATTACTGGATTGCTTCTTAGATAGGGAAAGGTAGGCAGAGACTAGGATGGGGATATGCCGGAAGTTATGCCCCATCATACTTGATGCACCTTGGCCCTAGTAGGCTGGTATTTGTTCATTAGTATAGGATGTATTTGTTCATGAGTACAGGATGTATTTGGTCATCAGATGTATTTGTTCATCAGTACAGGATGTGCGACCTTTTGTATGAAGTGTCCATTAGAATGCACATGGTCTCAGGCTAGCATGGGTCAAGGTGCCATTGTCGTCGTCAAGGGACGAGTCCAGTTATGGCAAGGGTCCTAGTCATAGTTCCACCATTTGAAGTAGTGGGCTTTGCTCACGTTCATGTGGAATTGTTATGTCCATTACATGATCTGCCCGAGAGCGAGTTGTTAGTGATCTGACAACTCCTTGCACTCAGTTCCCATTGGGACACCTTAGTTATGCCCGATGGGAGTTGTGTTGTTTGCCCAAAAGGGAGTTGTGTTGCCTTCCCGAAAGGGAGATTCTAGTATTTCAGTGATTCCTGGCATTTGGTTTCCTTTGGAAGTACTGTCTATATTGATCCAGAGATCATTTAGATCGAAGGATTGATCTTAGACTATGGAGAATATGTTGATGGTGTGATGATCATATGCCAGATGATGTCGCTTGGTCATAGATGGTATAGCCATCCGGCATACCCGTCTAGACACGACCGTTATGGACCAGGATATGTTCAAAGGATGTTGCTCTTGATGGGAAGCCCTCTTAGCCCCTTAGTTGTGATGGTAGCCCCTTGGGTTTTTTTACCCAAGAGCCGTTGCCCACAAAATGTATGCCCCATTGTTATGTCCCATTGTTATGTCTACAGATGGTATGTTTTCACCCAACATATACCTCTCATTTATGGTCCGATTGGGTGAGTGACTTTCTCGCTTGTTGTATGCTCATGATAGTATTCAACATCGGCTCATGTATAGCCCATTGATGTTGATATTTAATCATGAGCTAATCTCTTTCTCAACCACGAGACCTAGAGGCACGGATCCTTAGTTGATAGCAGAGACTTCTTCTCGAAGGAAGGAATTGTTACAGAGGGAGGAGGAGAACATGACGAAGGCAGCCTTGCATTATGTTGTCTTCCTTGCACTTAATTGTTCTCCATACTATTCACACGATATGTGTGCACCTCATGGTCTTGGTGGGGTAGGAGGGTGTACCTTTGGGTAACTCTAGATCCTTAGACAAGTGAAGCTGACACATGCATGATGTTATCTTCTCGATGGTGATCCGTATTTGATCACTGATCGTTAGTGTATCTTGAGGAATCACTGACATCCTAGTTCCGTGATAGTTGATAGGTTGGTGATTTGGACAAGTATCTTGGTCCCACGGAGTTGCCTATTTAGCAGCTTGGGTGGGTCTCTTGGTTCCATGACAATTGCCTTACCTCTGAACTTGGAGAGGTGATTTTATGTGATACTCTTGCAGGAGATCTGAGCTTGAAAGATATTATCAGACATGTTCCACTAGAATCAGACTTGGTTTCGGACCAGAGGGAGAGGAAGTCTCGAAGACTTCTTATCTTGAGTATCTGATTAGTGGAGGCACCAACTTGAGTCTGTTTTGACTTGGGAGTCAGTTAGGTTGTCAACGGATTACAGATTGGATTCTTGGTTTTAGCCAAGAAATTGTTGAGGACAACAATTAGAAATAAGGGGGGAAGTGTTACATCCCCAAAATTAAAGGACATCTGGATGGGCGCCTGTAGGTGAAAGTGTCCGGCCAAATATGAACCGGTCACCCAGTGTGAACCAGGCCACCTCCTCATTTGAGCCTATAAATAGGACCCATGGCTCATTTGTGGGGGCTCTCTCACGTGCGGCACTTGGACTCTTGGCCCTTTGGCAGAGCCTCGTCACCCGTACTAGTGGGGGGCTGGTGGTATGGGACGCCGGTCCCTTGGAGGTAGCTTCCTGCTTGGCTACAAGCTCTCAGGCTCGGGGGTGAGCCCGTATTGGCTCTACGGCTGGGAGGTGAGTCTCATGTCCGCCCTTCTATTGTTTGTGAATACGGCTTGTGTCTTGTCTTGTCCAGCACGGAGGATCTTGGAGGTCATAACAACACCACTCCTATAAAACAGGTACATTTGATAAAGAAACTTGTTAGCATGCAACTAAATGAATCAAAAAATGCAAAACACTTATCATTATTTACAAGTTCTCTCTCTCAACTCTAGGATTCAGGTCTACCAGCTTTTGAAGACAAGCTGGAAGCTATTTTCTTCCTGATGACATTGTCCAACTCCTAGGAAACATTAATTGTTTCATTTTCAAACAGCTCCAACTTGACCTTTGATGGTATGAGGGGTTCTATTCTCAATGAAGAGATTAGAAGGAAAACAAATAAAAAGGGAAGTGGTTCAACAAATATGTTTAGAGGTAGAATAGAGAAGAAAGGTAGATGCAGAAAGAAACAGAAGCAAAAGCAAAGGCCAAGGTGACATAACTTGCTACTTATGTAGTAGAAAAGATCACAAGAAGTCAAATTATAGATACTACAAAGCAAAGTTAAAAAGAAAGAAGAGGACAGCAAACAAAAAGAAGAAAGACACTAAGAATGAGACACAAGATAACTCTAAGAACAAAGGAAAGGAGAAGGCCAATGTCGCTTCTAAATTCTAATGTAGTCATTGAGGAGTTATCTGATATGGAGGACATCCTATGTGCTACTATATGAACTGATGATGCATATGTCCATGATGCTTATACTCTATGCCATGTAGAGGACTTGCGAATCACTAAAGGTGATCTTATTGATGCCCTGCTTACAGTGAATGATGCACTTTCACATACTTGGATTAAGGATCCAAGTGCATCATTACATGTGACTCCTATTGAGGAGTGTTTTGCTACTTTTCATGTAGGAAATCATGGCCACGTTTATGTTGGGAACAATCGTGCATGTTCCATTGAAGATATCGGCATTGTGCACTTGTCTTTGGGTAATGCCAATGAGCTGATTTTGCATAATGTGCATTATGTAACAAGCATCAAAAAAAGCTTATTATCAGTTGGGAAGATGGATATGCATGGATATAGCACTATCTTTGAAAAAGGCTATTGAAAGCTAGTGAAAGGCTCAAGTCTAATTGTAAAGGGAACTAACAAAGATACACTTTACTGCTTGCACGGGAAAGCCTTGCTAAGCAAGTATATTGCTTTGGCTGAGATTAATTCTCACATGGAATTATGGCATAAAGGGCTTGGCCACATGAGCCAAAAGGGCCTTGATAAATTATGTAATCTTGGCAAGTTTAATGTTAAAGGCACAAAACTTAACCTTTGTGATAAATGTCAATATGGTAAGCAAATAAAGAATTCCTACTACTGTGGCATCTCTTGTAAGTCTAATATTCTTGATTTTGTTCACTCTGATGTTTGTAGCATGCCCACTAAATCTATGGGGATGCTCTTTACTCTGTTTCTTTTGTGGATGACTACTCTAGGAAGCTTTGGGCTTATTTAAGAAATTCCATGCATTTGTGACTACCCAAATAGGTAGAAAGCTGAAATGCTTACATACAGGTGAGTTTACAAGTGTTGAATTCCATAGATTTTGTGAAAATCTTGGTATTAAGAGGGAGCTAACAATCCATACAACCCCTCTTCTAACAGTGTGGTTGAAAGGTATAATAGGACTTTATGTCAGAGAGTGAGATGTATGCTATCCAAAGGTAATCTCCTTCATGGATTTTGGGGAGAGGCTCTCAAAACTACAATTCAAGTTTCCAATTGATCCCTTCACAAGTCCCTAAAAGGTGGCATCCCTGAAGAGGTTTGGTCTTACAAACAAGCTTCATATGACCACTTCCGCATCTTTGGTTGTGATGTGTTTATGCATATAAGGCTTTAGTTGAGAAGCAAGTTAAGTGCAAAGTCATCTTCCTAGGTTATGGTGATGAAGGTGAAATGGGCTATAAAATTTGATTACCTCCTCTCAAGAAGGTAATATGCAATTTTTATCATAAATCTGATTTTCAACAATTTAAGCATTGCATGAGCGCAAACTTTACTTGTAACTGAAACAGAGGACCCGTAACCTTTCCTTTCAACATCATAACCAACAAAAACTGCTTTGATTGCTTTTTCATCAAGCTTACTACAATTCTTCTTTTCAATGTGAATATATGATTGAGAACCTAAAGTCTACGATTCTTTCTCTTTGCACTACCATTCTGCTCTAGAATATATGCAATACTAAACTGATGGATAGTATCTTTGTCTTTCAAATATAATTTGAAATCATTAAACATGTATTCTCCACTTATCACTTCTTAAAATCTGAATCTTAAATTGATTTTCATTTTCAACCATAGCTTCAAATTTCTTAAATGTAGCAAAAACTTCGGCCTTTGCTTTCAAACCAAAAACCCATGAGTATCTTCTAAAATCATCAAAGAAAGTGAAAACATACCTATGATCATGTATAGGTTCTACTCTCATTGTTCCATTCACATTTGAGTGGATAATTTGCAACTTACTCATGGTTGAAATAAATCCATGCTTCTTGAATAGTAGTTTATACAACTTCCCTTCCAAGCATCCTTCACATGAATTACCATCATTTGGTAAAGCAAAAGTAGACAAGCTTTCAACCACACCTTTGTCCTTCATATGCTTAAGAGCTATGTAACTAATGTGACCAAATCTTGCATGCCAAAGCTCCATATTTTCCTTTGGAGATGTAGATGCCCTAGCAAGATTAGCATGGCTGATTTTTTATAATACAAACATGCCACTTCTAATTTCACCTTGCAAAAGACAATGTTCTTCATTTGGTGTAAGGATTTGATACAAATCCATCTTAAACATAACTTTACAACCGTCTGTCAAAAATGTTGAGATAGAGGGAGAATTCTTCTCGATCTAAGGTACATAGAAAACATTAGAAAGTTTGAGATTCCCACCTTCTCTTGATGTAAGTGTGACTTCTCCCACACCACTAACATCCAAATCATTATCATTTGCAATAGTCAATCTTCTACTTGCAAATTAGTAAGTTTAAAGTGATGAAAATACCTTCTTAGAGCCTATCATATGCTGAGTAGCACCAGAATCAAAGATCGAGGGCTTCTCTGATACAGGTTGCAATGATTCTTGACCAAAAGATAGTTCTTCTATGCTAAAAGTATCCTCTTTTGAAGAAGATTTAGCTTTTGAATTAGCTTCAACATTGTTACTTGAAGCACTTCTGTTCTTATAATAGATTCCCGTCCCGCACTATGCAATATGATGACCTTGCTTTTTGCGATAGTGACAAATTCCTTTCTTTGTTATATAAATAGATGTGGATGAAGTAAATTGACCCTTAGGTGTAGATGACATAGTTAATATAGAGGTAGAAAAAGATGTGGAAGTGGATTTGGAAATAGAAGACTTACTTTTCTCCCGATGAAAAATTTGATAAAAGCTCTTTATTATTTTCGCAAAAGCCCTACATGGGCTGACCGTGGGTGATGTGGCACTGTAAAAGCGTAAATGAAGGCACATAAGATATGGTCCCTTGGATTAACTGCTTTTTGTTAAATCTCAGCCATTGAAATATGATTAATTTTTGAAATGAAAAGCACTCAAAAAGCTGATAATTAGGGTTTTACTTTTGAGGGGTATTTAGGTGTCAAATAGCCACACATTACATATCATTAAATAGCTCTCCTTAAATATCTTACGAATATACCAATTTTTGACCATTTTTTATGCTTTTTATTTTTGAAGCAAAAAAAGCTGCCTTGCAGATTTTTCTGGTACAACAAAATTTATAAAAAGATATGACCACAAGCTGATAAATAAACTCTCACACACTCTCGAGTCTCAAGTGCTCCTTATACTGAGGTATCGTTGTTGTGGTTTTTCTTTTCTTCTCCTTCCTCTTCTACACACACTCTATGGGTGTTTTTTTATGGTATGTAAGTTACTATTTTCTGTTCCACTTTTCCTCTTCTTGTTGTACCACGTTATTCCAACCTTATACTTCAATGTTGAAAAAGTGAAGCAATTATCTGCATCTGAGAAGAAGTAATTTCAGGTTTTGTAGCAGATTTTCACACTTACAACACATAGGCTGTATATGCTACGAATCTACAACGATTCGATTTCCAGCCTCTACATTATTTTTGTAATACACACATTGTATAGTCATTCCATCATTGATCAAGTTATTTCTATAACACTTACATATTTCTATAACTTTCCAACACACGCACATCTCTATAACCTTAGGCACAATTCTCTCATGCTACGAATCTACAACCATTCGATTTTCAACCTTTACATTATTTTTGTAATACACACATTGTATAGTCATTCCATCATTGATCAAGTTATTTTTGAGGAGCGGCACTTGCTTCTCGTTTACTTCTCTCGTCTCTTTCTCTATTCTTTATCTTCTCGAGTGTGTGGAAGATCCTATGAACCTGTGTACAGGACCTACCTCACTTCCAACAAGAAGCTCCAGTTATGTTCTCATGCACTAGGAAAGCATTCTACATAAATTATGATAATTATAGCATTATCGCAATATTATAAAGTTTGAAATCATTATTAAAAAAAAAAACATTTTAATATAAATTTTTTGAAAGAGAAATATAAAATTTGAAATTATTATTAAAAAAAAAACATTTTAATATAAATTTTTTGAGAGTCAAATGGCTCCGCACTCGTAAAATGTGCGGAGCCATTTGACTAATGACCATAGCCATAATGTTGCGACCACTCCAATGGCTCCGCTTTGCACATAGATGTACAATGCACATATGTATGTCCACATTCTTCATATAGTCTATGAACTCCTTATCAAAGAGAAGCTTCTCATTGAAGAACATGATGTGTTGCATGTACTCATCCTTCATTTAGCATAGTAAATCTTGTGTCCATAAAGTCTAGTTCTTGAAATATGGATACAAGAGAGCAAGAAAATCCATGTATAGGCCTATATAAGAATAACCAACATGCATCTACTAGCTATAAAATATCATATTTCCTACAAACAAAAATCAAGGTCAATTTTTAAATAAATAAATGAAGTAAAAAAAACATAAATTATACTGTGAAATTCAAATTAAAATGCAGATAAATTATAATGTGAATACTGTTGGAAATCAATGTCACATCAGTCCAAAATCCATTTAGGGCAGAAACCCTAATTTTGATACTTAGTCATTTTTGGCACAAAATTTGGGTAAAATTTTTATGAGCCTATATTGTAGAGCTTGGAGAGAGCTTTCTAATGGTATGTGACATTCAGTTATCAGAGATCAGATTTGGGAGAAAACCCTAACCTTAATTTTCTGCCGATTTAGGGTTTTTACCTCATTTGATAGCTCTCAGCTTGGAGGTCATGAAAATGTAATCAGATCATTCATCAGGTGGTCACAAATGTGAAAAAGCAAGCCAGAAGCACTTTTTAACGATTAAATTAAAATAAAGCAAAAGCAATTTAAAAAGCAATGAAATTAAAATAAAGCGCTTTTTAGTGAGTTTTTCACATGGAGCTTTAAAACCTATATTAGAGAGACTTGGGTCAATTTGTTAGACATCCCACGCCAAAGCTAACGCTAACATAGGCCTCTACGGGAGATGGTGTTGCTCTAGCACTCATGGGGCAGCCATGGTGCACTTTAGGAGCAGCTATGGAGCTATGTTGAGAAGCATCCATGAAGTTCTTCTTGGAGAAGAGTGTGCTCACACTCTTGCTTATGGAGAAGACTTACCTATTAGCAGCTTGGTGGTGTGGATCAGCCATCTACATGATGTCTTTGAAGATTGTCTTCTACACGAAGATTGTAGTGTCCTTCAAAGACATTGAATAGAGCTTAACATAAAATTTCATCTTATGTTAACTATTTAGGTACATATTCTCTT